>CAUEEP010000728.1:2305000-2660000 GCA_958450365.1 Mesorhabditis belari
AAATGACTCTGTAGAATTGCTTTAGAAATAGTATTGAGCTAAAAAAACTAGACTGAAAACAATAATACATGAATTGATTGATTTGAAATAGACTTTTGGGCAGTTTGCCTTTCAGTTAGGGTTTTTGATTCAACCAATAAGCAATCCAAGAATCAAAAGGTACATTAATGTCCTGCAAAAGAATTCAAAAGCTGGAACAGGGACCGAACCCTGATCCTGTGAGCGGTAGGTAGGTTCGTTATCCAGACTCAAGCAGACTTTTAGACGTTATCCAGACTCAAGCAGACTTTTAGACGTTATCCAGACTCAAGCAGACTTTTAGACGTTATCCAGACTCAATCAGACTTTTAGACGTTATCCAGACTCAAGCAGACTTTTAGACGTTATCCAGACTCAAGCAGACTTTTAGACGTTATCCAGACTCAATCAGACTTTTAGACGTTATCCAGACTCAATCAGACTTTTAGACGTTATCCAGACTCAATCAGACTTTTAGACGTTATCCAGACTCAATCAGACTCAATCAGACTCTTTTCTAGACTCAATCACATCCGTTTCTTCTCACGAATCTCAAATGGTTATTTTGGGTCTTCTCTTTATCGTGATTGCTCTTTTATGCGTATTTGTTTTCTGCTTTGATATGATTGTTTGTCAACGGTGTCGACAAATGAGTAAGTTTATTTCAACATAAAGAACAACAATAAAGGTTTCGAAAAATCTAGTCGATAAATGTTTGTCAAAAAAAAAGCTACTAGATACTTTTTGTTATCGATTACTGTAAGTAGATGTTAAAAATTATAAAATGATTATAAATATTAATACTAGTTGAAATCCACTTCTGTAAGCATTTGATATTCTTAAAAAAAGGTCACGATTTGGTTCCATTTTTGACTTTTGATTCCAACTTTTTCCACAGATCTTTTAAATTTTCTTTTCTTTTTTGTGAGGCTCTGTTGGGGTTTTAATTGAATAGAACTGAAAAGTTAAATGCGTCGAGCTTCAATAACTATCGTAAATACTGTAATAGTACCCCACCGCCATGATGACGGTGCGGAGTGTTGCGTAGTCTAGCTTTGAACAAGTTTTTCTCGACACTGGTTTATGCTACAATGCGCGCTTAGGTATCAAAAAATAGCTGAAATTCAGGGCTATTTTTTGATACCAAAGACGCATTTTTTGAAAGTACGAGCACTTTGAAAAAACTTGAAAAAATACGAATGCGGCTTTTGAAAAAAAATACTAAAAAACTTTTGCGACTACGCGACTGTACGAGGGCGGTGGGGTACTATTACAGTATTTACGGTAGTTTACTAGTTAGCTTACTAGTTAGCTTACTAGTTAGCTTACTAGTTAGCTTACTAGTTAGCTTACTAGTTAGCTTACTAGTTAGCTTACTAGTTAGCTTACTAGTTAGCTTACTAGTTAGCTTACTAGTTAGCTTACTAGTTAGCTTACTAGTTAGCTTACTAGTTAGCTTACTAGTTAGCTTACTAGTTAGCTTACTAGTTAGCTTACTAGTTAGCTACTAGTTAGCTTACTAGTTAGCTTACTAGTTAGCTACTAGTTAGCTTACTAGTTAGCTTACTAGTTAGCTTACTAGTTGGCTTACTAGTTAGCTACTAGTTAGCTTACTAGTTAGCTTACTAGTTAGCTTACTAGTTAGCTTACTGGTTAGCTTACTGGTTAGCTTACTGGTTAGCTTACTGGTTAGCTTACTGGTTAGCTTACTGGTTAGCTTACTAGTTAGCTTACTAGTTAGCTTACTAGTTAGCTTACTAGTTAGCTTACTAGTTAGCTTACTAGTTAGCTTACTAGTTAGCTTACTAGTTAGCTTACTAGTTAGCTTATTCACTAAACACTCAGTAAAGCTAATGGATTTTAGAAAAGCAAAGCGATGCACAAAAGAGCTCATCCGATTCCTCCTTGAGCCATGAGCCAAAAATCGAAGCCGTTTTCCATACAAATCCGATGTTTATTGTTTAAAACATTTATCTATTGTTGATATGTTTATTTTATTATATTTTGACCCGAATCTTTCTTCAGATTCTCATTTTCTCAATACGGTTTGAGCGAATTGTTCAAAGAATTTTTTTTTGCGTTTTTCATTTGTTTCCCTTGATTTATCTGACTATTGTTATTCAAATATTTGAATTTTTTTTGGCTTCAAGAGTTTCAAAATCTGTTTCTCTTTTCTCAATTAAAATCAAAATCTATTCAAAATCTATTCGAAATCTATTCGAAGTCTATTCGAAATCTATTAATCCTAACCATTCCCCTTGTCACATAGATTGACCTGTAAATATCTTTGTAAATCGATTTCATCGTCTCTAACTAACCTTTTTCAAATCTTAGAACAAACATTTTATCTTTAAATATATAATTGTAGCAATTTGAGTTCAAAGAAAGAGTTTATCGGATTGTTGTACAGAATAAAGAACAGAATGTACAAGGAAATGACTCCAACTTGAAGTTCCGAATCACTTCAACCCTAACTAGATCTTAACGGATCGGAGATCAATACAACAACAAACTCTTGCACACTATTAGATGCGAATATCGATATCAGTAAAAGATTCTAGTCTTCTCGTCTATAAACTAATAATATTCAACCAAAGTTCAAGTTCATTTCAAGAACTTTTACTTTTTATGAGCTTTATTGACGAAATGACTTATCGTTAAGCTCATTGATGTAAAGAAAAGGAAATAAAGGAGTATTGATCTATCAACACAATTCTTTTTATTTACTCAACTTTTAAGAAATTTCAAATTCTGTACCTAACCCAAGTCTTAGAACGAACATTTTTTCCTTTAAATATAATTGTAGCAATTTTAGTTCAAAGAAAGAGTTTATCGTGTTGTTGTGCAGAGAAAGAACAAAAGCTTTTGGCTTTTGCCTACAAATTTCTACCGTAAATACTGTAATAGTACCCCACCGCCCTCGTACAGTCGCGTAGTCGCAAAAGTTTTTTTTCAAAAGTTATTTCATTTTTTTCAAAGTGCTCGTACTTTCAAAAAATGCGTCTTTGGTATCAAAAAATAGCCCTGAATTTCAGCTATTTTTTGATACCTAAGCGCGCATTGTAGCATAAACCAGTGTCGAGAAAAACTTGTTCAAAGCTAGACTACGCAACACTCCGCACCGTCATCATGGCGGTGGGGTACTATTACAGTATTTACTGCAGGTATTTCTAGATTCATTTTAGTCAACTTTTTTCAATATTCTTATTATCAATTAGTAGGTTTTTATCGCTAGTTATTTTCATTTACAAAAAAAATAGCGCTGAAAAGAGCTATCCATTTCATCTAGTTGTAAAGTTTCTATTTGAAAACAATTTGAAAACTTTTTCACAACAAGATAACAAATGAATTCTTTGATCAAGTTAATGTGGCAATTCTCAGAATGTTCTGTCAGAGTAAATCAATGTTTATATCAATTTGGAATCACTTTTGATGACTCATCAGCCCGATCCAGGATCTAATTCCCTTGTAAACATCCTCAAAAAAAGTCCCAAGTTTACCAAATCTCAATTTTTCAATTTTCCGTATGAGAATTAGGAGAAGGAAAGGGAAAAGAGACCAATTTTCCATTCATCAAAGAAAGCGCAAAAAGAAATTGACTCATTTTGTGTTACTGGACTTTTTTTTCCTTTAAAAAGTGTTTTCACAAAGAGAGAAATGGATTTGAAAAAAAAAATGAGAGAAATCCAGGGAAATTTTCACATTTTTCCATCGATTCCCTCAATTTCTTGATCTAAATTTCTAATATAAAAGCTTTTTATTCATTTTTTTTTTGATAAATCTTTTTTAAGTTATTTTTAGATCTCTATTTTGAGAGGTTTTTCTGAATTTTCATTTCTGAATCAATATTTGACTTTTGAAAGTGATTGGGGGCTATTTTTTAGATCGATAATAATATTTACGTTTTCATTATTGTATTTTAAAATGTTTCACAAATGTAGACAACAGTTCTAAAGTGATTTATTTTTACTTTTATTATCAAGTTTATTATTATCAATTGTTCAATGCGCCTCTAGAAGGGGGCCTTTTCTCTTAGATTACAACTCTTTGGTCTTGAAACGTTACACCTTATCATTGATTTAGTGGAATGCTTTAAAATTGTTAAAAGCATTCATCCCGACTCCCTTTTTTCTGGTCTCTTTGAATTCGGCTCTCTACGGGGCGCCTCCAGAATTGCAGGTGCCTTTTCTCATACGCCAACCTTCCGTTTCCTCTAAAAGCCCCCACAGTTTCTTTTTTAATCGAGTGATTAAATTCGGGAACATTTTACCCCCACATGTTCGTGATATTCCCACCTTGGCTAGATTTAAAGCCCGCAATTTCGGCAATTCATTTGACTTCTCTGTGATTCTTTCTTGAGGTATCTATTTATCTTTTGGGCGTGTTTTGAGTGGGGTCCCGGGTAATTATTCTGATTTTTTTTGTCGCGATTCAACTGAATAAAGCATATATATAAAGCTTTTTATTCGTTTTTAAGTTATTTTTAGATCTTTATTTTGAGAGGTTTTCATTTCTGAATCAATATTTGACTTTTGAAAGTGAAAGTGAAAGTTGGGGGCAATTTTTTAGAACGATAATAATATTTATGTTTTCATTATTGTATTTTAAAATGTTTCACAAATGTAGACAACAGTTCTAAAGCTATTTATTTTTACTTTTATTTACTTTTATCAAGTTTATTATTATCAATTGCTTTTCTAGATGTACTTTATGCTTAAAACTTTTAAACACATCGTTTCTGGGGTAAAAAAAAGGTTTAAACACATTTTTAAAAATATTAGCTGTTTCTGGATTGTTTCTGGATTGTTTTTTATGTTTTTTTCTCAAGTAATATAAAGAAATTGAAGAATTCAGTACAATAGAAATGATGTGTTTTAACGATTTGCTTAAAGGAGGAATTGAGTTTAAAGGAGAGATTTGATTTATGTTCCAATTTCAAAAAAACTCTATTCAACTCTATGCAAAAAAAAACTCTATTCAAACTTTCGCCCCAAACATTTCGACAAGCTTAGCTTAGACAAATATTATTGTTACTTTTTCAAATCCAAAAGCTAAATGGGATTTTTGTTTTTGTTAAAGTTTTTACTTTTGCCATCTCCCTTTGCCATCTTTTTTTTTGTGTTAATAAAAGCGAAAGAGAGAGGTCAATGGGTGGATCAAATTCTCTTTCATAAACAATTCTCGATTTATTTGCCATTCAATCCAAAAAAAAAGAGAATATGAAACAGTGTTTTTTTTTAAAATATTAGCTGTTTCTGGATTGTTTCTGGGTTGTTTTTTGGCTGAATTTGGCTAAAAAATGATTTTCCATTTAATTCAAAAGTTTTGAGGAATTTGTTTTGAATTGTTTGCTCTGGCTTTGGGAAAAATATTTTGCTAAGAATTTGTATAAAAGGTTGAAGGTTTTGAAGAAAAAGATAACAAAATTTGAGCTTTTTTCAAGTTTAGCAAGCTAATGCTTAGTTTAGCAAGCTAATCCTTAGTTTAGCAGTTTAGTTTAGCAAGCAAGCAACATTTAGAATTGTACAGTTTGAAAAAATCGTTCATTTGACTCTTGTTTATGAAGTTTTTAAGGCTTTTTTCTCAAAAAATTTGTTTCAAAATTTGATTTGTTTATTGAAATGTTTTCAAAAACTATAAAATTATAAGAATTTAGAAGTTTGTTGTTGAAGTTTTTGTTGAAGAAAACTAAGAAAAGGCATTAAAATGCTCTTCTTGCTCGCTCTCTTTCCATCAATTCAGGCAGGAAGTGAGTTTATTTATTTTCATTAGAGAAATTTTGATTCAAATGGTTTAGATAACTATAGATAACTAAAGATAGAGATTTCGATAAGTAGATAACTACCGTAAATACTGTAATAGTACCCGACCCCCCTCGTACAGTCGCGTAGTCGCAAAAGTTTTTTAGTTTTTCATTTTTTTCAAAGCGCCCGTACGTTCAAAAAAATGTGTCTTTGGTATCAAAAAATAGCCCTGAATTTCAGCTATTTTTTGATACCTAAGCGCGCATTGTAGCATAAACCAGTGTCGAGAAAAACCTCGTTCAAAGCTAGACTACTCAACACTCCGCACCGTCATTATGGGGGTGGGGTACTATTACAGTATTTATGGCACTTACCAGTCTCAGAAGAGCTTTAGAAATCTCATGCCAATGTTTAAACGTAACATACTTTCAAAAAATGCGTCTTTGGTATCAAAAAATAGCCCTGAATTTCAGCTATTTTTTGATACCTAAGCGCGCATTGTCGCATAAACCAATGTCGAGAAAAACTCGTTCAAAGCTAGACTACGCAACGCTCCGCACCGTCATTATTAGGGTGGGGCACTATTACAGTATTTACGGTAATTATTAGGTAAAATATTATTTAGAACTTTCAAAATTGATCTATTAACACAATTCAGTTGATGTGCAATTGCCGGGCGCTTGTGGGCTGCCGATGGATCAAGGGAAAGACTGTGGGAATGCGACGATTCGAGTAAGGCAATGAAATATAATAAAAAAATACAGTATTAATATGAATAATATAATATAATATCTATATTTACCGTAGGCGGGGCACGGTAGTTACCATAGTTTCCCGTATCTACAAGCTACAAGCTGTATCTCAAGCTCAAGTTTAGAATCATCATCAACGTTATAATCAAACGATAACACGATAATAGTTACTTCATTTTAAAAAACATCAATCAGATAATCTAGTGACACATTTAGTACTATATGGATAAAAGTCGTTTATCCTGTTTCCCATTCAAATATCTGGGGTGTGGCGGCAACGAGAATAACTATCCGACTGAAAGTGATTGCTTCAGATGCATGCCGAGTAAGTGCAATCCTTTTGATGTAATTCGATTTTGTGAAAGTCTTTAAGTAACGTTTTACAGTGGATTTGAACTTTTGCCCGGGAAACACCGATCCAGTAAAAGACGTCAACGGGAGCTCCTACTGCAACTTTCAGCAAAAGTGTGCGCCGGTGAGCATTTCTTTTGGAATTATTTGAAAATTTTACAGATATACATAATTGTAAGTACTATATTATTATGTTAATAACTTATTATTATGTATTATTCTGTTAATCTGCTAATAATTTGACTCTATTTTCAGGGTTCACAATGTCGAATGGGTTTCGCGGTGGGACTCTGTTGCAGCAATGAGTCAATCAGTGAGTTTATGCGGAGTAATCATCTAAAGTCATTTAGCATTTAAACGTCAATCCCTAATAATTTAATAAATCTTAAAAAAGTAGAAATTTAAAAACTAAATTTTATCAAAAAGTTTTAGAGAAAGAGAGCGCCGACAGCAGCCCGATTTGCCCACAATCAAAGGAAGTCGTCAAAGTAAGATATAAATTTTTGAGCTATATTATATGAATATGCTATAATATATGAATATAAAGCTATATTATATGAATATAACGCTTTATTATATGAATATGCTATATTATATAAATATAAAGCTATAATATGAATATAAAGCTATATTATATGAATATAAAGCTATTATATGAATATAAAGCTATAATATGAATATAAAGCTATAATATATGAATATAAAGCTATATTATATGAATATAAAGCTATAATATATAAATATAAAGCTATATTATATGAATATAAAGCTATAATATGAATATAAAGCTATAATATGAATATAAAGCTATAATATGAATATAAAATTTACTATAAATATCTAGGATAATGTCTGAATAAGAGAAATTTCAGTACCTATCAAAGAAATTTCAGACTCAACGCTTCGGCTTTGACTCGATTCTGCAGGGATTGAATTGCTCGGATGATTTTTGTCCAAGGGGTTGGTTTTTGAAAAACTTTAAGAATGATATACCGTATAATAAAATACAGTAACCTGTGTGCTAAATAATCAAATCTTAGATACACTACTTTTTCAGGCACAAGCTGTCACAAGGGCGAGTTCATCTCTTACTGCTGTAAATAAATTGCGAGTTCACTTTGCAAAATTACTGGTGCTTTAACAAAGTATATGATGTATAAATATATATTCTTATTTTCGAGAAAATCTCTTATTCGCCAAGATCAAAACATTTTAACGCCATTTTACAGAGATAATTGGGTGTTTTGCCTTGCCGAGCCGCTTTTACATATAGAGGAACGTGTTTCTCGTTTGACTCGTACACAATTCGACATGTTTTCTCCTGGAATTTGATGGATTACACTGTTAAACACGGAAAACCCATTACAATAAGCCCGAGTTTACTAGTATCTTTTAGCATTACAGAAATCCGGAGTAACAAGTATTTGAGCTACCTAACGAAGCTCGTAAGTCCGTAGTTTTTTCACATAAAGCTCTTTTAGCTGAATTTCTTCTGTTCTTAAGATTTAATTGGCTTTATGATTGGGAACTGTGTTTTAAAAGCCCTTAATTTAATGTTTTGCAAAGTATCACTCCTAACGGCGGTCCAGCATTTGGTCCAATATCACCATCTGTACAAAGTTTCAAGAAAGACTTCTTAAATGAGCGAGTGGTAATCGATTTTAAATCACCGTCCAACTCATCGGTGACCTTGTGAGTGAAATCCTAAAAAAATTGAGTAGAGTTATAATCGATTGACAATTTCAAGCATTTTGAATAACTATAATACCACACCTATCTTTACAATACTTTTGTTAGGAGCTCTACTTCTAGTACACAGTAAATTTCGATCTTTGAAAGTATCGCAAAGTAATTTTAATTCTTTTTAATCAAAAGCCATTTGCAGTCAATTAATGAAAAAGATGAAAAGCGGGGGGTGGGACAAATGCGACCTTTTTTTGCGCACCTGGACATTTGCGCACCTTTTTTTGCTGGAAAAGGCCTTAGGCAAGGCCGTAGAGCTTCGAAAATATTTCGAAAATACTTCCATATAAGGGAATCGTATGCGTAGATTCCGAATTTCGACAAATCAGACCTCGCTGACACGTCAAATTTGGGCTAAAAGGCAAAAACTACGCAACTTAACGCTTTTCCGCAGTTTTTGCCTTTTAGCCCAAATTTGACGTATCAGCGAGGTCTGATTTGTCGAAATTCGGAATCTACGCATACGATTCCCTTCTATGAAAACATTTTTGAAGCTCTACGACCTTTCCTAAGGTCTTTTCCAGAAAACAAAGGGGGGCAAATGTCCAGGTGCGCAAAAAAAAAGTCGCATTTGTCCCACCCCCAAAAGATGAAAAGCGCAAACTTTCTAGAGCAATATGTAGCTCCTTTGTGATATTCAGATATTCAGTTCCTAGGCTGAACAACTTGAAAGGTTGGCAAATAAAATAAACGTCAAGCGCAAAAATTTTTCATTGTTTTTAAATGACCCGATGCGCTTATTTCATCGCCGTTCTACTATCTTACTAGATCACATCTCGTATTGTTTGTTTGTTTGTTAATCACAAAACTAGGTATGCTGTTACATAAATTTTAGAATAATGCAGCGCTTTGTTAGGTTACAGTTTTTCACTACTGAACCCTGTTATCTTTCTTGTTTCGTTATTTTGGTTGATTTGTTGAAGCTAATAATCCAATTTTTTAGATAAAGATGGGTAGTCGAGAGAAACGTGTCGAGACGGAGGAGAAAAGTGGAGAAAAGAACGTCGCACAAGCGAAGGAACCGTCGAACGATTCTCCGGGAGGTAAACTTTTTATGTTATTGTTATTTGATAATTAAAATGATCATATGGTTAAAAGGAATGGAGTTAGAAATATAAGATACGGCTAATCTCCGAAGTTTTGATTTACACGATTTTTTTAACAAATTTTAACGGTTGTTGCAGCTCTTACTACCTTAATGCAATAGTTTATGTTTAGACAAAAATCTTTTCTGTCATATAGTGAGCAAAATTTTGAGTTCAGTTTTTATTGTATTAAAATTTGTTTCTTTTAGGTGGACGTTACAACTTTCGCAGACGCGTTACAACAATCAAGAAACCGGAAGACGTTGCCTCGACCTCGCGAGTCAATGTGACTCCGAGAGGAAAGAATTTCTCTGGTCTGCCTCGTCATCTACAAGAACTAGTGCTCTTGAAGACCAACGTCGACATGCGATTGCAACTCCTTCAAACCAACAAACAGCTGCTGAAATGGACACGTGAAGAAGGACTGTTCCCTCGTGATTTAGAGAAGCTTTCGCTCCACTACGGCACAACCTGGCTCACGACACGCGACCTGCGATTGCACGAGTTGAAAGGAAAACGCAGGGGCTTGATCAAGTCGACGCGGACTACTCGTATACTGGAGGTGCAATTCGAGTATGGTGACTTCGAGATGCGCACTGCGTTGCCACGCCTGGTCAAGGTGTTTGATGCAAGGGTCTACCTGGCGACTTTTGAAAAGTTTCGCACAACTTTTCTGGACACGTCTTTCAAAATCCGCCGCGCATTACATTTTGAGTTTGCGTTTTCCCAAACGGAGGTGAACATCGCTGCGCAAGATGTCAAAAGTGTGCTCCAGTTTGTTGACCAACACAATGGCGGTATCAAGTTCATCGACTTTGACAATTTCCCGTTGAAAAAAGTGTTTGATTGGTTGAAGACGCAGCGCTTTCGTTTCGCAAGTTTTGTGATTGCCGATTTTGAGTTTCCTACGTTTGAAGAGGCGCTCAACTTGGTGCTTAAGGATGGAGTGCCAGGTGTGGACGATAACCCAATCCTGGCTTTACGCATTTTCGACGCAAATGCCTATATGAGTCGAATCACGAGAATCATCTCCGACAAAAAGCCGATCACCGTCTCTCAAACGACCGCGATTTATCAACAATTCCGTGGTGCACTTCACGATGCGCCTGAATCAATGCAGCCCTGGGTTATGAACGAAGAGACTCTCGGTTTCAAGCAACAGTTCAACAAGGAAAAGAATCTCGTCTATCTCGTAAATCAAGAAGATGACGACCTTTGTCTGCTGATCAAATTTGAGCCAATTGTTTAATTGTGTTTTTCCGCTTATTTTTGTGCTTTTTTTGTTAAAAATTTTAGTGCTTTGATAAACTGGTTACTATGTGAAAAAAAGTGTGGAAAGCGTTTGTGGCTTGGTCAGCCAGAGAGGCATATTTCTAAATTGCTTGAATCTAGCTGAAATGTGAAGACTGGAGACTATAAAGCTAAACCTTGCACATGTTGCATGGAATCATCGCGTGACCAACTTGAAAACCAACGAATAGAAGCACAAAGAGAATTTGCCGCATTTTGTGAACTTACGTGTAGAGGTTTATATGGTGACAATGTTTTTAAAAAAGCGGGCAAGAAAGGGGTTCTTTTAAATTCCCCGACTGTGCTCCCGGATTCGCTGAATACAAGTGGTGTGTAAATGAAAAAAATATCGATTTTATTTTTTTGAAGCGAGATGTCGAAAACTACTCAACGTTGACTTTTTAGGGTCAATTTTTATAACGGAAAGTTACTCAATTACAGTGGTTACTTTTTTGATTGACAATATGCTTTGTACAATGCCAGATCTGATGCACATTTGAGACTAAATCCTATTTTTTTTGCATGAAAACTGTATAACTTTGTGCCTGGTTATAAGTGAAAGGAACAACTTGGTATGCACCTCTAGCAAGTTGCTCTCAATTTCCTCAAAACTATTCACTCAAAGGTAACATTTGAGGACATTTCGACAGATCTCGATCTCGTCCTTGCCACACTTTTCCGCCGCAATCGATCGCTCGTAGGCGGCCTCATTCTTTTCGTACGATTTTCGGCAGATTCTCTCCTCAAAATTGGTCTTATAATTTAGTTTTCGATCCAGTATCAAGCTCAAGGTGCACTAATGAACATCCCGGAAATAAGTTCTTTGTTATCACTAGAAGCTACGCTACTTTGGTGGAGATTTTGAGGCTTTTGAACTGAAAGTGCTCCCTGAACTCACATAATCCTTCAAATCATCTCTTCTATCCTCTTCGCTTCGAAAACGTTTCAGAAATTTCTTCATCAAGAACCCTCTCAACGATTTCTCGCTGAGATTCGTCAAATTGCCGTCAAGAGACGATGCTTTCATGTCTGCGGCGTCTTTCTGGAATGACTCAAATTTATGAATGAACTCAAAATTTAATTTTCATTGTCTAACAATAAGTTAGTTTACAGCTACAGAATCTTTAATTGACTGTGTAATTGTACACTTCCAAAAGCAGTTTCTAAAATCTCAATTTTTTTTTGATTCTTTCTCGATTTCCTTATAATTGTCTCCAATTCATCGCATAAATTTGTATTTTTTGTTTATAAAAGTTTACGAGGCTAAAAGGTTTTGTTTTTTTTGCAAAATTACTACGGGTATTGGGAACTTTTTATGTCGTGAACATTACTTTTAGTTGTGGGAATGCTTTCGGGATCTTTTTCTTCTGATTGAACATACAAATTTTCAAGTTTTACATGTAAATTGTATCTCTTGAGAAAATTTTGAGAAAGGAAATAGGAAAGGTAGCTTGACTTTTAAGAGGGTAGGCTAGTTTCCGCAATTTTTTTTTGCGCAACGGGGTCATTTGTGCAACTCGCCATAACTTTCTTCTAAATCAGCCAATCTTTATGATTTTGGTTTCATTTTGTTGCATTTGTTGAGATCTACCAAATGACACCAAAATCATGAAGATTGGTCGACTTAGAAGAAAGTTATGGCGAGTTGCGCAAACGATCCAGTTGCGCAAATGACCCTGTTGCGCAAAAAAAGTTGTGTAAACTATTGGATTGAGATTTTTCCCAGAATTTGGGGTAGGCTTAATTTTTTTGCGCAACAGGGTCATTTCTTTTTTTTTTGGGGTGTGGCTACTTTAAACCAAATTTTTTGTGCAACTCGCCATAACCTTTTCCCATTTTTATGTTTTTAGTGTCATTTTGTTGCACTTGTTGAGATCTACCAAATGACACCAAAATCATGAAGATTGGTTGACCTAGAAGAAAGTTATGGCGAGTTGGGCAAATGACCCTTTTACGCAAAAAAATTTGGCGCAAAGTAGCCCCTTTTAAGTGCATTGGTTTGTTTTATTTGGTTTTCGATATTATTTTTTATTTTTCTGATTGAAAATCTCAAAATTATGAACTTAACAAAAGTCAAAAGTGCATAAAAAGGAAAAAAAATCGTTTTGCTTTTGCCTATATTCGCAAAAAAGTCTTTTTACTACAGAAAAAGCAAAATCAAAGCAAGCAAGGATATTTTTATGTTCAAGGTAAATCAAAAATTTGCTTTTGAAAATGTTTATGGGTTTCTTTCGTGGAATTGCATTCATGCATTGATACGATGCAATCAACACAATTCTCAACTTGAAATTTTAAAAATCAATAATCAACACAGTGGAAAACGTTATGGCACAAAAAATCAACAGATTTTCCGGCTTTTGCTTTCGCGACAAATTCCTCTAACAGGATTTTCTGGTTGTTGAGACGTCGTTGACAAGATTTCCTCAAAATCTGGAATCTTCTTTGGCATTAGAGTGTGTTCCTCTCGACTAATGCGTTTTCTAAAATGCATCTATTTGAGAAAAGTACCGTAGTCGAGCCGTTAGTTTTCATCAGATCAATCCAATTTTTAAATGATTGGCTGAGCGAAAATGAAAAAATGGGAGAATGAGGGAGCCATGGGCCTTTCAGCGCCCGATTTGGCCACGCTTTTCAGCGCCCATTGGCGCCGAAAACAATCACGAGGCAAATAAAAGGCCAAAAACGTTCAAAAAATGACCGGAAAACGTTCATTTCAGCGCGACTAAATTTAATATTTTCTACGCTGCTTTTGCGTTTTTGGGTTTTGTTTCTTGGGGGGGGGGGGGGGGGGGGGGGGGGGGGGGGGTTTTCAGGTTTGGGTGTGAAGTTTCCCAAAAGCTGCGTCTTCCTTTGCTTAGAGTGTGTTCTCGACTAGTGCGGGCAAAGGCGGGCGAGAAAAGGCCGGGTCGAGCGTAAGTTTTCATCATGATCAATCCAATTTTTTTTGGGGGGGGGAAATGATTGGCCTGATTGGCCTTGAAATGATTGGCGCTCAATTTTTGGCGTCAAATGATACCCCAAAATTGAGCTGATCGGATGTAAATTGACAGTTTGACTACGGTGATTTTCTCAAATAGGTGCATTTTAGAAAACGCATTAGTCGAAAGGAACACACTCTATTTGGCATCGAAAAAGTAGAAAATGTTTAAATACCGTACATACTGTAATAGTACCGCACCCCCATAATGACGGTGCGGAGTGTTGCGTAGTCTAGCTTTGACCGAGTTTTTCTCGACACTGGTTTATGCTAGATTGCGCGCTTAGGTATCAAAAAATAGCTGAAATTCAGGGCTATTTTTTGATACCAAAGACGCTTTTTTTGAAAGTACGAGCACTTTGAAAAAGGTTGAAAAAATGCGAATGCGGCTTTTGAAAAAAAATACTAAAAAAACTTTTGCGATTACGCGACTTTACGAGGGGCGGTGGGTTACTATTACAGTATTTGCGGTAAGTAGAAAAAAAAGGATTACATCAGGCCTCGGAATTTGTCTTGGCCCCATGCACTTTTTAAGTAGAAAACGCTCCAAATCGATTAACGTGAGGATTGTCAAATCACCGCCCAAACTTTCGCGAAGCTCATCGATTTGTTTCTGAAAGTTTCATCGACTCATCAACTGATCAATAGATTCTTCGCTTTTCAGTGTATATGGTTTCAGCAGTCCTTACCAAGCATTGCTCAGTCAATCGCAGTCAAAAGCAAATCTTAATCTCAATTTCAATACTTACCAAACATTCCAAACAATCGATTTTCCTGTGATTGAGAGTCAAAATCGATTGCGCTAAAGAAAAGAATCCAAAATATACAATAAACAATCGAAACATTTTCTTTCAGAGACTGAAAATGAATTGATAGCTTGACTTTCTCTTTCAAAAACTTCTCTCTCCAAATTGGATAAACAAAAGGGAAATGAGATGCTTTTATCAAAAGGGAATGACTCTTTCATTGTTGTTGTTGGGGAGGGGATGCTGAAATAAATATCACTAGCTATTTATTTCATTTTGTTTCTCGATTCAGAGTCAGCTGTAAAATGGGTTCATTTCTGTCACCTTCAATGTCATTTCTGTCACCTCCAATGTCATTTCTATCATCTCCAAAGTCATTTTTATCATCTCCAATATCATTTCTGTCATCATCAATGTCATTTTTGCAATCAAACAATAAATTCGAAAGTCAAAAGCCAAAATTCGAAATTTTGGCTTGTACTTGAAAGTTGAAACGTTTATTTGACGTTTGAACGTTAGAAATTTTTATCGAAATTACCCGTCAATCAATGACAGTCTAAAAATCACAGGTTTGTGCAATGGTTAGCAAAAAAACTGGCAAGATTTGGGAGAAGAAAGTAAGGGAAGTAAGAAAGTAACGAACTTGAAATAAAATAAAATTTGTTCAAATTAAAGTATTCAGAAAAATTCTAACAGTAAATCTTCAAAAAAATGCGTTTTAAAGTTTTTAAAACGTTTTAAAACAAAAACAAGTTTTTAAGACGTCAACTTTTGAAAACTATCATAATCGTGGCTTCAGTTTTATTCAGTTCAAGCTTTCTTGAGTCTTTGTAGCAGTTTGAAGTAGATAAATAGATAATCCAGACTACGGCAGTTTTTAAAAGTTGACGCATTTTAGAAAATGTATTTGTTTAGAGAAACAAATGCTGTAGTACTTCATTGAAAGAGCTCAAAATATGAAACGGGGGGGGGACGCGCCTTTCCCGACATTTGCGCCCTTTTTTGGGAAAGGCAGGCAAGGGGGGGGGCAAATTGGGGCAAGGCAACGCGCTTTCCGCAGTTTTTACCTTTAGCCCAAATTTGACGTGCAGCGAGGTCCGATTGTCGAAATTCGGGATCTACGCAGACCCATATATGGAAAATTTCGAAATATTCGAGCTCTACGCCCCCAAGGCGTTTCCAGCAAAAGGGCGCAATGCCGGGTGCGCAAAAGGTGCATTTGTCCCACCCCCAAAACGGACACTTTTATGAATCCCTTGAATATCAAAATTGATAAGGAAAATTAAAAGATATTCAGAGTAGGACAGATCAAAAATTCTTGCATGGCTGGGGGCCGAGCCCGGGACCTTTCGCTTACCAGGCCGCCGTACTAACCACTACACTACAACGTATATGAGATCGATGACTGCAGAGGGAGTTAAGTTCAGTTATCAGAAAAGTTTTCTAACTACCGTAAATACTTTAAAATCGATATGTTTGATATAAAATCAAAACAACAAAAAAAAATTCTGTCATTTTCAAAAAAAAGATTAATAAATTCGGGTTAGTGGTTAAAAATTCAACAGTTGACTGTCTTTTTGCTGCAACATCAGACTCCGTTTGGACATTGTTGAAACATAAGAAGCACTGAAAATCAATGAAATTCACATTATTTGAAATTAAATTTAAATTTTCCATATACTGTATTCTCTCTAATAGCAGTGCACACCGGCGAGCCGAGTTGATGCCTATTTTATGGTTTCCAATTTTTCCCAGAAGCTCAGCCCTCTAATCACCCACTAGATCTCATCGTCAGCTACATTTTCCGACCCCACATCAATAGGCTCTGATAAACGTTTCTCGAGATTTCGAGCAATTTAGGCAACGCTCAGGGTGCACTACTATTAGAGAGAATACGGTATATATATGTTGTGTCCGATTTAGATTCAATCTAAATCGGACGTCCGATTTAGATTGAACTTATCGCGGACGTCCGATTTAGATTACAGTCTATATCGGACGACTCAATCTAAATCGGACGTCTTATATAGATTGAACAATAATATAAACATGTTTAGTATATGTTCTTAAGCGTTTTCTGTAGTTTTCTGCATTTTTCAAAGGTCTTTTATTGATTATTTCATAGTTGGGTTTTCTTTTCAGAAAAAGACAGTAACAGACCTTTGAAAAATGCAGAAAACTACAGAAAACGCTTAAGAACATATACTAAACATGTTTATATTATTGTTCAATCTATATAAGACGTCCGATTTAGATTGAGTCTAAATCGGACGTCCGATATAGACTGTAAATTAAATCGGACGTCCGCGATAAGTTCAATCTAAATCGGACGTCCGATTTAGACTCAATCTAAATCGGACGGAAATCTAAATCGGACACAACATATATATTAAAATAAATCTCCAAAATCTCTTCAAAATTTAGAATTTTTGAAGACACAAAAGAAACTCAAAAAAAAATCGAAAAAACTTTAAAATCTAAAATTTTCATTGCTTTTTTGTATAAGAGCATTCAAAAAACAAGAAAAATAATGTAAAATTTAGTGCTTTTTAACCGCATTTTGAGTGATTGAAGGAAAAAAAAAGAAAAAAAAGAATTGAACACTAAAATCTACCCTCAATATTTATCATCAGATTCGTTTTGAATCGTTTTTCGGCTATAAAAATGAAAGACATATGTAAAGAAGTCTTTTTTTTTTAAAAGAAATGATTTTTACCTAGAAACAGGGATTTTTCCTTTTCTTTTTGGCGTATCGTAGATCATGTAGACAAGGTAGAGAGCGTTTAGGGAGAACTGAAAAAGAAAATTAGGTTTTTTTTAAGGATTTAAGGTTTTTTTTAAGGATTTTAAGGATTGACTAAAAAAAAGGTCTACAGTTAAACGTTTGTAGAAGATTCTTTAGTAGATGGGTTTTTTTTACAGCTTCAAGCCAATACTCTAAATAAAAAACCTTATAAAAAAATCGTTTTTCTAATGAAAAAAAAATAAGCCAAGCTTTAAGCTAAGCTTTAAGCCAAGTTTTAAGCCAAGCTTTAAGCCAAGTTTTAAGCCAAGCTTTAACCCAAGCTTTAACCCAAGCTTTAAGCCAAGTTTTAAGCCAAGCTTTAAGCCAAGTTTTAAGCCAAGCTTTAAGCCAAGTTTAATCCAAGCTTTAACCCAAGCTTTAACCCAAGCTTTAAGCTAGAAAATAATAATTTCTCAAAAAATCTCAAAAATTTTAAGGGAAAGCTGCACTCATTTGTTTTTTATGAGTAATTTCTTGGAGTCAACTTGTAACTGGTTTTTAACTGGTTTCTGTTGTGGTTTTCTGATTTTTTTTTTGTTTTGTTTTAATGGCTTAAAATCAAAGAAAACCAGGTTTATTTATTTTTAAATCTAGCTTATTTTTACAAGAAAACAATGAATTGTCGATTAGGGATTAAAGTTTGAAAAAAATTCGAAGCGTGAATTTGAAATGAGTGCGGTTAATTGTGCGCCACCCATTGTAGAGCATTTTCGAAACAGATTCGGATCAAAATCTCGATAGTAAATCGGGTTTTTTCGAGTTATTTACGAATTTGGTTTGATTGTCGTAATCGATTTTTGAAAAGCACCTGAGCAAAGTACATGATTTGCGTGAAAAACTCGAATCTTTCCTGGGTGACCACGTCGAGTTTCATCATCTCCTCTTCGGACAACATACAACTGAAAAATCTTCAAAGTTTAATAGAGTTTAATGGATTTCTAAGCTGAATTTGAAAATGTTATTATGAAAAGATCTATAATATTCTACTTTTAAAGTGCTCTTTAGTTGAATATCTTTTAATTTTATGGAAAAATTCAAACAAACAAGTTTAATAGATTTCTAAGCTGATTTCTAAAATGTTAGCTATAGCTATGTTAGCTATTTGGAATCGACCCCCCTACAGAGTTTCGAGAGAGTTCAATAATCTTGAAACCTTTAAATGATCTGTAGATGATCTTGATCTTGAAGCTCTAGTGAATTCTTGACGTCATCTGTGCTACCCATATATTATATTATATCGTGTTGCTTTTTATCGGCCCTTTTCGTGTTTATGTGTATGAATTGATGTGTATCAAACTTAAATCTAGCGCACTTTATCTCAGGCCATGAATAAAGTATCTTATATAAACTCACAGATATAGTCGATAGACGTAACTCGGCAGATTCATTCCCAAATCGAAAATCGTGATCGCTAGACAGCGTCGAAGAATTTTTAGCTGTTGAGCTCGTCGCTTGACTCTGAGAAATTGAGATTTTTATTTAATTTTGAGAATAAGTTCACTAAACAACAATTGTAGATTTAGCTATGTGAAATCTAGAAAGTTAGAGTTGAAAAGAGGGAAAATTGAAGAGAGAAAAACATGCAAAAAAAATATTTGAAGATGCAAAAAATACTATGAAAAGTGATTTGTTACAATTCTAAAACATAACAACACAAAAAGTTACCGTATTTTCTTAAATTCATAAAGATTTAGCAATATTTGCATAGTATTCAGCTTTTCATCGTACTTTAAACATGGGCTTTTTGCTCGAAAAGTTTAATCGAATCTTTTCTGGAGCACTCTTATTTCACTGTCCAAATAAAAGTATTCATTGTAAATGATTGAAAAGAAAAGAATTCTTTAAAAATAAGCCGTAAATACTGTAATAGTACCCCAGCCCCATAATGACGGTGTGGAGTGTTGCGTAGTCGAGCTTTGAACGAGTTTTTCTCGACACTGGTTTATGCTACAAAGCGCGCTTAGATATCAAAAAATAGCCCTCAATTTCAGCTATTTTTTGATACCAAAGACGCATTTTTTGAAAGTAAGGGCGCTTTGAAAAAAAATGAAATACTAAAAAACCTTTGCGACTACGCGACTGTACGTGGGGGTGGGGTAATATTACAGTATTTACGGTAGATATTTAATTGAATACTTTTACATCAAGAAAATGAGATATTCTCAATAAAAAATATCAGTCACATGCGCCAGAATTTCATCTTTAATTTCAAAACAGAAAATCTCTTGTGTTTTCAATTTTTAAGCATAAAGTACATGTTGCAAAGTACAGAAAATACGGTAACTAAGATTAAAAACGGTAACTAAGATTTCAACTAAACAAGTGCTAGAAAAATAATAGGGATTAGAGCCAAGTTTTCCCGTAAATCATAGCATCATCACAGCACAATGTAGAAATGAGGGTGAGTGATTGTGGCACTGATCATTTCTATTTCATTCCATCTATTTCTTTTCTTTTCTTTTTTTTTCTCTTCACTTTCTTCACCTCATCCTTTTCATTGCTTTCTCATCGAACACTCCCAACATCGCCGTTGACAGAATTTTCCCCGACTCCAACAGTAACGCTGACATCACCAAATGACCCCTGGACATATGGGAGATCTTTTTGAGAATAATTATATATTCTTTTCATTTCTAGACAAGTATTGCGTGGTTTAATGGACAGTAAGTTTGGATTTGAAGTATTGGGTTGGTGAATTGAAAACTGCGGGAATTTGAACTAAAATTTATTCAACATAAAACCATGAATTCATTCCAAATTCATTCCAAATAATTTCCATTATTATTGACGACTTCTGCCCATTTTACAGGCAATTTGCGGATTCCTCTTTCGTAGTAGGATTTTGGTTTGTGTGTGAGACAAGTGTGAGACTCAAAAATGGAGGACTGGAGATGTCCCAGTTTGAGCACTTTCTTCAAAAGAAACCCATTTTGGTGTCAATAGAAAAGTTGTAGAGAATCAAAAATGAGGCTTATAGCCAAATTTCCAAAAAGATACATTTAGTAGTTTCGCTTAAAATACAAGTTTTGTGAAAATTCATAGATTTGAAAACGAGTTTTTGACTCGTACTAAAAATTTGGATATAAACTTGATTTTTGATTCTCTACAACTTTTCCATTGACACCAAAATGGGTTTCTTTTGAAGAAAGTGCTCAAACTCTCATATATGACAATAGCCCGCAGTTTTCAATTCGCCAACCCAGGTACTCGAGGATTCGAATCCATTCACTTTTTTCTTTTTGTTCTTTTTGTTTTTTCTGTAAACACTGACTCAGACTGAATAAATCTTTAACTAAACAAAAGATTTATTCACTTTTACTCGACATTAAACCTGTTCTTTCTTTACTTTGTGCACAAACGAAAGCGCATCCTTTCTGGGACACTTTTAGCACTCTAGTGTACCAAAAGGTTTGCGTTTTCACTAAGCACAAAGTCAAGCACAATAAAGTAAAGCAATGGGTTTAAAAGCTTTAAGAAAAACGCTGTGGTTCTCGTAGGAATTTCAAATTCAATTTAAATCTATTTTTAAATCCTCATTGAAATGTAAACAAATTTCAAAGAATTCGATCACTGCAAGAAAAAAAAAAAATTCAACTTCAAACCGTGCAATGAATGGGGGAAATTTTAGAAAAAAAAAAAAAAGCTTTTGGAAAAAAAAGTTTAACTAGGATAGAGGAAAAAGATATAGAAAAAGAAAGTTTAAATTTTTGAAATTAATATTAAACTCACTTGGCTTCTTGTTCGACGAGATCTCCATTCGATGGGATTGGAGCGAATTGCTTTGTTGTCGTGCCGAAACCGGTGAACCAAACCGTTCGACAGAATAAAACCTCAAAAAATTTCATCATTTTTACACTCATTTTCTGTCAAATAGAAAAAAATGTTCTTGAATTGGTGGATTCGTTTTTGAAGAAATTCCATTCAAACTTTTTTCGAGAACTTTCTTTGCAACCTAATAGGTTAGTCTCATAGGTCACACGTCAATAAAGCTCATCAAATTACTTATTGACCAAAAACCCCAAACATTTTCCATTGTTTTCGAGAACTTTCTTTGCAACCTAATACTTTTCTTGGCTTAATTTTTCCTAATAACCTAATAAATTATTTATTAGGTTGATGCAAAAGTCTTTTTCATTTTTTTCGTACTTCTGTTAAAAAGTAACAAATTCACGAATTAATCTATAGTTTGCTCTATAAAAAAAGTGTTTTTTTGTTCAATTTGCATCTTTTTAAATGAATTTCGGTTCACTTTCAAGCAAATTCGAGAGTGAAAAACGCCTTTTTCGTAAAAATCTATAAAAAACTCTACGGAAAAATTGGCTGAATGAATTTCTCTGAAATTTTGGCGAAATATCAAACGTTTTTTTTTCTATCTTTTATCTATTGACACGAAGATAGGTTTTCTTTAGCTAAGGTGTCTAAACCGCATCATCGAGTTAGCCCTTTTTGCCTACCCGACTTCATACTCTCAAGAAAATCCAGGCATTAAATATTTTTAAACCCGTTTTAATGTTATTTTGCAGAAAAATAATTGGTTTTTCTAATGAAATCAACCGTAGTTTAATTGGTGCATTTGTTCGCTTGAAACGGCAGACGAAAAAAATGAAAAAGACTTTTGCATCAACCTAATAGCTAAAATTTATTTAAGTCACGTTATTTGTTTTTAAAAAAAAAAAAAAAAGTTGTTGCTATTAAGAATTGCGTTTTTTTGATTACTAAACAAAAGTTTTAGAGAAACTTTTTCATGGTGTTTTACAGGGCGCACAATTACCCGCACTAAGTTCAAATTCTTTAGTGTCAATCAATCGATTTAATTCTTTTTATTATCAAATTGAATATTTCTCTTGCAATGTGTTTTCTGTATTTGATTTTGATTTGAGTTTCTAAACTTTTGCTAGAGTTTTGCAAAGTCGCGACACGCGTTTCCTGGGATGGAATCGCGATTTTCTGGTTTTTGTAACTAGTTTGTAACTAGTTTATAACTGGTTTTTAACTGGCTTCTGTTCTGGTTTTCTGGTTTTCTGGTTTTTTTTTTCTTTTCAATGTTGTCGTGCCGAAACCGGTGAGAACCGTTCGACAGAATAAAACCTCAAAATTTCATCATTAGTACACTCATTTTCTGTCAAGAGAAATATAAAAAAAATGAAGCTTAAATAGCTTCTAAGCTTCATCACTTTGTAATTATGCAAATGAATCCGTTCTCTTTTACTCAATTCTCAATTTTCTCTCTGACATCGATATTGTCAGAAAAGGGATTTGAGTACGCCAGAAAGGATCCGTTTAAGGCCAAAGTGCACCCGAAGAACAAGCTAAAGAGTTACAGAAAAACGTGAAAACCTGGTTTCCTATTTCATTTCAAACTTTCATTTCAAACTTTCAAACCCCCCACTTTCAAATCGAGAATCGTGATGATGACAAGCGGCAAAAAGTATGACATCACCATCTCCATCATTTGCAATTTCTGACCAGTCACCTCGTCGGATCGTGAATCGCAGCTAAATTTTTTGAGATGAAATCAATTCTCAATTCTCTTTCGTGGATATTTTGGGAGGCATTATTTCAGGAAAATTTCTCACAAACATTTATTCTTTCTGGAAAGGTTTTAATGAGATTTCCTTACTTTTTTTTTTGGGGGTTTTTCTCTTCTAGATTTCCTCGTAAAGTGTGTCTGTTTGTTGAATAAGTGAATTTCGAGGCGGGGAAACAATGAAAGATTCGATTGAAATGAAGAAAGATTGGAAAAAAAAGAAAAAGATTGGTACATTCTAGGTTTTTCTTTGTCTGAGCTCAGTTTTTTTTTGTTCTTGGATGAGTGAATGTTGTTTCTTTGGCTCTGTAGGATAAAAGAAAAAAAAAGAAAAAACATTGGGAACAGTAGAAACTAGCTACAAAATTTAGCTTTAAAATTTCCAGGAGACATCTCAACCAAACCAACCCTCGCCTGGCTTACAGATCGTAAGCCAGGTGAGGCCAGAGCTTGACCAGAAGTCAGTCTAAAGTTTTAGCTGACTTCTGATGCGCTTATAGTCTTGTCTGAGCTAGGCCAGCCCAAAATCTGACTCTGAACCAGCCCAGGACTTGCGTAGGTCAGGAAAATTTCCTTTAGAATGACCCTGCATCCATCCAGGACATTTGATCCGCGTCCTGCCTCTTTTGCCATTGGCAATCCAACTTTGAGCTCAAATTTCTTGATGTTGAGCTATCCAATTTAAATACTTTTGATATCATTGGATGCGCCAAGTCTTTCTTTATCGATCGGTATAAAAACTATTGAAATTGATCAGCCAACACCAAGAAATTTGAGCTCAAAGTTCGATTGCTAATGGCTAATTTGCTAAATGGCGGGGTGTCCCAACCCTCTATTAAACTGTTTTTAGCCCCGTCGTTCAACGGCGGGTCATCGCCGAGTGGTTAGCGCGCTCGCCCCGAGTGCTATAGGTGAAGGGTTCGAGTCCGTCTCCAACAAACATTTTGTTTTTTCTCAAAAGCTCAAATTTCACTTGAAAAAATCTCTTCCCAAAACATCGATGACACTTAAAAACAAATGTGTCATTATCAGCTTCTATATCCGTTTCTTTTTGACACTCACCCTCGTGTCTCGGGAATATACGTGATGTCATAAAGAAGCCACGACTCCGAGATGCAACAGAAAACGGCGATCCCAATCTGAAATTCTCGTTCAATGCAAGTGTTTTTTGTTTCAGGTTTCAAGTCAATAATCCAATAATCTCGTATTTGATTTCCCAGCGAACACTTTCAAATGATGTCCTCAAAAATGCGCCATCGATCTCAAAACAAATCCTCGGTCAATTGAAAAACGTTTTTGGTTTTCACTCGCGAGGAAACACTTCCACCACATGTTTTTCAAATGACGTTGGTTCAAATGTTTTTCAAATGGTTGGTGAATTGAAAAAATGCGCGACTTTGAACCAAAATTGATTGAACATAAAACCATAAATTCATTCCAAATAATTCCCATTATTGAATTTGATTTCCCAGCGAACCCTTTCAAATGATGCCCTCAAAAATCCGCCATCGATCTCAAAACAAATCCTCGGTCAATTGAAAAACGTTTGCGGGAGTCTTTTTGATTATTCAAAGTGGATCAAAAAAAAAGAGGAAAAAGGAATGATAAAGAAAATCCGAAAAAGAAAAAAAAAGAGAAAACGGATTTCGGAGATAAAGAGGGGGAAAATTTTTGCAACACAAACAAATTACCAAATCTTTCGCGGCGGGGGACAAAGAGCGATCCCGAAAAGGCCAAATAAAGCCAAATAAAGCCAAATAAAGCCAAACACTTCTGCGGGAGTTTTTGAAAGAAAATATTTGCGTTTCAATCAAAAGACACCAAAAGCAAACGAGTTTTTTGATTTATGGAGTTTGGGTTTCGTGGAAAAAAAGTTATAAACTTCTTGGAGTCGAAACGAAAAGTTGCGAAAGGTTTTCGGAAGGAAATCTTCAAGTTTTCAAGGCGTAAACATATTTTTCTCTTAGCAATTTCTCCGATAGATTTCATTTTGAGTTTCCTTTGCTTAAAATCCAAGTAAAACTTTGTTTCCTTGTTCGAAAGATGAGTTGAGTGCACTAGAAAATTTCTGTTTTCATGGGGTTTCTTTGTGATTTCTGCAGGAGGTTGAAATTGACTGGATGCATCAGAAAAGGAGTTTGATAAGAGAGAGTAAAAAGTACAGAATGCTTTGAAGTCGTTTGTCTTTTAAGTAACATTAACTAGTTAATGTTACTTAAAAAGTACTTGATCTAAAATCCCTAGTCATTTCCTATTTTCCCAAGTTCTTCAGCTGATGTTTGAGTTCTGATAAGCATCAGAGAAGGTGTGTGATAAGAGAGAGCAAAAAGTACGCTTTGAAGTCGAATGCTTTGAAGTCGTTTGTCTTTAACTAGTTAATGTTACCTAAAAAGTAGTTGATCTAAAATCCCTAGTTCCTATTTTCCCAAGTTCTTCAGCTGATGTTTGAGAAATTCACGTAATTTTCTCGTAAACATCTTTTCAAAAAGCGACGGAGAAACTTTTGAAAAGAGCTTGATTAAATCAAATTTTTTTGCGTAACAAAAAAAAGCTACAACTTTATGCATATAAGTGGGTTTTTAGTAAATAGATAGTAAAGGATTTTTGAAGTTTTGAAAAGATTTTAAGATTTTAAAGGATTTTAAAAGATTTAAAAAGATTTAAGAAAGGATTTTGAAATGAAAATAAGCCCCTTGTTTACGGATTTTAAAAGTCAAACCTATTAATTCATCTTAACAAGGCTTTTCCACCTCAACAAGTACATCGTAAACGAGTAAACAACTTAAAACTTATCAAGATTATCGAGATTTCTGTATTTTCAAATTATTCGATGAATTACTGCAAACTCACCACAGCTAAATGGGGTTCTTTGTGCATTTTGAGATGAGTGTACGGCCGATAGATGGCCACATAACGAACAGCTGATAGAACTAGCCAACACCAAATGGAGAATGATGAAGCGGCGTGGATGATGAACACATCCAACTGAAAACAAAGCGAATATTGAAAGAAATTCGAGTTCTTTTGTATGAACTAAACATAAAATGACTTTGGTAGTTACCGGTACAGCTTAATGCTAGTCTAGACACGAGAAAATTCCCAAACCAAACCCAATTCCATCGTTGTTTCCCTAGCCAGTAATCTGGCTAGGAGAATCAGTAATCTAAGCCAGTAATCTAAGCCAGTAATCCCAAGCCAGCAATCCCAAGTCAGTAATTCCAAGTCAGTAATCCCAAGTCAATAATCCCAAGCCAGTAATCCCAAGCCACTAATCTTGTCTACAGGCTGCTAAAACCGATTTCTACCTACAGACAAATCTTTCAAGGAAGAATTAGGTTGAGATTGCAGTTTTCTGTGCCTAATGCGCTTTTGATTGTCTTTCTTTCTTTCTTTTCTTTCACTTTCTAAAGCCTAATGCTCAATGAAGTTGAACACGTCGATTGGGACTGGGAAAAAAGATGATTAGCACCGGGATCCGAACCCGTGACCTCTATCCGTCCAATGATGCGAACGCTCTACCAATGACCTATACTGACATGCGAACCGTTCGCCGTCAAGATGCCTTACCTTGCACGCCATCTCAAAAAACGTTGTGTTTTCGATTCCCCAAAATCGGAGAGTTAAAAGGAAAAAGAGTGCGGCTAAACAGAGAGTGTCTGCAGCAGCCATTGTGCACAATAATTGAAGAGAGATTTGGGTAGTTGTCGATTGGCGTTTCTTTCTGAAATTCAATTTTTGATTGTCCTAATTCATTGTCAAGTAGAATTTCCAGTGACATTTATTGTTTCCCATTTTCTTTTGTTTTAAACAACTACAGCACTTTTACTAGGCCAATTGACATTACTTCTCTTTTGTCTATAGTATTTCTTTAGAATTTCTTCATTTCTTTGTAATTTGACAATGTTAAAACTTTAGATTTTTGAATCATTTCAACAATTTCTCGAAGCTCAACTCAAAGCCATCACTTTTTTTTCATATTTTTGACGACTTTTCAATAAAAATTCTCATTCACACGTCAGAATCGTCAACTCGGCAAAAATTTTTGGCCACATTTCACTCTTTGTTTTTCGATTTTTTCGATTTTTTCTCTATTTCAACTTCAACTCAAGCTCTCTTTTCTTTCATTTTCCTTTTTGACGTTCCTTTTCTATGAAGACACTCTTAAAGAGATAAAGAAATCAAAGAAGAGATAAAGAAATCAAAGAAATCAAAGAAGAGATAAAGAAATCAAAGAAATCAAAAAAGGGGGGGAGGGAAAGAGGGGAAAAAAAGGGGGGAGGGAGAGAAATAAAAGAAGAGGAGGGGGGGGGGAAGGAGAGAAAGAAGAGGAGGAGAGGGGAAAGGAAAAAAAGGGGAGAGGGGGAGGGGGGGGGGAGGAGGAAAGGGGGGGGAGGGGGGGGGAGGAAAATCAAAGACCTTTGAACTTCATTTTTAACAATTCAAAACCAAAATGCTATTGCTAAAATGATTTCCAATCCTTTTTTTTGATAAAGTAAAGTTCAGAAAAGTTTCTGTTCTGGTGAAGAAAACAAGATTTTGCGTCCGCTTTCCATTCGACTGCATAAGTAAGGCGTTGGACGAGAAAATTATTCACCAAATTCAAATCATTTAGAGGAAAAGGGAAAGTGTTTCCGAATCTTTGATGGGAAAATGGAAAGAGTGCTTTTGATGAAGTAGGACAACTTGTTTGACGTCTATACTTCACTTTCTCGATCCTTGATTGTTTTTCGTGGATTCATTTTAATGTCTAGCAGATTTAGAGCGCCGAATGAGAGTGAAAAGTTGAAGAAGAGAAAAAAGAAAGGAAAAGAAAAGAATCTAACATAAAGTCCTTGAGCCCAAATGGAGCTAGCTAGTTAAATATTGATAAGTATACTGGTAAATTGATTTAGATATCTGCCAATTGGCGCTTGTCATAAGTTTGGCTGGCAATTCGATTTGTGAAATCTCGTTGACGTTCATCGATTATTTTGATTAGACTTTAACTGTTATAAAAATTACCGTATTTTCTCTAATAGTAGTGCACCCCGCCGAGTTGATGCTTATTTTACGGTTTCCAATTTTTCCCAGAAGCTCAACACTCAAATTCCCCACAAGATCTCATCGTCAGCTACATTTTCCGACCCCACATCAATAGGTTCTGATAAGCGGCTTTCGAGATTTCGAGGAATTTAGACGAAGCTCTGGGTGCACTACTATTAGAAAACGGTATATTACTCCAGGTTAGGCTAGTAGACTAGACTGATCTATTTCCCTAATATTTCCCGGTGAGCCGAGTTGATGACGATTTTACAGTTTTCAAGTTTCCCCAGAAGCTCAACACTCAAATTCTCATCGTCAGCTCAAGATCTCATCGTCAGCTACATTTTCCGACCCCACATCGATAGGTTCTGATAAGCAGTTCTCGAGATTTCGAGGAATTTAGGCGACGCTCAGGGTGCACTACTATGGGAGAAAATACGGTAACATACCTATAATCATATTTGATTTAAATCTACGGTATAAAGAGTCCTAGTTCTGTTCAAAAGCTTGTCCATTTTTCCCACAAATCCCCCAGCCAATTCTACTCGATTTCCGCACTCAACTCGCCCAAACATCTCACCGTGTAGGTGTTGACAAAGAAGGCGTCACTAATGAATGCACAAAGTGGAGAAGAAAAAAAAAGAGGAAGGAGTAGAAGGAGTGAAAGCTGGAGATAGAGAAGTGGATGGCACTTCCCCTTCTTCTTTCTCTTCTTCTTCTTTCTCTTCTTCTTCATCTCATTTTTCCCTTTCATCAACCACTCATTCTCCTCGTCAGAAGCGATTAACAAAGAGATTAAAGAAAAGACTTTTGGTGAGGGAATGAATGAAAAGTTGTGACTCTAGGAATGTGTTTGTTGCATTAAGGGTACAAGCAAGACCAAGGTCAATCCAAGAAACTAGATCAAGTGACTGTGAAATCTCCAATCAGTCACAATCTTAACTTTAGCCAAGATTTTCTTCATGAGAATCATTCATTTGAACTTTTCTAATCTAGAGAGACAAAATTGGTTTAAATATTTTTGTCAAAAAAAAAGATAGCTAGGAAAGTGGAAAATATTAAAATTTCAAGAAAGAATCAAGAAACGAGGAAGTGCAATGGAACAAAGGGGAAATGGAAGGAAAAAGAAGAGAAAGGGGAAGCCAGTAATCCCAAGCCAGTAATCCCAAGCCAGCAATTCCAAGCCAGCAATCCCAAGCCAGCAATCCCAAGCCAGTAATCCCAAGCCAGCAATTCCAAGCCAGTAATCCCAAGCCAGCAATTCCAAGCCAGTAATCCCAAGCCAGCAATTCCAAGCCAGCAATCCCAAGCCAGTAATCCCAAGCCAGCAATTCCAAGCCAGCAATCCCAAGCCAGTAATCCCAAGCCAGCAATCCCAAGCCAGCAATCCCAAGCATGGAAGTGCAATGGAACAAAGGGGAAATGGAAGGAAAAAGAAGAGAAAGGGGATGTTGGGCAGAAGTTGAACGGGTAGCTTGTGCATTTTTTGAGCAAAAGATTTATGAAAAAGTAAAAATAACAGTAAAAGCTTTTCGCGTACTGTCTTTTTTATTATTTTTTTTTCTTTTAAACTCACGTCGAGAATCGTCTCCGCCAGAAAACACTTAAATTAAGCAAAATGCCGACCACAGTGATCATCAAGAAAATCGACCATTGGAATGGAATCGAGCTTGTCACTTTTTCTGAAACTAATCTATTTATTTCTCAGATGCTTATTTTCCTTTAGACTTTTAGTTCTTTCTCTTACTCTTTCTCCTTTCTCCTTTCTCTTTCTTTCTCTTCCTTGTTCTTTCTCTTCCTTGTTCTTTCTCTACTCAGTCCTATTCCATAAACTTAACCAATTCGATTACACTAGTGTAGGTGTTTTGTGAATAAAAAAAAAGATGTAGGGAGATCAGTTCAAAGAAAACAAATCTAGATTTTACGCTTTGAAAAAATCCTGTGAACTGTGAACTTAAAGCTTTAAAGCTTTAAAATGATGTCCTTGATGAAGATTATTTGAATTTGCACAGATAATTTGACTTGAGATCTAGATTTTGAATTCTTCTTTATCGTCAAAGCACTAGATTCTAGCGTTAAGAGTTTGCTTGAAGCACTTTTTTTTAGGATATCAACTATCGCAATTTATAGTCAAAGATTTCCCCAACACAAACCATCATCGAAATTTTGTGGCGTTGAAGTGGATGGACGAATGGCGAGTGATCCATTTGTTTCTCTCATTGTCTTCTTTACTTTTCTTTTTCTTTTGATCTAATCCTAAATGCACTTAAATAAAGTAAAGAAAAGTGAAAAAAAGAAAAGAAAAAGAAATAAAAACAAATTAAATAGGAGATCGGTACAAAAAAAAACAAAATGACAAGGCAATTTAAAAGGTTCAAAAGCTCTAAAGCTTGTACTCTAAAGCTTGTACTCTAAAGCTTGTACTCTAAGGCTTGTACTCTAAAGCTTGTACTCTAAGGCTTTAGTTTTGTATTTAGTATTTAGCTGAGAAAATTTGGCTTAGACAATGAAAAATGGACTTAAAAAGTTTTTAGCTTCAAATGTCTCTTTAAAATTGGCATTTCTCAAATGGAAAATCTTTAAAATTGAATATTTTATGCAATGGATATGCTCATTTTGCAAAATGGGAGAAGAAAAATTGCTGATAATTATGAAGCTAAGTTTTTTTTCTCTTCTCAAAAACTTTAAAAGTTCATTATTTCAAGTATTTCAGTTTTTTTTAAATATTAGAAGAAAAAAGGGAAAAATTGGTGTTCCTAATGGGAGAAAAGAGAAAATTGGAATGATTTTATCAAGAAAAAGATGAAAATTTAACGATTTAGGATTTACTAGTGTTAAACGAAAAAAGAATTGAGATATAACAAAAAGCTGAAAAAAGAATTGGCTGAATAAAGCTAGCCAGTTAAAGCTTTACCTTGTACCTAGCTAGCTTTATTCAGCTGTATCTGGCTGGAGAAAGCTTTACCTAGCTGGATAAAGCTTTGCCTTGTACCTGGCTAGCTTTATCAGTTGTACCTGGCTGGAGAAAGCTTTACCTAGCTGGAGAAAGCTTTATCTTGTACCTAGCTAGCTTTATTCAGCCAGACTAAGGTTTGATTCTGATCTAGCCTGTTTTTTGAAATAAGCTTGATCTGGAATGAAATCTGGAAATCTGGATGAGCGATTGACTTTGATTTGTAATGCTCAATTAAAGATCAATCCCTCAACCAGATTTCATTACTTATTATTATCCAAAATCACTTTCACATATTTTTTTCCATATTCTCCATAATGCTATCATTACAAAATCATAAAAAACATAAAAATCATGGCCATCTTTTCTATCAAAATCTTCACGAACGCTTTCTTTGCCATTTTCCTTTTATTTCATCCCATTTTCTCTTTAGATTTCAATCCAAAATGAAACAAACATTTCTCAATTCCCAAATGACTAAAAAAATTCTATTTTCTAAATTAGAAAATGTTTAAAAAAGTGAACATGTTTCAAAATGGAAAGATTTACAAGTCACAGATCTCGGGAGTGGGACAAATGCCACCCTTTTTTTTGCGCACCCGGACATTTGCGCACCTTTTTTTCCGCACCTTGCCCGTTAGCGCACCTTTTTTCGCGTTTTAAAAAAGCTCTAAAAAGCTAATATTAACCAATTTCTATTCGAAATGTTGTTTTTCTAGGTAATTTGATGGTGTCGAATTCAAATTTTGACATAACAGAGCGTGTGGAACCAATTTGAAAGACAAAACGGCTAGATCAAATTACAGATTGTCAAATTGTCGATTTTTCTCTTTGTATAACTCCGTCCGTTTGTTTCCACACGCTCTGATATGTCAAAATTTCGATTCTACGCCCTAAAATTACCTAGAAAAACAACTTTTCGAATAGAAATTGGTTAATATTAGCTTTTAGCTTTTTTAAAACTTTTTTAAAACGCGAAAAAAGGTGCGCTAATGGGCTAAGTGCGGAAAAAAAGGTGCGCAAATGTCCGGGTGCGCAAAAAAAAGGATGGCATTTGTCCCACTCCCCAGATCTCAATGCAAGAGGTTTTTAGTCTTGAAAAATCAAATGCTTACCAAATTGAAATCGAAATAGATTTTGATAGAAAAGATGGCCATGATTTTAATGTTTTATAGACTATAGAGAATAGACTATAGAGAAAAAGTCAATAAAAGATCAAAGAAGATGAATTACGTTAAAAAGATCAACATTCAATTGATTTAAGAAAGAAAGAAAAAAAGTTTAATTGAACGAAATGAAATGAAAAAGAGAGAGGCGTCAAAATGAAATGAAAGACACCAAAAAAATCCCCGGAGAATTCACTTTCTACCAATTCAAAAAAGAAACATGAAAAAAAAGTACGGAAAAGGGGTTGAAATTTTAATCAAAAAACAATGCTTAGAAAAGAAGAGGATTTGATTGAATTTGATTGAAAAATGAAAGAAAAAATGGAGAGAAAATGGAATGAAATAAAAGGAAAATGGCAAAGAAAGCGTTGGTGAAGATTTTGATAGAAAAGATGGCCATGATTTTTATGTTTTTTATGATTTTGTAATGATAGCATTATGGAGAATATGGAAAAAAAATATGTGAAAGTGATTTTGGATAATAATAAGTAATGAAATCTGGTTGAGGGATTGATCTTTAATTGAGCATTACAAATCAAAGTCAATCGCTCATCCAGATTTCCAGATTTCATTCCAGATCAAGCTTATTTCAAAAAACAGGCTAGATCAGAATCAAACCTTAGTCTGGCTGAATAAAGCTTTACCTTGCTAGCTTTATTCAGCCAGGTACAACTGAATAAAGCTAGCCAGGTACAAGGTAAAGCTTTCTCCAGCTAGGTAAAGCTTTCTCCAGCTAGGTAAAGCTTTCTCCAGCCAGGTACAACTGAATAAAGCTAGCCAGGTACAAGGTAAAGCTTTATCCAGCCAGGTAAAGCTTTATCCAGCCAGGTAAAGCTTTCTCCAGCCAGGTAAAGCTTTATCCAGCCAGGTACAGCTAAATAAAGCTAGCCAGGTACAAGGTAAAGCTTTCTCCAGCTAGGTAAAGCTTTATTCAGCCAGGTACAACTGAATAAAGCTAGCTAGGTACAAGGTAACTAGGTACAAGGTACAAGGCTTTACCTTGTACCTAGCTAGCTTTATTCAGCTGTACCTGGCTGAAACATGATGACCGGTGAAATTAGCTCAAAAACAATTCCAATCAATTCCAATGTAAATGCAAGCTCAGCTTGATCAGTTTGATCGATTGAATGAGGAAAGTGTTCGAAAATCAATGCTATTTCTATTCAAAAAAGATATTCAATCAATAAAATGCTCTATACTCATTCATGTGACTTGATAAACATTCAGAAGGTTTAAAATTATTCAAAATTTCAGACGTTTGCTGGATAAATCTCTCAAAAAGCCAAAACCGGAAGAGATTTTTCAAGTCTGAACCTCAAAAAGTAGTTAGAAGTTCTCTTTCCCATCATAAAAAGCCTTGAAAAATTTCGATTTTACTTTGTGATTGTGTAGTTTTTTTTAAAAACATTTTTTCAATTAGTGAGACAGGAAATTGATCATTGAAAAGTCTTGAGGGAAATTGAGAAAAAAAATCGGAAATAACCAATAAACATTTGAGGGAATAAAATGCAAAGTAAAGAAAAAGTTGCATATTTTTTTTTACACTTTAAGTGCTTATCGATTGCTCTGCATCGAGCGATAGAGTGCAAAGTTTAACAATCGCTTAGTCTATCGCTAAGCTAAAGATATCACTGTTTCCAAGATCAATCTTCAGTATAACCCTTTTAAAGGCAATATTTTCAATCTAGTTTCGAATTTGACAAACTGGAAGAGCAGTTTTGGGATCTGATGAATCTGATGATCTAATGGATCGATTGTGGCATCGATCATTTACCGTATTTTCTCTTTTCTCTAATAGTAGTGCACCCAGAGTGTCGCTTAAATCGCTCGAAATCTCGAGAACCGTTTATCAGAACCTATTGATGTGGGGTCGGAAAATGTAGCTGACGATGAGATCGAGTGGGGGATTAGAGGGCTGAGCTTCTGCAAAAGCTTGGAAACCGTAAAATAGTCATCAACTCATCTCGGTGGGGTGAACTACTATTAGAGAAAATACGGTATTCTAATTGAACGTTTTTTTCGTAAATTTAAACCTTTTCTAACAATCGTATTTTCCCCAATAGTAGTGCACCCAGAGTGTCGCTTAAATCGCTCGAAATCTCGAGAACCGTTTATCAGAACCTATTGATGTGGGATCGGAAAATGTAGCTGACGATGAGATCTTGTGGGGGATTAGAGGGTTGAGCTTCTGGGAAAACTTGGAAACTGTAAAATAGTGGTCAACTCGGCTCACTGGGAAATATTAGGGAAATAGATCAGTCTAATCTACTAGCCTAACTTGGAATAATATACCGTCTTCTCTCTCATAGTAGTGTACCCAAAGCTTTGTCTAAATTGCTCGAAATCTCGAGAACCGCTTTTCAGAACCTATCGATGTGGGGTCGGGAAATGTAGCTGACGATGAGATCTAGTGGGGGATTTGAGTGTTGAGCTTCTGCAAAAGCTTGAAAACCGTAAAATAGTCACCAACTTGGCTCGCCGGGGTGCACTACTATTAGAGAAAATACGGTATTTATAAAGTAAGTATCATTTATTTATATAGTAAATATTTGTAAATTTATAGCTAAATTCAACTTTTGACTTGTAAAGCAAAAGAATTTGTATAAAAAAAAATTGGTCAATCTGCAATCAAACTGGTCGAAAACTTTATGCGAAATAAATAAAAAAAAGTGTTTAAAAACTTGAGCTCTTGGACACATCAAAAATCAAAAAAAAAATCAAAAATTATTACGGCCCATGATTAAGCATATCGTCGTGAATGTGTTCAAAATGATCACAAAATCATTTCCGATCTTTAGAAATACTTCAATGATGAGGTACTCTCAGAATGGGAACGAATGGATGGTGAAGAGAAAGTGGAGAGGTGAGTAAAAGGGGCGGGGTTTTAGGAAGAGCTGGATGGATGGATGGGTTAGAAATTTGACTGGAATATCTTCTCCTTCATTCACTTCACTCGAAAAATATTTTCTTTCTTCTCGATTTCTTGAGAAGGTTTTTAAGAATCTGCAAGTGATGGGTGTAAACAAAGAATTTTTTGAGGGAAGAAATGGGGGAGAAAAAGAAAAGATTGAGTAACATTTTCTTTTTGAGGATTTTCTATAAAAAAAGAGTGTAGGAGATGGAAGAGAACAGAAATAAGAGGATCAAATTTAGTCATTCTCTTTTAAAAGTTTAGTAATTCTTAAGAAAATATATATATTTCATTAAAAGTTATAAACAAAAAAAAACATAACTAAACTACTAAAATCTAACTTTCAAAAAAGTGCCCCCGTTATTCTATAAGTTCCTAATCTTATAGGATAATCTTATAAGATAATCGTAATAACTACGTAAGCTTTAAAGTAACAACTACTGGGTATTCTGATACAGATAGGTATGCCAGGAAAGATGCGTTTAAAAAAATAGCATCACACAGAAAACTCATCAACTTTAGGTTTTATTTAATTTGAATGACTGTCTGTTACGAAAGTGATCATTTAGATAAAGTTTAAGATAAAGTAGATAAAGTAGATAAAGTTTAAGATAAAGTTGAGAAAGTTTAAGATAAAATAGATAAAGTTTAAGATAAACTAGATAAAGTTTAAGATAAAATAGATAAAGTTTAAGATAAAGTTGAGAAAGTTTAAGATAGCGTTGACAAAGTTTAAGATAAAGTAGATAAAGTTTAAGATAAAGTAGATAAAGTTTAAGATAAAATAGATAAAGTTTAAGAGCTAAGGATTACGTAAAGCACAGTTTAATTGATCAATCAACTTTTAAAAATCATCATCTCATCCAAATCTAGAGAATTGAGCAAGTAAATACGATCTTAAACTTCAAAACAATTTTCTTTATCCCCGAAAAAGCTGAGAGTTACATAAAGGGATTTCTTTTTTTTTTTTTTTGCTTTAAAGTGGAATCCTCTTTGCGAAGAGATGGGTCAGAAAAATTGGATTTACCTTGACGCTTTGTGAATCGAGATGAATTGGGGAAGAGAATTGGGGAAGAGAACTCATGAAAATTCGGGAATGGGGAAAAGGGTGAAGAATGGAGAATCGTCGGGGAATTATTGAATGGAAATTTGGAAAAGATTGAGGAACGGATGGGTGGGCGTTCTCTAAAACTTGACAACTCTAAAAAACTGTCTCTAATCTGGTCTTTTCCAATCGATCTTCTTTCTATATCGTTTGTGAGCCTTAGAAAAAAAAGATATATTGGCTACAGATGCAGTGTAGCCAATATATTATGTTGGCGACATTGAAATTTCGTTTTTGAGCAACAACAAAATTTATTCGTAAAAATAAACTAAAAACAATTAATCAACAATAGATTCCCCACAGCTACCGATAATATTTTTGCTATCTTTGAAGCAAATTATGGATACTCTCTTGAAAGAATTGTGCTGGCTTTGATTGAAAAAAAGCAGAGACCCATTTTTTGATGTCGTCAATGTTCTGGAACTTGTGGCTTTCGAGTGAATGCCGAATACTTCGAAAGAAATGGTAGTCAGACGGGGCAATATCTGGGCTATAAGGCGGATGAACTAGAAGTTCCTAGTCCAATTGCTCAATCTTCTCTTGCGTAATTTTGGATAGGCATTGTCTTGTAGCAATCGCACCGTTGTCGGATCAATTCCTTTTTGAGCGAAGAACCGCGTCCGCGCGATCTAGTTGTTGAACGTAAAGATTTGCATCAACAGTCTGACCAGAAATTAACACTTCGAAATGAACGAGGCCTCGGGTATTCCACCAAACCGACAGCATAACTTTCTTTCCGTGAAAATCCGGTTTAGATATTGGCTTTGGAATTTCACCCGGCTCGAGCCATTGTCTTTTCCTTGTAATATTGTCATAATGAATCCATTTCTCATCAGCAGTTAAAATTGAATCCCAAAATCCACTATTTTTGGAGATTCGATTTTGACACGATTTTGAGCTTAATTTTCCGTTAAATCATGTCGGCAACTTCTCGGCAGCTTTTGTTGCTCTTTCCAAGGGCATGAAGGTGCCGGATAACTGATGTTTGAGGAATATCCAGTTCAGCGGAGAGCCTAATGGATTGGCTTCAACAGCGTTGCGTAGAGCTTCAGAGTCCACAATAGTTGACCGACCCAAACGTGGCTGATCTTCGAGACCAAGTTCGCCGTTCTTAAATTTTCGTTTCCAATATGTTGGAGATCATTCCTTCACCTTCCACTTGGCATATTTTTTGGCCGCTTCAGTTGCATTGAACCCTTGTTTCCAATAATGGCGCAAAAGTACCCGAATTTCGAATTTTTCCACTAAATCCACTATTTTTGGAGATTCGAAGCAAATCTCCTGAACAAAGAACTCTGATGGCTTTGTTTGCATCGCTTAGTGAATGTCAATGTCGCCATCCTAATATCTTTGCCAATATAGCCAATATACTTTGAATTTGATCTTTTTAAAAGATCTTTCTTTTATTTGATGATTTTTAAAAATTCATTAATCAAAGGTAATTCTTTAAAATTCTAAAATGACAGAAAACAAGATAAAATAGAAACTAAAAGCTTACAGTAGTTCCCGAAAAGTTTTTATGTTTTAGAAAAACTAGATTTAAAACCAAATCAAACATATTACAGCAAGCAAGGCTTTGATTTCAGAACATTATTCTGAAAAAAGGAAGCGCTGAAAGGTGATCATTATCTCTAGCGTCATTTTTCAAAGTTTATCGAAAAGAATCGGAAGAAAAGTTGAACTTAAATAAGAAAAACTAAATTTCTTATAGCTAAAAATCTTTAAAACCTTCTCGTTTTATCAAAAATCGGAAGAATTATTGTGTTTTTTAAAAAGAAAATGCAAAAACTAAATGGCTTTTGATCAATATTTGTCACTTTTTCGGCTTTGCTTAATCTAATCGTTTCGGTGAGAGAGAAAAATAATCGGAAAATGTAAAGATGAAGTTCAATTTCGGAATAAAAAGGTAATAATCAATGTTTTTTGATTTCATAGAGGACTTTAACTTTGATAGTTATCGATTACTTTACTTTACTTTGTGAAAAAGGACATTGGTAGGGTTCATTTCTTGTTGAAACACCAATATACCTGGTTTCTGGTGAGTTTTGCGTTTAGATTTGGATCAGGCCAATGACAATCAGGTTAATGACAATAAGGTTAATGATAATCTGGCTAATGACAATGAGGTCAATGACAATGAGGTCAATGACAATTAGGCCAATGACAATCAGGCCAATGACAATAAGGCCAATGACAATCAGGCCAATGACAATCAGGCCAATGACAATCAGGCTAATAACAATCAGACTAATGACAATCAGGTCAATGACAATTAGGCCAATGACAAGCCCGGCTCGCTGACAGCTCATGTTAGGGCATCAGTATTATTTCTTGTTTCTTCTGTTATTTCTATTTCTGTTATTTCAATTGATGACTTATTTCTGACGAATCCCGGTAATTTTTCGGTCAAGTCATTGATTTAAAACGTTACAATCAAATGATTCAATGAATTTAAACAAGAAAAGTTTACGAGGCCTTTTTTACAGAAAAAAATTGCACTCAAATTTCCCTGAAGGGCAAGATTGCAGCTGCAAGCGTTTTCCCATCTCAATTGTACTTGTAGGAGTTTCTATTTTCACCCAATAGACTAACAAATTGAGGAAATGAATTTAAAAGCTCACAGTTTGCAAAAAAAAAGAATAAAATCTCAAAGAAGAAAAGGAAAAGCGATTTTTAAAAGAGAAAATTAACGTTAATCCGTTTTCGATTTCGTTTTCGATTTCGTTTTACATATTTTGAGTCATTCCATTAAAAAATAGGCAATTTTCAATAGATTCTTAATCTTTTTGATATTTTTTAGATGCTTTTTAGGCAAAAATTCGATCAGATTGTTTCACGAACAAGTTTAGTTTCACGAAAATCCCCCCGCCCGCCTCCCGAAAATTTACTCATATCCGGGATTTAGTTTTGCGAAATGTTAACACAAAAAACATTTATTTATTCGTTTACAAAAAATACCGACTGGGGCTACCAGTGGTGAATTTATCGCATACACGAAATATATCAAATATATAACAACGACACACACAATACTAGGCTATATCTTAACTTAACCCACGTCATGACAGACGGCTCCCTAACCCTAAGCTCAATGGGGAACTAAATAGCTTTTTTGGTGGTGAAGGGAAGATGACGATGAAGGAGTGGCTTGTCACTTTAAAGAACTGGGGCCACAACCACCAGACTGCCCTCCAGAAAACCTCTCAACCCGAAGGGAAAGGAAATCCGAAGGGGGTGACCATGTCGCATGTGGGGTTCGAACCCTCGACCTTCCGATTAAGATAAAAGACACTTAACCAGTCAGCCACACGTGCTCGTACGTCGCTCGTAGTCAGCCACACGTGCTCTAGCCACACGTGCTTATTTATTCATTTCTGAAATTTAATTCGATTACGGTTTAGTTGGATTTTAAAAAAAAAAGATTTTTCTTTTGATGGAATCCGCTCTGGTTCAATAGCTTAAAGAGGTGATTCAAAAAGAAAATAGAAACTCCTACGAGTACAATTGAGATGGGAAAACGCTTGCGACTGCAATCTTGCCCTTCAGGGAAATTTGAGTGCAATTTTTTCTGTAAAAAAGGCCTCGTAAACTTTTCTTGTTTAAATTCATTGAATCATTTGATTGTAACGTTTTAAATCAATGAATTCACCGAAAAATTACCGGGATTCGTCAGAAATAAGTCATCAATTGAAAAAACACAAAATAGAAATAACAGAAGAAACAAGAAATAATACTGATGCCCTAACTGATCTGTCATCGAGCCGGGCTTGTCATTGGCCTGATTGTCATTGGCCTTATTGTCATTGGCCTGATTGCCATTGGCCTTATTATCATTAGCTTTAGAACATCCCAAGTCAGCTAGACTTGGGTCAAATCCAAATTCTAGCTAGTCAGCTAGAATTTGTTCCTCATTTCATCGATTGCATTTTATTTCTCTTGTCAATTCTTTCAGAAAGGTGTCAGCTTCAGATTTTAAAAATTTAGAAAAACTTCCTTGTTTTTAAAAAAAAGAGGAAGAGTTTTGGGTAGAAGAGTAGGAAAAGGAAAGAAAAGAAAAATGAAGTGAAATGAGAGTAATGATTGTGAGATTCACTGGCGGGAAATGGGGAAAAGAAAGCACTTCATTTAACAGAAAATGAATGGACGACTGATTTAGGAGAAATTTTACTAGGAAATACTTGTTTTTTTTTTATTAAAGAAAAAGGGATCTTGTTTAGTCATCAACGTTTTTCTTTGAAAAGAAAAGAAAAAAAAGTGAAGATCACACTCCGATTTGCATATTGATGACGATTTTTGGGTAGAAGAGTGAATAAATTTTCGTAAACAAGTTCAAATCGAAATTTAAAGCAGTGATTAGCAAGCAAGGTTAGATTTTCGACTAATTTCTTTGCTTTCCTTTGGAAAAAACTCGTGATTGATTTTACAGCCAGCTAGTGAATGAAGCTAGTGAATGAAGCTAGTGAAGGAAGCTAGTGAAGGAAGCTAGTGAGTGAAGCTAGTGAAGGAAGCTAGTGAGTGAAGCTAGTGAAGGAAGCTAGTGAAGGAAGCTAGTGAAGGAAGCTAGTGAAGGAAGCTAGTGAGTGAAGCTAGTGAAGGGCAGGAAGGAAGCCAGTGAAGAAGCGTGAAGGAAGCCAGTGAGTGAAGCTAGTGAAGGAAGCAGTGAAGGAAGCTAGTGAAGGAAGCAGTGAAGAAGCGTGAAGGAAGCAGTGAGTGAAGCTAGTGAAGGAAGCTAGTGAGTGAAGCTAGTGAAGGAAGCAGTGAAGGAAGCTAGTGAAGGAAGCCAGTGAAGGAAGCTAGTGAAGGAAGCCAGTGAAGGAAGCTAGTGAAGGAAGCTAGTGAAGGAAGCCAGTGAGTGAAGCTAGTGAAGGAAGCAGTGAAGGAACAGTGAAGGAAGCCAGTGAAGGAAGCCAGTGAAGGAAGCCAGTGAAGGAAGCCAGTGAAGGAAGCTAGTGAGTGAAGCAGTGAAGGAAGCTAGTGGTGAAGCCTAGTGAAGGAAGCCTAGTGAAGGAAGCTAGTGAAGGAAGCTAGTGAAGGAAGCTAGTGAAGGAAGCTAGTGAAGGAAGCTAGTGAAGGAAGCTAGTGAAGGAAGCTAGTGAGTGAAGCTAGTGAAGGAAGCTAGTGAAGGAAGCTAGTGAAGGAAGCTAGTGAAGGAAGCTAGTGAAGGAAGCTAGTGAAGGAAGCTAGTGAATGAAGCTAGTGAAGGAAGCTAGTGAGTGAAGCTAGTGAATTGGATTCACTCAAAGAGCTTTGACTGGGTAAAATGTAAAAAAACACACCTTCTTTGATGAATTTCTTATTGATAACGAATTGATAAAACTTTCTAAATAGTTTAATCTCTGAATCTCGAAAAGAACTCGTATTTCAATTCTTGTTGAAGAATTGACAATTGAATATTTATTTCCAAAAGAAGTAAGATTTGATAGAGAACTTTTGAAAGATTACTTTCAATTCTTTTTTGTAATACTTTAGTCATTTTTTTTTACTTAAAAAGTACTTGAAAAGTTTCAACAATTCAACAAAACAAAGCAACAAAGCAGATTTCATCCACACACAAAAAAAAAGACGTTATGGATCTTAATTCTTGATGTTTCTAAGGGAAAAAAGACAAAAAAAATGACACACGAATAGGTCATGAGCTGATTATGAATGAAGAATGAAGAATTCAAAAAAAAAAAAGATCTTGATGTCAGAAATCGAGATAACTTATTAAAAAAGAAAAGAAAACAAGAAAATTTCAGCTTTAAATCTTTTTTTTTTCTAGGCTTTATGTTGCAAATCAAAAAAAAGAAAACATTGAGAAATAATTTGAACAATCGAAGATCCCATTTTCCGTACAAAGAAATCGGGGTGGCTACCTTACGCCAAATTTTTTTGCTCAACTGGGTCATTTGCGCAACTCGTCATAACTTTCTTCGAAGTCAACCAATCTTCATGATTTTGGTCTCATTTTGTTGCTCTCAACAAGTGCAACAAAATGAAACCAAAATCATAAAGATTGTTTGACTTCACAAATCAATACAAAAGGAAAATTCCAATTTTTTTTTTCCACTTTGTTTTCTCCAAGTGTTTCTGACGTTTTTAATCGCGTTTGATCATTTTTTTTGGGGTGTGGCTACTTTAAACCAAATTTTTTGCGCAACTCGCCATAACTTTTTCCCATTTTTATGTTTTTAGTGTCATTTTGTTGCACTTGTTGAGATCAACAAAATGAGACCAAAATCATAAAGATTGATCGACTTAGAAGAAAGTTATGGCGAGTTGCGCAAATGATCCAGTCTTTTTTGAATGGGGAGCGAAATGGCTGAATATCTTCTAGGCTGTTTATACTTGTTGAGATCTACCAAATGAAACCAAAATCATAAAGATTGATTGACTTAGAAGAAAGTTATGGTGAGTTGCGCAAAAGACCCAGTTGCGCAAAAAATTTGGCGCAAAGTAGCTATCCCCGAGAAATGCGTTCAGAGAATGATTTTTGTTTTCTAGTGAAAAGGCTTGTTTGTAAGGTAATAGAAAATAAGGAAATTTAAAAGAAAAATCAGATTCAGATTATCCTGCAGAAATGAGAAGTGAAAGGAGAACTGGAAATTTTTGGAAATTTTTGAAAATCTTTTTTGAAGAATATTGAATTAAATAGAATTTTCAAAAGTTTTCTTTTCAATTCTCTGGATCGCTTTTTGTCTTTCTCGACTTTGTTGCTCTATTGGATTGAGATTTTTCTCAGAATTACTCGTCATAACCTGAATTCCCCTTCTATTTCATAATTCATTCAGATTAATTCAAGCAAAATTTTCTTTTATCTCTAGCCAATAAATTTGTCTGTTTTTGCATTTAATCTTATCAAAGCACACCCTTTCATCCAAACTTTGACTCTTTTACAAGAAGAGGAATCAAATCTAGAAAATTTCCTCACTATCAGAGGATTTTAAGCTCTCACAAACACACATTTTTTGGAGCACTCAAACGTTATTGCAATCCTCTTCTTTGAAACTTTTTTTCCGTCAAATCTAAGGCAGTCGACTTCCAGAAGGGGCACGCTTTTTTTTTTTGAAACGTAATCCTCTTTCGTCTAAAAGTGATGAAAGTCTTTTTATAAATCGATTAGGAAGTCTTACCCCAATAAAATTCGCAATCTTTTGCATTTAATTTTATCAAAGCACACCCTTTCATCCAAACTTTGACTCTTTTACAAGAAGAGGAAACAAATCTAGAAAATTTCCTCACTATCAGAGGACTTTAAGCTCTCACAACACACATTTTTTGGAGCACTCAAACGTTATTGTAGTCCTCTTTTTTTGAAAATTTTGAAGTTGAATAATCTCCAGTTTTAGGCGTACTTTGCATACCATAGCTTTGATTTACAAGAAAAAATAGACTTCTAGACTTTTAGGTCAAGCTGTAATCGAATTGATTCTTTAATAATCTAGCAAAAGAAAATTCTTGTCTAGGAAGTGTTTAAGCACAAAATCTCGAACGTTCAAAGCTCAGGGCAGAATAAAGTTGAGCAAAGTGCGCTCGATATAATACTATATACTTTATTTTAGTAATAAAGGATAACAAAATTCATAAGACACAAAAATTTCAATTACTTAATCCTTTCGATTAAATAATTTGTAATTGAGTAATTTAAAAGGAAAAAGGAAAAGAAAAAAACACACCGTAAATACTGTAATAGTACCCCACCCCCCTCGTACAGTTGCGTAGTCGCAAAAGTTTTTTAGTAATTCATTTTTTTCAAAGCACCCGTACTTCCAAAAAATGCGTCTTTGGTATCAAAAAATAGCCCTGAATTTCAGCTATTTTTTGATACCTAAGCGCACATTGTAGCATAAAACAGTGTCGAGAAAAACTCGTTCAAAGCTAGACTACGCAACGCTCCGCACCGTCATTATGCGGATGGGGTACTATTACAGTATTTACGGTAATATCATTCATTTATCTAGTTATTCAAATTGAATAGTTTGAGCTGAGAAATAGCGGATTTAAACGAGCTTAAAGATGAAAGATTGCGAATTTTCATTTATTGGGGTAAGAATTTCATAATTTCATAATTAGGATTACGTTTCAAAAAAACTCGTCATAACTTTCTTCTAGGTCAACCAATCTTCATGATTTTGGTCTCATTTTGTTGCTCTCAACAAGTGCAACAAAATGAAACCAAATCATAAAGATTGGTTGACTTCACAAATCAATACAAAAGGAAAATTCCAATTTTTTTTTCCACTTTGTTTTCTCCAAGTGTTTTTGACGTTTTTTTCTAAATAAGCCAATCTTTATGGTTTTGATTTCATTTTGTTGCATTTGTTGAGATCTACCAAATGACACCAAAATCATAAAGATTGGTTAACTTAGAAGAAAGTTATGGCGAGTTGCGCAAATGACCCAGTTGAGCAAAAAAATTTGGCGCAAAGTAGCCACCCCGATTTCTTTGTACGAGAAACTCTGGGGGTAGGCTAGTTTTCGCAACTTTTTTTGCACAACTTGGTCATTTGCGCAACTAGATCCTTTGCGCAACTCACCATAACTTTCTTCTAAGTCAACCAATCTTCATGATTTTGATGTCATTTTGTAGACCTCAACAAGTGCAACAAAATGAAATCAAAACCATAAAGATTGGCTTATTTAGAAGAAAGTTATAGCGAGTTGCGTAAATAAAATGGCGGAATAAAATGGCCTACCCCAAAAAGTTGTTTTTAAAACTGAAAGCTTTAATAATTATAAACAGCCTCGAAGATATTCAGCCATTTCGCTCCCATTCAAAAAAGACTGGGTCAACTTTGCGCAACTCGCCATAACTTTCTTCTAAGTCAACCAATCTTCATGATTTTGGTGTCATTTTGTAGACCTCAACAAGTGCAACAAAATGAAACCAAAACCATAAAGATTGGCTGATTTAGAAGAAAGTTATGACGAGTTGGGCAAAAAAAATTGCGGAAATTAGCCTACCCCAAATTCTGGGAAAAATCTCAATCCAATAGAGCAACAAAGTCGAGAAAGAAGAAAAAGCGATGCAAGAAAATTAAAAAGAAAAATTTAAAATTCTATTTAAATTCTATTTAAATATTTAAAGATTTAAAGAGTTTAAAGAGTTTAATTTATATTAATTTGCATTAAACTTACAGTGCAAAGATCGTTTTGTTTTTTGTTTTTAAATATTCACAACAAATTCCCATGGGAAATTGGAAAAATTTTCAGAAAATTCTATTAATTTGCTACTCATAAGTATTTAAAATGAAATGTAAAAAGAAAAAAGGAAATTTTCTTTTCGAGGAATGAATTTGAAAGAAGAAAAAAGGAGACATGAAAGATGAGCGAATTGTGGGAATCGTGGGACACAAAATTTTTACTCTTTTCATAGTGAAAATATTATTGAATCTTTTGTTTATTCATTTAATAATTTATATATGTCGCAGCCGCTCATGATTTTCAGCCGCTAGTGATTCAATCACCATCGGCTAGCCGCTAATGATTGAATCACCATCGGCTAGCTGCTAGTTATTCAATCACCATCGGCTAGCCGCTAATGATTGAATCACCATCGGCTAGCTGCTAGTGATTCAATCACCATCGGCTAGCCGCTAGTGATTCAATCACCATCGGCTAGCTGCTAGTGATTCAATCACCATCGGCTAGCTGCTAGTGATTGAATCACCATCGGCTAGCTGCTAGTGATTCAATCACCATCGGCTAGCCGCTAATGATTGAATCACCATCGGCTAGCTGCTAGTGATTCAATCACCATCGGCTAGCTGCTAATGATTGAATCACCATCGGCTAGCTGCTAGTGATTCAATCACTAGCGGCTGAAAATCACGATCGGCTGCGACATATATATTCAGGGCTTTATTCAGGGGCAAATAGAAGCGAATCAGATATTCATAACCGCATATAACATATTGCTACAATAATTTCACAAAAAAAGGAAAGAAAACTAAAAATAGTACAGTAAGACTAGGAAATAAAGGTAAAAAAAGATTAAATATAGAGCAGATTTGATATGGCAATAAGATCTAATTCGTTTACAGATACTTTCGATTCTCCTACAGACGAGAAGATACCGAACGGGAGCTTATTCCAAACCCTATTAATACGGTTCACAAAAGAATGATAAAGGAAAAGATGATGGGGGATGATGGGGATGAGAACCAACCGAAATTTGATAAGGATCACTACCTGTACTTCTAGGAATTTCCACATATTTTCAAGAGGCTTTGAAATTCTGGATGCGACTTCGGGTGGAAAAGAATTTTATAGCAAAAAAATAAACAAAAACAAAACAAACAAATAAAAAAATAAGTTCAAAGTAAATACGGCATCAATCAACGTACACATCAAAGGGTTTTTAAATGAAAAACGATAAAATTTAACATGACAATTAGATCTAATGATCATCTAATTTTATGAACAACAATATGCTTTTGTTGATTGATTTTTATTTACGTGTAAATCATGGTTAAAGCTTGAGCCTTGAGTTTTGTACTTTGTGCTTGAATTCATTGAGTAACGTACTCTTTCTAGTGCACTGAAATCTTCATATTAGCAAATGATTTCTTTAGTTTCTTTAGTTTTTTGTAGAAAGAATTTCTTTCTTCTGGCTTTATCGAGAAGTTTAAGTTAACTCAACGAATTGAACTTGAATTGAGCTATACTTGAATTAATGTAAGAAAAAAATCACTTAAATCGGAAGTGGAACAAATGTGACCTTTTTTTGCGCACCCGGACATTTGCGCACCTTTCTTTCCGCACCTTGCCCATTAGCGCACCTTTTTTCGCGTTTCGTTTTTAAAAAAAGCTCTAAAAAGCTAATATTAACCAATTTCTAGTCCAAAAGTTGTTTTTCTAGATAATTTTAGGGCGTAGAATCGAAATTTTGACATAACAAAGCGTGTGGAAACAAACGGACGGAGTTATACAAAGAGAAAAAGCCGTTTTGTCTTTCAAATTGGTTCCACAAGCTCTGATATGTCAAAATTTCGATTCTACGCCCTAAAATTACCTAGAAAAACAACATTTGGAATAGAAATTGGTTAATATTAGCTTTTTAGAGCTTTTTTTAAAAAGGAAACGCGAAAAAGGTGCGCTAATGGGCAAGGTGCGGAAAAAAAGATGCGCAAATGTCCGGGTGCGCAAAAAAAAAGGTCGCATTTGTCCCACTCCCCTTAAATCACTTCAATCACTTAAATCATTTAAAACCCTTCAATCACTTCAATCACTTCCATCACTTCAATCACTTAAATATACAACATTTTTTTTTTAAAGTTTTTCTTCCTCTTTTTTATATACAAAAAAAAAAAAAAAAAAAATAAAAAATATAAAAAAGGAGAAAAAAAATTTACGATTGTTCTACGATTAAAAAGGAATCACCAGCTGATTCTCTTCGTTCGTATCAACTTTTTTTTTGGGGGGGGAGGATACCATATTTTCTATGTTAAATATATTTTTTTTAAAATTCAAGGGGGGGAAGAAAAGCCTCGAAGACCGGCCCCCCCCACTCCAGCCTCCCGGAGGGGGCGGGGGCGTCTTTTTTCTCTTTTTTTGATTTAGGCCCTCTCTCCCCCTTTTTTTTTTTTGGCAGAAATATTTAAGTATCCCATATGACAATCAAAAACTAAAAACAAAAGAAAAAAAAAAAAAAGAGAAAGATAGTAAGAAACCTAAAAAAAAAAAAAAAAAAAAAAAAAAAAAAAAAAAAAAAAAAAAAAAAAAAAAAAAAAATAGGTCCACTGTGAAGTATGGTAGCCAGAGAATGCTTTAAAGCGAAGCAAAAGCAAAAGCAATAAGCAAAAGCAAAAGCAAAAGCAAAAGAATAAATGTAAGTTGATAAGTTGGTTTTGTAAAAAAAAAAATATAATTTCAAGTCGAAGAAATTTGATTGAAAATGATGAAATACGGGTAAACAAACTTGAAAATAACCTCTCTTAGAGACCAAATTAAGTCATTACTACTCAATTGACTACAATTTTTGTAGTCAAAGTCGTGTTATCACTAAAAAAAACACACGCAAAACTTTCGCGTTACGTTGAAACACGGCATCCGATCTGTCAACGTTAAGCAACGTTTGGTTCGGTTAGTCGCAGGTTTGGATTTATCCCAAGCGAAAAGAGTAAAGAGAGTAAAGAGCAATGTAATCAACCGGATTGACTTTTATAAAAAATGAAACGATTAAAAAACGTTTGTTTCCTTTCCAGCATCATCATTTCATTCAAATAATGATCATTGAATTATTCGCATTCGGAGTCTTTCATCTTTAAGCTCGTTTAAATTCACTATTTCTTAGCGCATACTATCCAATTTACTAGATCAATGAATGATATTATCAAGGATTATGCTTTAATCCTTTTCTTTCATCTTTAAGTCCTTTATTTGTCCTTATTTGTATTTGTATCTGTATTTGAAGTCCTTTTATGACATTAGATAGTTTAGGATAGGATTTCAATAGGATTTATTTCTTTATTCTCATTAATTCTTTGGATTTGTTGAATAAACTTTAAAGTATATACTTTAAAACTTTAAAGGATAAAAACAGGTGAAATTGGATAAACAAAATGAATTGAAGTTGTACAAGTTGAATAAAACTCTTCAAATATAGTTTTTTTTAAAACTTTCAATATTATTGTTTAAAAATAGATAGAAAAATAGAGTAGATGTTAAAATAAAAAGACCTTTCAAAACTTTTGTCGAAAAGTTTGGAAACATAGTCGGCAACTGTTGGAACTGTTGGAACCTGTTGGAACCTGTTGGAACCTGTTGGAACCTGTTGGAAACTGTTGGAAACTGTTGGAAACTGTTGGAAACTGTTGGAAACTGTTGGAACCTGTTGGAACCTGTTGGAAACTGTTGGAAACTGTTGGAACCTGTTGGAACCTGTTGGAAACTTGTTTTATGGAAACATAGCAATGCTAGGATTGAATTTTTCAGAGAAATGTGAAATAAAAAGAAAGTAAAGTAAAGTAAAATTAGTGAAAGTAAAAGGTTTGAATGAATCAAAAATTACAAAAAGTTTTAAAAAAACGAAAGGAATACCGGAAAAGAAGGTGGAATTGAATAAACAAAATGAATTCAAGTTGTACAAGTTGAATAAAACTCTTTAAATATCGAATTTCTAGATAAAGATTACTAATTTGAACTAGTTTAAAAATTGGGTTTCTTTAAAATTTACCCAACTTGAAGCAAATGGGGGTTTTCTTTCAAAGAAATCATATGGAAGCAATAATCTTTAGGGCTAAATGTTATGGGATTGAAATTGGGAAAAGAAAAAGAAATGTTTTCAAAGGAAACTTATTGTTTGTGAAAGGAAAATGATGAAAAATGAGCGAACTATAATTTGGTTTCGAATTTGAAAACTGGAAGAGCAGTTTTGGGATCTAATGAATCTGATGATCTAATGGATCGATCCACAATCGATCCCTTAGATCATCAGATTCATCGATCATTTACCGTATTTTCTCTTTTCTCTAATACAGTGCGTTTCAAATTCTTAAACGCACCCTCTAAAATAGCGAATTTTGCATTTTGACCACCTCTACAACTATTAATCTTTTTTCTATTAGAAAGAGCATGTCTTAAAACCTAAATAACACGAAAAATAAGCATACTGTAAAAAACAAAAATTTTCAAAATAGAAACTTTTTGCTAAATCAACCGTTTCAAATTCTTAAACGCACTATGAAAATATTTTTATTTATCGACACAAATTAAAAATCAAAGGTAAAAAATCAAAACTAATGATCTGTACACGCACCAGAACGATTAATTACTTGAAAATGCGGTCTGGCATTGAATTGATGAGGTTTTGAAGAGCAGAGACGTCGAGATCGCTCCAGGCCGAAAAAATTGCTGCTTTATGTGTGGAAACGTCTTGAAACTGACGATGATTCTTGTAGACAGCTCGGACAAGTATTCCCCATAAATTTTCTATCGGATTGAGGTCAGGAGACTGAGCGGGTCAGTCCAAAGTTGCAATGTTGTTGCTGTTCAGCCAGTCTCGGGTATCTCCGGCTCGATGAACTGACGCGTTGTCGTATTGAAACAAATCGGAAACGGCTTGATTTAGGAGCGAAAACGGCGACAAGCAATTGTTCAAGATATCTATCTAGTCATCCGATTCGAAACCATCTGCAGAGCGACCGTTCCATCAGCACAAAAGGCGGCCCAAATCATCACAGGACCACCGCCAAAGTTTCGAGTTCCAAACACCATCGGATCACGTCGAAGATCCCTCCAATAGTAACCAACGCCATCGGAGTCGGATCGGCCCAAATTTTTTGCGATTTTCCTTATTGAGTCGCCAATCCTCAAACGGGCATCAATCTGGCCTTTCTCATAATCCGTGAGCAGCTTTCCGTGTGCCATTTATCTGGAAATTAACAAAAATTATAAATTTAATAAAAAAAATGTGCACAACCAAAACAAAAATTTCAAATAACAGCCGCCCAGGGGGGGGGCGTTAAGAATTTTTGAAACGGTTGATTTAGCACAAAAGTTTCTATTTTGGAAAATTTTTGTTTTTTACAGTATGCTTTTTTTTTTTATTTAGGCCTTTAAGAGATGCCTTTCAATATAAAAGATAATAGTTGTAGAGGGGGGAAAAAGGAAAGATTCGCAATTTAAGGGGTGCGTTTAAGAATTTGAAACGCACTGTAGTAGTGCACCCAGAGTGTCGCTTAAATCGCTCGAAATCAAAAAAACTTATTGTTTTTGAAAGGAACATGATGAAAAATGGGCGAGCTATAATTGTAAGACTGGAAAGATCAGCTTTATCGTTTGTAAGTTTTCATTTACTTACAGATATGTCTGAATCCGGTTCTTTTCAGAGTAATGAAGAGTGGAATGTTGTCAAGATCGGCACCCGAATGCAGACATGAGGATCAACAAATTATGTATTCTGATGTGGTGGGATTGATTTCATCAATCGTATCCCATTTGGGTTGAATTTCTAAATGCTAGATCAATCTCCGTTAAATCAACTACCGTATTCCCTAATAGTAAGCTTTGTCTAAATTCCTCAAAATCTTAAAAAGCGCTTATCAGAACCTATCGATGTGGGGTCGGAAAATGTAGCTGACGATGAGATCTAGTGGTTGATTAGAGTGTTGAGCTTCTGGGAAAAATTGGAAACTGTAAAATAGTGATCAACTCGGCTCACTAGATCAGATCTGCAGTAAATCCAAGCCAGGAAAAGGCAAAAGCTAGCCTAAGACCTGAACTGCCCCAGGAAACTGCATCAAAAACAACTAATAAGAAACGTAGCACAAAATCTGAACTCATGAGAAGATCAACAAGTAAAACTTCTTTATCTAACGTATCTTCATAGAGTGATCCACGGAATTTGTCATAGATACATATTAAGAAAGATCTGAAAAGGATTTGAGCTCAGGAAGTACTTGGGAAGAGGAAAATTTATACAATGATTATGGTAATTGTGAATTATGAAAAGATTTTCCTTTGAATTACTCACCCGGAAAAGTTGAGAAAAGTGAAAATGTCTCGTTTTATTTCAGAAAAATTGAAAAAAGAACTGGAAATTGAAAAAAAGAACTGATAAAACTTTGATCTAAAACATAAAATATTTTGAAAAATAAGAATTTCACAAGGAAACTACAGGAAAATGGTGAACTTGCTATGAGTAGTTATTCTTTCTTGCAAAATAGTTAAAGCCAATGATCGATGGAAAGAGATTTGCATTGCTGCAATGTTTTGATCATTCAATAGGAGAAATCTTAATTGAACTAACAATAAGTAATAGTCTATGAGTCGTCAGTCGTTCGTCAGTCGTCAGTCGTTCCTTAGTCGTCAGTCGTCAGTCGTTCGTCAGTCGTCAGTCATCAAGTGACTTCATTGATCTTAAAATTCTTCTTTGTGCACTGCTTTTTAAGTCACGTAATGGCTTAACAGGATGTAGAATTTTTCTCAAAAATGCTTTCTCAAAATTTCTGCTTTCGCTTGCTTTTGCTTTTGCCTTCTTAAAAATTAAGGCTAAAATTGATCCCAAAAATTTTAGCATAATGCTTTAGTGAATTAAATATAAACAGCGATTCTTTAGCGCTTCACTGAGCTCATCCCAATGTATCTTGTGGCTGTGCCTCAGCCATGTTCACCGTTCTCGTCAACAATTCAGAGAACTCGTGGGTTTAAGTAACCTTTTAGGTTTTTCTCTTGCCATGCTTATTCAGTCTCAAAATTGCTCCCAAAATTTTCAGCGAACTGCTTCTGATGAAGGAAATCTGTGCTGAAGCACTTGAACGACTCAACAATCGCACAGTGCTCACCCCAGAAAGATATCGAGAAGTGATGGAGATGCGGGAAGAACTTTTGCATTCAATAGATACAAGAAGACTATCTGAACTTGATAACGTAAAACTTTAGAATCGTATCCACCGAATGCCCTTTCTCACCCCGATCTTCAACCTTTCCCCGGCGCTTTCATTTTGACATCGATCAGCAAATCGTATCAACGATTCTATGCAAGGATTCTTTTAGAACAACAAAATGGTCATAGTTGAAATACATAAAACAACAATAAGTTAACAAATCATCAATCGCTTAAGTTTTCCCATTTTTTCGTCTTCAATCTTATTCACTGGTCTCTTTTCCTCGCTCCTCCACTCTTAACTCCTTTTTTTGAGATTCTCGGGTCACATTTTTCTTCAATATCTTCTGCTCTATAATTGTGCCGTTAAACTGTCATAAGATATCAACTTTCTTTAATCACTCTTTCCAATTTCTTGCTATTCTTGGCTTTTGCGATTTCTCAATCATTTTTATTATTTGTCCTTTCGTTTTGTCCTAGTCAAAACTTGATTTCAGCTTTCAGCTTTCAAACCTCTTCTCAACGCCTTAACGTCTTTGATTCCGCACTTTACAACCCTTGCAATAAATTCTTATCGAAAATTTCAATTTTTCAAAAAAAAGCAAAAAGATTTTGCGTTCGGGGGGAATCGAACCCCCGTCGAATGCTTGGAAGGCATCCATGCTGACCATTACACCACGAACGCGGCCGAAAGGAGAAGCGAAAAAGGCGGTGTTCATTTGGCTGAAAGAGAGAGGGGGTGGGTTTATTCGTTTCTGTGCTAGTGAAAGCTTGATTTCGGCTTTCAAATCTCTTCACAACGCACTTTTATTCATCACTTTACTTGAATTATTTCAATCTCGGAAATTTGTAATTTTTCAAAAAAAAGCAAAAAGATTCTGCGTTCGGGGGGAATCGAACCCCCGTCGAATGCTTGGAAGGCATCCATGCTGACCATTACACCACGAACGCGGCTGAAAGGAGGAGCGAAAAAAGCGGTGTTCACTTGGCTGAAAGAGAGAGGCGGTGGGTTTATAGGTGATGGCTTATGAAAGGCTAATTGGGTAGATTTTTAGTTAGATTTTTGTGCCTTTAACAGTTATCAGATTTGATTAGCGCTAACGCATTTGACATTTTCTTTTGGCAAACTTTCAAAATTCAGTTCTTTTAAAAGAAAGCTCCTTTCAAAATCCATATCATTTTATGAATGATCAATCAATCATCAATTCCATCAAAATTTAGGCTCATTGCTCTCTCATCACTTATCTTAACAGCTGAAGAGTGCTAATTGAATCAATTCACAGCGTAGCACTTGTTAATCAAGAGTTTATTGTATATTTTAAACCTAGAGGGGATGGTGGCACGGAGTGGCAGAGGAGACGGGGGCACTTTTGGATGAGAAATCTCGCTTAAAGGCTCATGGCTTGGTTTAAGAGGATGTAGAATTTTTTGCAAAAATACAGCCAAGCTTATGGGACAAATTTATACCGTTCCGTTCACCTATCTATCGGACGGGTTTGCCAGATGGCGAGCGATTACGCAAAACCACAAAGAACCCATTTCTCTTTTGCTTTGTAGATGATAAGCTGTGAATTTGTATCCGGGGATTTTCGCGATCGGGGAATCGATTGGAGCTATTCATTTTATTGAGTTACCAATTGGAACTTAAAGCTTTCCAAATTATTCTCCTAATATCGCGAATTCTATATTTTTACAATCATTTTCAATATGCATTTGATCTTTTTCACTTTTCCATTTGACTCTTTGTCTTTTATCTCTGCAAAAATATCTGTTGTTGTGTTGAAAGAAATGAAAAGAGAAAGAGTCAAAATGACCCTTCCTTTTCCCCCATTTCATATCGATTTTGCCCGAAAAATATCTGTGCCAAGTAAACAATTTTTTTTGTATTTTTTTGTCTTCTTATATTTTCAAAGTTTTAAAAAAAACAAAGCTAAAAGTAGACAAAGCTACTTTTAGCTTTGTTTGGGTAATTTTTCGCTTAACAGTTCCACTTTCTTGCACCAAAGTACTTGTCAATTATTTTTTGCAAAGGTCAACCTATAAACAAAATTCAGAAAATGAGCGACTCCCCGCCAGTTGACATAATGAGCGAATCGGTTGATGGGGAATTGATTGACGAGATCGTCGACTATGATGTGATTGTGATTGGAGCTGGGATCTCTGGCCTCACCGCCGCCACCGAGATCACCAAGCGGGCGCCTGATTTGAAGGTGAGTAAAAGGCGCGGAGGATGTGATCTTTTAGAGCTTATTCATACCATGCCACAAATCTCATTTTGTAAGGTTACTGTGCTCGAAGTCAAAGAGCATTCTAGATCTCTATTGCTGCTTGTTGGCCAATGCTGCTTGTTGGCCAATGCTGCTTGTTGGCCAATGCTGCTTGTTGGCCAATGCTGCTTGTTGGCCAAGATCCAAAGAACTATGAAGCTAAAGAATGTACAATAAAGTCGACATATATTCGTTTAAAAAAGCTTGAACCCATTCCTTTGGCAGGTGTTGATTGTGGAGGCAAAGGGACGAGTCGGCGGTCGAACATTCACCACAGAGATCAAGTCAGCGAGAGAGAAAATGGATAAATACGATCTTGGAGGTATAAGATCAAAGAAACCTACATAATAGATCTTAATCTGAACTTCAGTTTGAATTCTTTTTTACTAATGAACGCTTTTCAGGTCAATGGATCGGTCGAACGCAGACTCACATCCTCGAGGTGATTCAGGATCTCGGTTTGGAGACTTTTGAGCAATTCGAGTCGGTTTTTAGATAAACTTTCGACTAAAGGTGTTGAATTTTCAATTTCTCTTTCTATTTCCATTTTGCAACATTTAGCGACGGTTTAAAATGTGCTCAATTGGGAACAACGAAAGCGCGCACCTACAGTAGCTCTCTTCCCTCAAGTAGTTTACGGTAATTTGAAAAATTCAAGAAATTTCAATATTTAAATAGATTCTTTTTGAAATATATTCAATATTTAGCCACTACACAGTGTTCGAAGTGCTCGACTTTGCGATAAGTACACTGAAAATCGAGTACTTGATTCGACGGGTTTGTTGCAAGCATTTTTGAGTTGCTTATCATAGAAATCATAAGAAATCTAAAAACTATATAAAAATGTGGAATCTTTAGGTGAATCTCCTGAATTTGTTTAAATGGAAACACGCAAAAGATCTCGACGAGATCACCGTTTCGAAATGGGCAAAAGAGAACTCGAGAACGAGAGCTGTTCAGGATGCGATCGATGTGGCGATCCGATCGGTTTACGGAGTTGAAGCGAACAGGTTGGTACTAGAATTTAGGTGACGCTCAGGGTGCATTTGAAAGCTATTAAATATCAATTGTCAAATTTAAACTTTTTTCAGATTAAGTATGCTTTACAATCTCTACTATTCGAAGACGGCGGGCGGCTTTTTAAATCTCTGCGAGGTGATCGGCGATGGAGCACAAGCGATGAGGGTTAAGGTGGGTAAATGATCAATTGCAAATCTAGAATCAAATAGAAATTGAAGAATCAATCCTATAAACGATTGTAGAATTGTAGAAGAAATATTTTTGAAAACTTTTTCTACTAAAAGATTCGGTTAACTTTAGACTTTCGAATGACACTAAAATCAAGTCAAATCATGTTCTCTACATAAAGATTTAACGTTTTTTCTTAAAAGTTATAGTTTATAGTTTAAGGTGAGGCTATAAACGGTTATAAATAGTTTGTTTTCGGAGGAAAAATGATGAATTTTCTTGATTTTATTGTCATTCAAAGGTCTAAAGTTGGCTCGAGTTTTGAAGTTTTTAAAAATACCATATTTTCTCTAATAGTAGTGCACCCAGAGTGTCGCTTAAATCGCTCGAAATCTCGAGAACCGCTTATCAGAACCGACCGATGTGGGGTCGGAAAATGTAGCTGACGATGAGATCTAGTGGGGGATTTGAGTGTTGAGCTTCTGCAAAAGCTTGGAAACTGTAAAACGTCAACTGGCCACCGGGAATTGGGAAACAGACAGTCGATACTAGCCCAACCTGGTAAAATATACCGTCTTCTCTCTAATAGCAGTGCAGCCTGAGCGTCACCTAAATTCCTCGAAATCTCGAGAACCGTTTATCAGAACCGACCGATGTGGGGTCGGAAAATGTAGCTGACGATGAGATCTAGTGGAGGATTTGAGTGTTGAGCTTCTGCAAAAGCCTGGAAACCGTAAAATCGTCACCAACTCGGCTCGGTGTGGTGCACTACTATTAGAGAAAATACGGTATCGATTCTACGCAATTCTATAAGGGTTTTTAATTTGAACTTGTAGTTTATAGGGTCCAGATTCTAATCAAATCTATTTTAGGGTGGTACTCAACAAATCAGTGAGAAGTTGGCGCAGCCTTTCATCGAGAAGAAAACCCTCAAATTGAACGCCGCTGTCGGACAGGTGTCTGAATTTAAATTCTTTCTAATTCTTTCTAATTTTTTCTCTAACTTTTCCAATACTACTCTTTTTTTAGTCAAACAATGTTTATCTTCCAAAAACAAAATAACAATTCGATTGATTTTAGATTAAAGTCAACGAGAAAAGCCTCACATCAACGGTGCTAATCTACGACACGAATGCCGACGATCCAGCTGAGGTTCGAGAGTTTAGAGACAAAAAAAAATCGCAAATCGCACTCTATTAAGAAGAGAGCTTAAAAATAAATAAACTTCTCCTTTAGCTAATCCCTATTCGTTGCAATCGAGTGATCTTGGCCATTCCACCGTCCCAATGTGCACAGATTCGTTTCACTCCTGATGTGCCGAATCTAAAGAAACGACTCTTTCAATCAGCCACTTCTGGTTTTTTTAGAAAATAAGCTTTAAAATCAAATTTTAGGCAATTTGATCAAATTCATTGCTACTTTTCAAACGGCATTTTGGAGAGAGAAAGGCTATTCAGGGGAAATCGTTTCAACGGGGAGAACAAGTGAAGAGGGAGAGGTAAAGATATTGATATTTCAAGACTATTCTTGGTGATAAAGATCTGAAAGCTATTTTACTTGCTCTGAGCTTCGATTTGAAGCTAGGAATTCAATTTGAACCGGTTTCTCTAGTTGCAACTACTATATATAAAAGAGCAATGTTTGTCTGTTTGTCTGTTTGTCTGTTCAGCTTTCTCTGCGATCTTTAGGCCAAAAAAAACAGAAATGTTTTTAAAAGTTTCAAAATATAAGAAAGTTCTGCTAAGATGAAAAATAAAAAAGTCATAGTTGGTGGGAGTTGAGTGAGACTAGGTGGGGTTGAACCCGGATCTTTTGGGCTATAGACATTGCTACTTTGTTTGAGCTATAGACAAGCGCGCTTTTGACTGCGCAACAGGGACAATGGCCAGAAAAAGTGACCAGAAAAACCCGGTTTTACTTGGGTTTAGAGTGTGTTCCTTTTGAGTAAAGCGTTTTCTAAAATGCATCTATTTAAGAAAACCACCGTAGTCAAAGTGCTAATTTGCATCCGCTCAGCTCATTTGATGATTGATTTTGGTATCATTTGATGAGGAATCACAAGGCTCAGCGAATGATATAAAAATTGGAAGGAAAACTAACGAATTGGTAAACTACGGTACTTTTCTCAAATAAATGCATTTTAGAAAACGCTTTACTTGAGTTTTTCGGCTGGTTTGGCTGATCAAAGCCAAAAATGAGAGCACTCGTTTTAGTTAGAAATTCTATTAGGGTGGTGCAAAAGAAACTGCCGATGGGTATCAGCTCTCATTTATCAGAAACGAGCGATGCTAACGGCATTATTTTTTTTATGTTTTGTTCGCATATTTGTTTGCTATTTATTTCGACATTTGAATTTTTTGGTTGTTGTTTATTTTATTTAAAAATGCTTATATTTTTTATTTAGATTATGGCGGAGCAAAAGTTTGTGCTACGAGCAGCATTACTTGTGCTGCTACGAGCAGCATTACTGCTTAACTTCAAAATTGGAAAGTTTGTGCTACAAGCAGCATTACTGTTTAACTTTAAAATTGGAACGTTTGTGCTACGAGCAGCATTACTGTTTAACTTCAAAATTGGAAAGTCTGCTGCCGAATCGCATCGTTTTCTCTGTGCTGCTTTCGGAGATGGCAGTTTGCCTCTCAGGCAGTGTCAGACTTGGTTTCAACGATTCCGAGAGGGGGACGAGACTTTGGAAGATTACGAGCACGGTTCGAGGCCAGAAGTCGTGAACGAAGCCAAGCTGAGGGACGTTATTCAGGTCGATCCATGCCAATCTGCTCGAGATCTTGCGAAAATATTCCATTGTGATCATGTCACCATCGAACGCCATCTTTTTTTAAAATTTACCGTCAAATCGGCAGTTTCTTTTGCACCACCCTAATTGTCAAGTATACACTTTAAATTTAAGCTATATAAACAAATGAAAGATAAAAGCTCGATCTTCTTCGATCTTTTCCAGATTTACCCGATAATTTCCACTTATGATGCGTGCACAGCTTACGGGAGTCCGGCTATCGTCGGTTTCATCGCCGTCGAGTACGCCGATCAAACGAAAGAGCAACGCTGCAATGCGGTTGTCAAAGTGGGCACCGTTTGATGGCTTAAACATTAAAATCATTTAGCTTTTCAATAAGTTTGGTTCTAATTTCAAAATCTCTATCAATCATTTCAGGATTTAATGCGTTTCCTTGGCGACTCACCGCTCACGCAATTCGTCGACTACGAAGAGAAGCTTTGGTCTACTGTAAGTCTACAGAAATTCGATCAAAATCATCTTAAATTCCTAGCAATGTTGAGTAGAAAAGAAATACCTCAAAATTACAGGAGCCATTCGGTGGTGGTTGTCCAGCCGACTATGCTCCTCCCGGGCAAATGGACGCTTTCCAAACGATTCGCGAGCCATTTCATACGTGCGCTTTCTGAATTTCTTTTAGATATTTAAAGAAATCGATAAAATATAGTAAACTTAAATAAAAAAAATCATTTTAAGAGTCCATTTTGCTGCCACGGAAGCGGCCACCCATTGGGCCGGCTATATGAGCGGAGCCGTGCAATCGGGTAGACGGTGGGCAATTTGTAATTAAAAAGCTTTATCTAAAGTACTGATAATGATAATTTGCATAAGGTTACGCATAATGATAGCACTGAAATACATCTCTTATTACCGTATTTCTTCGAATAGAAGACCGGGTAAAGAGTATGATCGCGTACTCCTGCGTAGCAGCCCTTTTTAAAATTTCTTTTCTGCATAAAAGCTTTCAATCAAGTGCTATAGAGCTGGAAAATGACTCAAAAATACCACATGAGCTAACAGATTTTTGAGCCATTTTCCAGCTCTATAGCACTTGATTGAAAGCTTTTATGCAGAAAAGAAATTTTAAAAAGGGCTGCTACGCAGGAGTACGCGATCATACTCTCTTTACCCGGTCTTCTATTCGAAGAAATACGGTATTCAGTGCTATCAAATGCCTCTTTCAGAGCCGCTCACGAGGTTTTACATGTTTTGGGACGAGACAATGCGATCAACTACAACTATTTGGTATGAAGTGAAACGATCAACTCTTGAAATCAATCTTTAGACCGATTCTGTGTATGCTGATAAGTACGAGAGACTGATTTTACCATCATATGGATATATCGAGGTGAGAGAAAAATGCTTTCTTGTCTTTTTTCGAGATTTGTAAAAGAAAAGAAAAGAAAAGAAAAGACACAAATAATTTGGTTAAAATAATACAAAAGCACAATCCTTAAATCAAGCCCTTAAATGTTGGGAAAAAGAACCAATATCTAGCCAGCGGGGAAAAATAACCAATATCTAGAACCGTTGACCTATTGACTAAGAACATGGCTCCTAGCCAGTCGGCCATATCAGCAGTCAAATGCTAGCAATCTTCTTGAACACTTTAAGCTGCCAAAGGGATGAGAACAGTTAAGTAAAACAAAGGGTTTTGATCTTGTGTTTAAAAGCAATTGCTAGTAAACTAACTAGTAAGCTTACTAGTAAACTACCGTAAATACTGTAAAAAGTACCCCACCCCCTCGTACAGTCGCGTAGTTGCAAAAGTTTTTTAGTATTTCATTTTTTTTTCAAGGCGGCCGTACTTTCAATGCGTTTTTGGTATCAAAAAATAGCTGAAATTCAGGGTTATTTTTTGATATCTAAGCGCGCATTGTAGCATAAACCAGTGTCGAGAAAAACTCGTCCAAAGCTAGACTACACAACACTCCGCACCGTCATTATGGGGATGGGGTACTATTACAGTATTTACGGTAGCTTAATCGATGAACAAGTGAGCTAATGCACAGGAGTTGAAATTGATTGAGATTAAAAGTTTGAAAATCTCATTGAGCACTTCTAACTATAAGGCAGAGTTAACAATGCTAATTTCGAACTTTTGAACTTCGATTTTGCAACCACTTCAAAGCCAGCACGAAACATCCAAATTACAGCTGTGCAATGTGAGCTCAAAGTGGAAAGTCGCAAGCCTAAAGACTCAAGCTAGCTCTAGCTCGAGCTAGCTTCTTTCCATAAATTGTAAATTGTTCAAACTTTCCCTTGTCCTCCAATCGATGCAAGCAGGAACTTGCTCCCTTTGCAATAATTTGTTTGTTCAACCCATCTCGGCCCGGTTTCCCTTTGAATCTCCATAAAACTTATCACTTTTCAATAAAATTCCCCAATTAATTTCCCCGGTAGACATCTTCGCGAGTTTTCGAAAGAAAAAAAAACCAATCTTTCCTCATAAATTTTATGACTACAAGTGCGGGGAAAGTGTTCAATAATTTTGCTTATTCGCTTTTTTGCTCTTCTTCAAATAGGTCGAGAATGAAAAGGTCTTTCGATTGAGAAAGGCTTATCATTAATGATTTTATTTGAATTTTATGGGATGTGGGTGGAATGAGCTGAGTGATTTCATGAAAAGAAAAAGAAAAAGGAAAAGAAATTAGTGGGATGGAAGTGATGAAAGGGGAATGAATGAATGAATGAATGAATGTTCTTTTGGAAATGAAAACGCATACTTGTTAGCATACTGAAGCCATCATTTTTCCTTTCTCTCATCGTCATTTTAGTGTCGTAAGAAAAATAAAGGCTTCAGTGTGCCAAGAAGATTCGTTTTTGAGCACAAAATGACGCCAATGAGCAGAAATGAAAGGAATTCGCGTAAACAAAAGAATTTGTTCTTTGTGTAAAACAATTTCTTTTCAGAAATTCTCTCCATGGTGGCGTCGTGCATTTTTCTTGTCGATGTTGTGTCTTGGCGTGTTTGCTTACTCAAAGAAATACCAGTTAAGCTTGACGGAAAAAGCGATGAGACCAACTGAACGAACTGTGCTCAGCTGGTTTGGCACCTGGTGGCCATAGAATGAAATGAGCAATTGATCAATGATCCAGGCTTTAGTACAACTTTTGACTTTAATTCAATGGCGGCTGTAGCTTTTATCTTTCTTCTAAAGTGTAGATGTTTATCAAGTGTTTAGAATTTTGTAGACTTGAGATTTTTACGTAGCTGTAGTTCTTTAGAATAACTAAATTTCTACAGTAGCCTTTCTTCTACAGTAGCCTTTCTGTCTACAGTAGCTATTCTGTCTACAGTAGCTATTCTGTCTACAGTAGCTATTCTGTCTACAGTAGCCTTTCTGTCTACAGTAGCCTTCCTGTCTACAGTAGCCTTTCTGTCTACAGTAGCCTTTCTGTCTACAGTAGCCTTTCTGTCTACAGTAGCTATTCTGTCTACAGTAGCTATTCTGTCTACAGTAGCCTTTCTGTCTACAGTAGCCTTTCTGTCTACAGTAGCCTTTCTGTCTACAGTAGCTATTCTGTCTACAGTTCGTCTCACTAAAGTAGCCCAGTGAGAAGTAAGCCTATTAAGTCTCTATAAAGCTAAAGATATTCAGTTTTGCAATACTGTAGTTTGCTAGAAGTCTACGGTACTTCAGCTCTTTGTATTTCTTTGTATATCTCTTTTTATTCAACGAGTAGCCCGCTTTTCACTTTCCACTCAATTTGCTCAATATGTTTATATGTAAAATCTTATCTATATTTTGTAAAAGTAAATATTTTTGAACGATCAACAAATCGCTGAACAACAATAAAATCTCTAAGGGAGAAAAAGCAATAAAAAATGTTTGCACGAGGGAGAAGTGATTGCGAGCAACATTTTTATGGATATATTCTTCGGCTTCTTGCCCTTTTTATGCCATCACGTGATGTTTGAGAAAAAGCAATTAGTGCTAATCATCTAAAAATACACTCAATTCTTTGTACACAGAAGATTTGGGGAGAATTTGGAAAAGGCTATCTCTTCAGCAGTCTTACCGACATGGGAAGACATCCAAGCTGAACCTAATCCCACCTTTCCTCAGCCGTTTCTCATCCGATTGCTCTGTCTACAAATAGAGATCGAAATTTTCATCTTGTAGACAAAATTTCAGAGTAATTGGATAAGAAAAGGCTGGTGAAATCAAGTTTGGGTTGAAATTTGACCATTTCTACTGCTCAAAGCTTGTTTTTGACTTAAGTTCATCTAAAAGTGCGCTAAATGGTAACTTTACTCAAATTAAAGAAAGGATATAGACACTAAGAATAAAGAAATCGAAGAATATGGGAAAACCACTGTACAATTAACATCATTTCCCCTCAATTACCAATTATTGTCATGAATCTGGCAAAAAAAAAACGGTCTCTTTGATAGATTAGTTAAAAAGAAAGTGATTCAGTTTTTTTTAAAAAACAACAACAAACATAAATTGCTACAATCAAAATGATAAAATGATTCATTTTCATTTCTTTATCAAATTTAATATTCATTTTTTAAAAACCTTTTATTTCTTTGGCTAAAAAATAAAAATTCAAAATAAAACCTGATAGAACTTTTTACGCTGATTCCGAAGTGGATAGTGGGCTATTGATAGTGGATAGCTTTACGCTTTTTTCAACCTCAAATTCAAATCCCCTTACTGACAATATTTTTTAGTTCTTTCGAAAGAAGAGATTATTAAGATTTTGAACAATTAGAAGATAAATATTTTATACAAAAAAAGAAAACTTTATTTCAACATTTAAACATGTATAAAAGAAGATTTGTCTATGTTTAAAAGCTTTCTTTATCCTTTCCCTAATGTGAGCTCATGGTGCAGTGGATAGTTTTTTGCTGATGCGCTGATGCTGATGCAGAGGCTACTGATAGTGGATAGCCTTACTGATAGTGGATAGTTTTTTCAACCTCAAATTCAAATCCCCATACTGACAATGTTTTTTAGTTCTTGAGAAAGAAGAGATTATTAAGATGAGCAATTAGAAAGAGATTATTAAGATGAACAGTAGCGAACAAAATTTGAAATATTTTTTTTGTTCCAGGCCTCCATTTAGTTGAAATTAAAAAGGTTGTTATTTGAATTTACTTAACTCCTTTAAATAACTCGTTCGTTGAGTAAAAAAAAAGAATATTTTCATGGAAATTATGATAAACCCAAAGGAAATAATTATGGAGTATTTGTTGTGCTCTAATTCAAATTCTTTCAACATTTTTTTCCTATTCTTTTTTTTGAATATTAATAATTTATTAATTTAAAATGAACATTCCCTAAATCTAAACCTTTTTTATATTTCACATTCAAAAAAAATACTTTTATCGGGGGTGGGACAAATGCGACCTTTTTTTGCGCACCTGGACATTTGCGCACCTTTTTTTGCTGGAAAAGGCCTTAGGAAAGGCCGTAGAGCTTCAAAAATGTTACCATAGAGGGGAATCGTATGCGTAGATTCCGAATTTCGACAAATCAGACCTCGCTGACACGTCAAATTTGGGCTAAAAGGCAAAAACTGCGCAACTTAACGCTTTTCCGCAGTTTTTGCCTTTTAGCCCAAATTTGACTTGTCAGCGAGGTCTGATTTGTCGAAATTCGGAATCTACGCATACGATTCCCCTCTATGGAAATATTTTCGAAGCTCTACGGCCTTGCCTAAGGCCTTTTCCAGCAAAAAAGGTGCGCAAATGTCCAGGTGCGCAAAAAAAAAGGTAGCATTTGTCCCACCCCCCTTTATCTTCTTTTATGCATGTTTAAATATTGAAATAAAGTTTTTTTTTGTGTATAAAATATTTATCTTCTAATTGTTCAAAATCTTAATAATCTCTTCTTTCGAAAGAACTAAAAAATATTGTCAGCATGGGGATTTGAATCTGAGGTAAAAAAAAGCGTAAGGCTATCCACTGCTGCAGGATCACATTAAGGGAAGGATAAAGAAAGCTTTTAAACATAGGCGAATCAATTTTCATGGTCGATTTTTGTACGCCAAATAACTCACGTTACAGGGCTCCACTGAAAAAACTAAAATCGAATTCGGAATCAGCGTAAAAAGTTCTATCAGGTGGACTAGGTTTCATTTTGAAAGACCATCTTGACCTAATGCCTTTTCCTTTTTAACTTTTCATCTTTTGGTTGCAGAAAAAGGAAGAGAATTATTAAATCAAGTTTTTTCTGTACCCTCGTTTAACTTTGCAGAGCGCAGTCGGTAGAGGTGCCGTCTGCGAGTCTGCCCCTGCCCGGTTCATTGCACTCATTCATTCCCTTGCACACCCCAAATGACCCAAAAAGTGACGTGATCACATCACTTTCAAAAGTCAGTCCAATCCACGATCTTCTATTTTGTACTTTGCTTTGTGAAGAAAATTTCCTCAACTAGCCGCCGATTGATAACACGAGGAGAGTCCAAATGGGGAGGATGGCTATAAATTGAGAAAAGAGGGCGGGTCCAAGTGATAATGGACAGAGGCACTACTCATATAGGGCTGATTTTTATTGGTCATTCCCCATCACGAGTTTTTATCAGCTTCTCTAGAGACTCTAGAATTTTCTCAGACCTTTAAAGATTTAGTGACTTTTAGTGAACAAATATACCCTTGACCAGCTATTAGATCTTTGAGCGTTCTCGCAGAAATATTGTTTTTTTGGAGTTGCTCCAATCGCTTATCAATCTCTTTTACCGTATCTCTTTTCTTGATATTTAAAGAAGCTTTTTGCCTTACTCATTCATCCTTTGCTGAGTCTGGATGAGAATTCAGAACTCCTTCGAGCCCTCACTCTTCAAGCTGCCTTCAAATAACGTTTTTCCGTGTCGAAGAGAAAAATGCCCCAAGAGAACGCTTCAGCCCAAACACAATCCATTCAACAACATGGACAAGGCCAACAAGTCTTGGATCTTGATGTGCTTATCGTCGGAGCTGGAGTCTCAGGGTTGGCCACCGCGCACGAGTTGAGGAAACGGGCTCCGGATTTGAAGGTGGGTAATGCGCTTTGGAATGGATGTAGAAAAGAATAGAAATAGAAAAGAAATAGAAAAGAAATAGAAATAGAAATAGAAATAGAAATAGAAATATAAATAGAAAAGAAATATAAAAGAAAAGAAATAGAAAAGCTGTTTTCCATAACACTTAATTGAATAACAATACAAACAAATTTCAAAGCTAGACTTTAGAAAATTTAATTTTAGGTAAAAATCTAGTTACTCAAGCAACCCAAAGCTGAACATAAAACTCTTTTTAGTTTTCATTATGGTAGTTTAGATTTCAAGTCTGAGTCTAACAGTAGAGTTTTAAACAATTGGCTAAACTAGTGTAGTGTAGTCGAACTAATCTTCGATTTTTTTTAGTTTACTCGATAATCTTTTTGTATCCTAATACCTAATATGTTAAGTTTTTTTTAAAATTTTAAATCAGTCCCTCATTTCTTGTACACTTTTTTTTCACGAAAGAAATCTGTTTTGAGCCCTGGGGTGTGAAAATTGTCGGCCTCTTTCTCTTATCAACTCTCGGCGATCTTTGTGGAAATGATAAGGAATTAGATAGGGTCAAAACATACAATTTGATAGACTAAAGAATGGGAAAGATGTGGAGAAAAGTTTCGAAATAAAAAAAGGAATAGAAAGGAATAGAAAGGAATAGAAAGGAATAGAAAGGAAAAGAAAGGAAAAGAAAGGAATAGAAAGGAAAAGAAAGGAATAGAAAGGAAAAGAAAGGAATAGAAAGGAATAGAAAGTAAAGGTAATTTTTTTAGTTATTGATCGTTGAAGCGAAGAGTCGTGTTGGCGGGCGAACGTTGACAGTCGAGATGAAAGGGAGAACGGATAAGATGGAGAAATTCGATTTGGGAGGTAATTGTGGAATTGAAAATCAAATAGACTTGGTTTCTGTAGCCTGCAGAAGCTACAGGCTAATTGGGGTACAATTTCGAGTTCAATTTCGAGTTCAATTTCAAGTATATTGTTTTAAAAAGTTATTTAAAATTCTAAATACCTAGCTGTATGTTAGATTTGATTTTTTTTTTTGATTAGAACAAAGCTTATCCAGGTCAATGGGTCGGCAAAACGCAATCGCACATTCTCGAGATTATGAAGGAATTCAAGATACAAACTTATGACCAATACACGTGAGTTTAGAAAGAAAAGGAGAGGAAAAGGATAAGAAAAGGATAAGAAAAGGAGAAGAAAAGGAGAAGAAAAGGAGAAGAAAAGAATAAGAAAAGAATAAGAAAAGAATAAGAATAAGAATAAGAATAAGAATATGAAATCAATTTACTCTTTAAAATATATGTATTTCAAATGTTCAGTGACGGAATCAAACTCGCTCAAATGGGTGATGTGAACGAGTTGCGTCCTTACGTTTCTGCGTTGTCGGAGAAGAATTTACGGTTGGGAAAATGGAAATTTTAGATGATTTTAGTATTTAGTCACTACACTGAGGTGGAGTTATTGGATTTCTTCACGAACACGAATAAACTAAAAGCTTTATGTGACAAGCTGGACTTAATCGAAATCTTCGAGAGTCAGGATGCTGAAGTTTTGGATCAGGTGCGGTTTTTCAGCAAGTTAACGAAACGAAATCACAGTAAACAATTCATTAGACAAATCAAATATGAAAATGTTTCAGATGACTGTTTCACAATGGACAAGAGACAATTGCCAAACGGATACCGTGGAAGATGTGATGGAGCTGGGATCGAGAATCGTTTACGGTGTGCCATTCACAAGGTAAACGGGATAACTATATAATTTACTTTAAAATATCGAATGTTTACGAATTCTAGATGAATTTGAAGCTAAATTTTTTAGAATGTCGATGCTGTATCACTTGTTTTTCTCGAAAAGCGCAGGTGGCTATCAGAATCTCGTCGAGTCGATTGGTGACGGAGCGCAAGCGATCAGATTACATGTATTTAAAAATCTAACTTTTAAAAAAAACACATTATCAAACGTTTAATAAATCTATTATTTAACTTACTAATGTTTCAGGGTGGCACTCAGCAAATATCGGAGCGTTTGGCGCAGCCGTTTATCGAGAACAACACCCTCAAGATGAACACAGCCGTCAGTCGGGTACGAGAAAAAGGACTATTTTTTTGTTTAATTTACAATACTCTGCACAGAAACTCTAGTATTATAATTGTAGTATTTAAATATTAACTTTACACAATAACTTTAAACAATCCATTCAACTGCTTCAGATTGACATCGACACGCAAACCGGACTCGCTCGAGTTCGAATGTACGACACGAAGAACAAGGACGCTGTGTTAAGAGTGATTTTTCGAAAATTAAACTTAGAATTTCGAAAGATTTAACAAATAAACCAAAAGGAAACTCATTAACATAAAAATCTCTCATAAATTCTTTAATAGAAAAGAATTTTCAGATGCAAATTGTTCGCGCCAAGCGAGTCATCATGGCTATTCCACCAACCGAATGCGGAAAGGTGAGCACGAAGTTTTGAAACTTAAAAGTAAACAGAATCTGAAAAAAAAGAAAAAAAAGAGACGAAGCCTCTTTAGCTGTTCATTGAAAGCTGTTCATTGAAAAAAATAAATTTCCAGCTTCGTTGGGTGCCTGAGGTTCCATTCATGAAGCGAAGATTATTCGACAACATGTACTTTGGAAATATGATTAAATTCGTTGTCACGTAAGTGTTTTCTTTTAGTAACAAGTAAACAAAGTCTTTTCAGCTACAAGCGAGCTTTCTGGAGAGAAAAGGGATATTCAGGAGAAGTTGTGTCAATGGGACGAACAAATGAGGAAGGGGAGGTAAAGTAAAGCTTGCTATACACCAATCACTGTTATAGTTATTGTATTAAAATCGATCTCATTTCTAGATGCTTCCCGTTGTTGATGCTTACGACGGTTGTGCTCCTGGTGGAACGCCGGCTATTGTCGGCTTTATGCGAGAGGAGTACGCTGACTACACCAAAGAGCTGCGTTGTAAAGAGGCCGTTGATGTGAGTGATAGAGATTTGTACTTCTTGTTGAAATATTTGAAAATTACCATTTCAGGATTTGGCCAGAATTTACGGTGACGAAGCGCAAGACTTCATTGATTACGATGAAAAAGTTTGGGGACAAGTGAGCATGAAAGCAAGGAAAATTTTACTTTTTTTTTATAGGAGCCATTTAACGGTGGTTGCCCGGTCGCCTATGTACCACCTGGCCAAATGGACGCTTTTGCTGCTATCCGTGAACCACATCACAAGTAAAAATTTACCAAAAATTCAGTACATCTACGATAAAGGAATTCATAATCAAATAAAATTTCAGTGTTCACTTTGCTGGTACCGAATCGGCTACACATTGGATGGGCTACATGAGTGGCGCAGTGCAAGCCGGACGAAGGTGAGTATAAAAGTCTTAACAATTTCAATGCGGAGCCAAATCTAGATATTAATAATTGAATTTAGAGCCGCCCACGAGGTGTTGCATATGCTCGATCGTGACGATGTTGTCCACTTCAGCTATTTGGTAATTTATTCAAAAGCTCTCAACTACCTAATTTTGAAATCCTTGAATATATCCAGAAAATTAAATCCTACCGTTTTCAGACTGATTCTACATTTGCTGCCGGATTCTTAGAGAAACAACAACAAGGAGCCACTCAACCAAAGTCGAAAATGTAAATAGAGTCATCAAAAATTCTCTGTATGTTTCCCCGTATTCTTGTTTCATTTTTTGTTGTATTTGCTCAATAAACACTTCAAATTCATTTATAGCCAAAAACCATAAAATATACCTACAAAAGAAAAATTGGCACCATAAAATATAATATTATAATAAAACAAAAAAGTTGGCACATTTGGATCATTTGCCATTCAATCGTAATCATTCAATCGTGTATTTCTAAAAAAGGTATTTTGGTATCCTTTTTATAATGATATTACCTTTTTCTCCGCTGGCAATCTTTTGCTTCGACGGAGTCCGTTGTCATTTCTAGCCTGCCTAAATTAATTTTAAGCTAAATATCTCAAACTAAGTGTTTACCTTCTATCCCTTTCTGCATCAAATAATGTGCATAATTCGTTAAACATTGCATCGGGAAACATTTCTCTTTCTTCATCACTCGCTGCCCTCCAGGTCTGCAAGAAGTCGATCCATCCTTTAAACGTCGATGCAAAAGTGGTTGTCTAAAATCAAGAAAAAAATTAACCAGCGATTAAAAGTGCTTTGCTAAAAACATACCGTTAAAGGAGTCGGTGAAACTGGTTCCTCGCAATCATTCGAGGCTATGGGTCTAATTGGGCTTAGCATACTACTTTGTTTCTTCACTGCTGGGCTTCTAAAGTTAAAAATAGAATTTTAAAGACATGAAGCTTACTTTGATCCAGACGGTTGAGCATCTAAGTCGTTGAAAAGCAATGAAGGACGTTTTGAGCGTCGGAGCATTGGTGTTTCTCCAAGCTAGAAGAAACACTTGGCAAGTTTAATCAAAACTCATTACTTTTTTCGGCGATGACAATTTTTCTATAGCTGCTTCTGGCTCATTTTCCTTTTCTTCTATAATCATGTGAGGCTGATTCAGCTAAAAGACTTTATTTTGAAAGTGTTTATGTAATCAACCTTTGATGTGTCCAAGCGAGCTTTCAAAATTGACCGAACCTCATTTTTCACCTCCTTGACTGGGCTAGGAGCTTTACGCTAAATAAAAACGAGCTTAAAAATTTTTTCAAACTCTACGTTTTCTTCAACCAAGCCACCACTTTCCCGGCATTCTCTGATGACATCTTCTGATAGAAATCGAACTCTCGACGCTTGTAGATTTGGCCTCCCAGCACTCTAAAATGCAACAGTTTAAAGCAAGAAAAGAACAAACTAACATTTGGAACCATCGGTGAAGTAGGGCCCAACCTTTCTTTCATGTAGTCGTTGAAGATTTTCTAAAATTGAAAAAATAAGAAATTATTTGTTTTATAATACCTTGTCATCTGCAGTGCATTTCTCTGAAAACGGGTTTATGCCAAACGGTAACATGCTGGGACGGGGAGCAAGTGATTGCCGCGAAACGATTGATGTCCGCTAAAAATTCTTAATTAGTCAAAAAGAGAAAAACAAAAAACATACTCCATATCCAAATCCACTTGCCCGTCCAGAAATTTGTTGCATGGGTCGATTGTTTCGAATGGCATCCAAACTATCCGCGCAAGGCACAAACTCCATATTTGATAGATTGGTTGCAGAGCTGAAATCGAGAAATTGTTAAATAACTAGTGCAACAAACCCCCGAAAAGACACAACTGAGGTTTTTCGAGCGACGGTGGCTATGCGACTCGTCGTAGGTCTATTTACAGCATTCGGCGCACCTAAAAATAGAGTTTAAAACAAGGATGAACAACTAACATGTAGTTGGTCTTGTAGAAGGCAAAGGAGCACTTGAAGCCACACGAGCTGTGGAATAATCTTTGGACATCTGTCTAAAAGAAAATTTGAAACCTCGTTAAAACTGGAAGCTTATGAAGGTAGACTCACGAGTATTTTGCTTTGGCTTCCTTCATGCGCGCAATTCTGTCCTTTTCTTTCGCAATTGGGTTTGTAGACGGCATTGGACGAGGGATCCTGAAAGTTGAAACTTGAATGGTGAGAAAATAAAAAATGTAGAACTGGTTTAAAATAAATTCGGGGTGTAAAATAATACAATTTTCTCAAAACTGAGGTTGAAACGTAAAGTGAAAGTGGCTATAACGTTGATGTGCATTAGACGACAGAAAAAAAATTAATTACCCGTTTCCCCCTGCGGCGGCTCTCGGAGCGGATCTGCCCATAATGCTTCAGGCTCTAAACTAGAAAGTAGAAATTATATACCAATAGCAAAGTTAACAGATAAATTACTAGAGCAAGTGCAATCAAACGCTTTATCAAAAGCCAATAAGGAATTTTTAAATGGCCTTCTTTCCCTCCGTTACCCCACTGTAGGCTAGCGGGTCCCGCGTGGATTACCCGGAGCTTTCATTCGAAAGGCGCTGACGCAGCGCGTGTGCGAGCACCAAATCCCTTCTCGCCGCCTTATAATTACATTTTGCGTCACTTTATTAAGAAATCATTTATGGAGCTACTTTTTGCTTGTATAAAAGCAACGGAAATCAACTATAGTAACAAGCGCTTTCAATTCGACTTGACCACAGCGATACTAAACTTTTTCTCTGATGAAGCTTTCCGAAACAATTTCCCGCCTTTTTTGTAACCTTATTTTCCTCGCCCCAACAAGCTTTAGATATTTAGCTAAACAACCAAAAGTTATTGATGCTCTCATTAATCAATTTTTATTGACCGCTTCCTAGAAATTTTTCATTCTCGTTCATTTACTCTTTCACGTAATCTCTCAGTTTTAACATTTAAAAAAGCCTTTCAAGAGCTTATTCTTCTTTAGATTAGACACCGCTTGAGAAATGGGCGATCCTGATTTGAATGTCGACAACTTGATCACGCGTCTCCTTGAAGGTTTGTTTTGACTTCCTGTTTTGTAACTTTTTCTTGTTTTAGTTCGAGGATGCCGGCCAGGAAAGACAGTGTCAATGACAGAAAACGAGATCAAGGCACTCTGCCACAAATCGAGGGAAATCTTCCTTTCGCAGCCAATCCTTTTGGAGCTCGAGGCGCCGCTTAAAATCTGCGGTGGGTCTTTTTTTACATGTTTTATAACAAACAATGCAATACGGAAATAAGTAAAACACTTTCATGTTTTTGTTTAGGCGACATCCATGGACAGTACAACGACCTATTGAGGCTGTTCGAGTATGGAGGATTTCCCCCAGAGGCCAACTATCTCTTCTTGGGTGACTACGTGGATCGTGGCAAGCAAAGTTTGGAGGTTTGTAGTGGATTAAAGGCGTTTGATTTAATTAAATTTTAGACGATTTGCCTTCTTCTCGCCTATAAAGTCAAGTACCCTGAAAACTTCTTCTTGCTCCGTGGCAATCACGAGTGTGCTTCCATCAATCGTATTTACGGATTTTATGACGAGTGCAAGAGGCGATTCTCGATCAAATTGTGGAAAACTTTCACCGACTGTTTCAACTGTTTGCCGATTGCCGCTCTGATCGACGAGAAGATTTTCTGCTGTCACGGAGGCCTGTCACCTGATCTACAAAACATGGAACAGATTCGTCGAATCATGAGACCGACCGATGTTCCTGATACAGGTAACATTTTTATGTGGCGGTTCATAAATAAATTTTAAACTTTGAGGCCTTTACACATAGTACAATTTTCTTATTTAGGTCTTCTTTGCGATTTGTTGTGGTCGGATCCAGATAAAGATGTGCAAGGATGGGGTGAAAACGATCGTGGAGTCTCGTTCACGTTTGGACCAGATGTTGTCGCTAAGTTCCTGAATCGACATGACTTGGATTTGATTTGCCGAGCCCATCAGGTACAATGCAACCATCATTTATACGCAAAAAATTTATTATCAAGCTTAATTTGCCTTTTTTAGGTTGTGGAGGACGGCTACGAATTCTTTGCAAAACGGCAACTCGTAACATTGTTCTCGGCACCAAACTATTGTGGAGAATTCGATAACGCAGGAGGAATGATGAGTGTAGACGAAACATTGATGTGCTCGTTCCAGGTACGCTTATACTTTAATTGTTTTTTAGAAAAGCTGTTATGGATGAATTTACCTAAATCTTTGTTTTAGATTTTGAAACCATCTGAAAAGAAGGCCAAATATCAATATCAAGGATTGAACTCTGGTCGACCTCCCGCAAATGCTGGCACTCGACCCGGAACTACTGCTACTGGTGGAAAGAAAAAGTAAAGCCGTTGGTCTGTTTCACATTTCCTATACTTAGCGTCTTTTGTCATGCATTTTGTGTGCTCATAATCTTCAAATGTTTTATCTGAACTCTGGAATTATTTAGTCACAAGATTTTTCTCCTATCCAATTCCACTGCGAAAAAATGTTTGTTGTATATAAAATTGGGCCCTCACGGTATTTGTTTTGTTTTCGCGTCTACATTCTTTGAGTTCATTTTTATTTGACTCGGTAAATTATGAGGGCTATCACTTATTCACAAATCTCGTTTCCAACGCGATTATCGTTTGCAGTTGCGCTCGACGATATCGTGTATTATTTGCCCTTTCAAAAGTTTAACAAATTACGTCTATGCATATAACAATGTTTTTCCACTTTCATCTAGGCGTTTATTTGCTAAACTTTTGTGGGTTCAATATCTCGAATATGAATATGCAGCCTTGTGTTTTGCCAAAAATCTCTAGAATGTTTGAATTGACCCTCATCCGTTGTATTCCCCATTGTTCATCGATTGATTTGATATAATGGCATCAGATTTTTACCCCCATTTTTGCAATATTAGTATTACTATGTGTGTACCCCTATGATTTTTTTTGTGTTTGAATTTTTGGGCGCAGTAGGTACTTTTTTTTTCGTTTGGAGAAGTGTCTTAGTTGTGATCGTCCCAGCTTGTTGTTTGATACTTCTATTAGATTTGCGTTGTGCCACGGTCGTCCCCGTTCAATAAAGTTGTTCCCTATCAGAATTTTGGAAAAAGCACATTAATTAAAAAAGCAAGATGGAACGGAAAAGGAAAAATGCGGTTAATTGAGGGAGCTTGCTTTTGCAAAGGACTGCAAAGAATTTTAACTTGGATTTCGTTTCCAGGTTTTCTGACCTGAAAAAAAACGAAAGAATTATTTATAAACTGGGAAAAGTCAATCAAAACAAGGTTTCGTCACTAAAATCTCGATAGATCATGTGACTTCTTTTTGAAATTCTCCCGATTCGATTACAAGAAAAAGAGGTTGAATGACGAAGAATGTAAACGAGAGATGGCAAACGGTCAAAAGAAGGCAATGGCTATGCATCAGATGAGAGGGATGGATTGAATGTCCCCATTCCATTCAAATCGGGGCCTTTCCTTTCACAATTCGCAGAAAAGGACAGAGAGAAAAGGGCCGTCGTGGCTCGTATCTGTTGACATTTTATCGTTTACCTGTGTACCAACAAAATAGTGGTGGTGGTTGAGGAGAAAAGGGCAGACATCGATCAGACATCATCCCGGTCATACTGCCACACTCACTCATCTCTCTGGTATCACAAAGTTTTCCCGTGAATCGATTTTTATATTCGATCTGCTCTTGAGCACTTTGTTTTGCATTGTGATTAAAGGATACATTGACTTTTGTGAAACACCGCCTTTCTGGTGCATTAACCCATTAGAGTCAAGGATCCTTGACTTAAATTGTTCTTTGAATTGTACTTTATGCTCAAAACGCTCACTTTCTGGTGCACTGAACTTGTAGCTTTCTCTGGATACCAAATAGAAGGTGATTGTAAGATTCGAGTACTACAGAAAGTGTTTCTAATTCTGAACACAAAGTACAATGCATTGCAATGGATTTTTGAAATAAATTTAAACGAGAGCTCAACTATTCGACTGTTTAGTCAACATCGAACACTTATTTTTCTCCAAAAATACTTATTCCTACTGAACTTATGCACCTTGATAAGTACTTTTTCCCAGATTTTCAAATCTTTTACTTAACCCAAAAGCACTTTCGTTTTTGTCGTGCCTGTGCCAGAAACATAATGGATTTTTGTCGCAAGGGGAAAAGTGATTTTTCCGAAAATCGGTTTCGACCAAAAAAAAAGAGAAAAGTGAAGGCGGAGATTCACAAATATATGATGGGCATATGTGTAGGGAAATCGCGTTTTTTCCCCAACGAGTTTTGAAAGGGAAGAGACCATTCGATCGAGAAAAAAATGGGGAAAAATTTGAGTGGAGAGATCGACCAAAGCTACATGTACAGGCAAAATGTTGAAGAGATTTTCACTTTTCACTTTCTTTACGATTTTTGCGCTGTTTAGCTCGACTCGGCTTTCTCACTTGCATTTCGATTCGATTTTTTTTTGCTGTTGACAAGTAGAGTAAAGAGTAGCCGATAATTTGAGAGCATGTAATTTTGAGATTTATCGTTTGACTTTTTTCAGCTTTCATCTAGCTTGTTTCATTCTTATTTCTTGACTTTATAGCAATTAAAATTTAAATAATTGAATAGGCTTAAAGACTGTACTTAAAGGCTTAAGGACTATACTTAAAGGCTTAAAGGCTACTTAAAGGTTTAAAGACTACTTAAAGGCTTAAAGACTGTACTTAAAGGCTTAAAGATTGTACTTAAGGGCTTAAAGATTATACTTAAAGGCTTAAAGACTCTAGACTAGTCTCTAGTCTCTAGTCTCTAGTATATTCTAGTATAAAACTCAGTCAGTCAACTCAGTCAACTCAGTCAACTAAAATTCAGTCAACAAAAACTGAAACTCTTTCAAATCATCCATTAAAGCAATCGCTTGAATACCTTTTTTTCTGAAATTAGAAAATGTTTCCTTTAACAAAGCAATTCGTTTATGAAAGCTTACCGATTTTTACAGTTCAATTTCCATTTCTTAAAGTATCTGATTTCAATTTTTTCCCTTTTTTTGAAAAAATCTATGTCATTTTTTAAAGCTTCTGAACTTGCTTTGTTGACTCATTGCGCATCTGAACGCATCTGAACTTGCGTTCACAAAATTCACCTCATAGTCAGCTATTCATCGCATTCAAAATTTCAACATTTCAACAAAGAAAAGCAAAATATTTTCCCAAGTTTTTCTTTGTTTTGACGACCTTGAAACGAATATTTCGTTGTGAAAATTGTTTGGGTGATTTTGGGAATACACAGAGCTATTAGCAACAATGATACTTGGGGAAAAGGTATGAGTAATACTTGAAAATTTTTGAGTGAACACAAGGGTGATTGTTCTGAGAACACAAGGTAGGGTTGGCTCAAAAAAAATAGTGTTTGCAGGTTCTCTTTTTTTTTGCTGTCGGTGAGCCTTTAGCCTATAGAATAGACAGATTTTCGAGAAGGGAAAATGCGACTGAAAGAATTGCAGAGGGGTACACTGGTATTGGAACCTGAAAAGATGGAAAACGGGGGGAGGGGGAAGAATGGGGGTGAACGCCTGGAAACCAGTGAGTAGAGGCGAGCCTCTCTTTTCTACTCACCTTTTCTACTCACCTTTTCTACTCACCTTTCCCCATTCAACCCCTCCACATCGTTTTCACCCCAGTCTCAAAAAACCTTTTTTTTTTCATTATTTATTCTCTACTACATCTTTACTTCTCTCACAATTCCTTTTAACACCTTTAACAAGCAAGTCTTCAACTTGTTTTTGAGTTTAACAAGTTTTACTTTTCTTTTACTTTCTTTTACTTTCTTTTACTTTGTTTTTACTTTTCTTTTACTTTCTTTTACTTTTCTTTTACTTTCTTTTACTTTCTTTTACTTTGTTTTTACTTTGTTTTTACTTTGTTTTACTTTGTTTTCACTTTTCTTTTACTTTTTTTACTTGAAAAACTAGAAAATCATTCAGAAGTTGTCTTTTTTGTATAACAACTTTTAAAGATTGAAAAAACCCTCAAAATATCCTGAAAGTTGCACCTGTTCTTAGCAATTTCCGCTTGCTTATAAAAGATTGCATTTTCGCTCAGAAAAAAAACAGTTTACATTGGATTTTGTAAACCGGATCATTTTAAAAATTTGAAACTTTATCTTCCAATCTTTGATTGCTACGATCTTATCAAAGGAAAAGGAAAGGAAAAGGAAAGGAAAACGCTTTCAGAAGTTGAACCTAGTTGCTCATGCCGAAACTAAAAAAAATGCTTAAAAAGTTTCAAGCTTGATTATTCTAATTCTAAGTCAAAGTTCTAATCAAGCTTGAAACTTTTTAAGCATTTTTTTTAGTTTCGGCATGAGCAACTAGGTTCAACTTCTGAAAGCGTTTTCCTTTCCTTTCCTTTCCTTTCCTTTTCCTTTCCTTTTCCTTTCCTTTTCCTTTCTTGTTCTCAAAATATTTCCCCAGTCAGTCATCTTTTTTCACCCCTATCAAAACCATACTTGACTAGTTGCTGAGTAACGAAAAAAAAGGGGTTTTCACTCGTTTTCACTTCCACCACATGTTTTTCAAATGACGATTGGGTGTTCTAGATTTGTTTTTGTTTCTAGAGAACGGCTAAACTCTTTATTTACTTTATTTTAAGCTTAAAAGTTTATCTGAATCTAAAAATGATAATTTTTTTGAAATTTTAAGTCCAAATCGATTGACTTGAGATGGATGAAGCTTTGATTGCGGAATCAATGCTTTGATGGAGCGAAATCAATGCTTTGATTCCGAGCCAATTCAAACCTTTTCTTACACATTTTTTTCTTTCATACATTCGATATCAGAAACATTTCACTCTTCACTTTTCGCTTAACTTTTCTTTGATTTCTACATCACCCGCACTTTCTATTTGTTTATTTGCCCCTCATTTTTTCTTGACTCAAAAATTCTCTAGCACACTAACTGGAAATCGGGAGGGCCGATATGAGTATGATTTTTGAGGTAAACACTCGGAGAAAGTTCTCAAAATGAGAGAACTAAATTTGAGAGAACTTAATATTTTGTCGAAATTCCTCAGAAAACCCATTATCGAATCTTTGAATTTTTTCTGTTGAAAGTGTCAATTTTTCTTTTCCATTAAATAAGCAACATTTCAATTTAAAACCAAAACAAATCAAAAACAAACTTGCAAAGCATATTTACCTTTTAAAAGATTCAATATTTTGACGGATTTTTTTCTCTAGTCGAGTCAACAGATCGAATTTCCTAAAACATTTTAGCACAAGCTCAAAAGCAGCAAAGCAGCTTTTTTTTAATTTCTTTAACTCAATTGAATAATTTTTTGTTGATTGTTGAAACTTTGATTGAACAAAGGAGTGTAAATTTGTGAAAAAGATACATTCGCTTTGAACATTGCTTTGAACAAGATAGACCAAATAAACCACCAGAAAAAGGGCATCTTTCATAATACGCCTGAAGAAAATACTCACCGACTTCACCGGTGCGTCAGTGTGTATCTTATTTTGAAATTGTATTTTGTATTTTATAAAATACCTTGTTAAAAATCACGCAATGATGCGCCCGCGAAGCTGGTGCGTATTTTCTTGGAGCGCCAGCGCGTATTATACGAGGCGCCCCAGAAAAGAGTTGAGTAGAGCTTTTAAAAAAGAAATATGGCATTTCACAATCAATCTCAATCGTTAGCTTTAATTATATTAATTATTTATTTTACAAATGAAATTATAAACACTTTTTTTGGGTATTTGAGCAACTTAACATGAAAAACCCAAATTTCTGGTTAAATCTCGCAAATCGAATCACCCATTTACATAGCTTGCCGCTACGATTCTCGATTCTCAATTCAATCTTTCATTTATCTACTTTACATGATTGTCTGAAGATTATCTTCAAGTTATTTCTTGTTCTTGTTGTTCTTGTTGTTCTTCTTCTTCTTGTTGTTGTTGTTCTTCTTCTTGTTCTTGTTCTTGTTCTTCTTGTTCTTGTTCTTCTTCTTGTCCTTCTTCTTCTTGTTCTTCTTCTTGTCCTTCTTGTTCTCGTTCTTGTTCTTGTTCTTGTTCTTGTTCTTGTTCGTCTTGTCCTTCTTCTTCTTCTTCTTGTTCTTGTTCTTGTTCTTCTTGTTCTTGTTCTTTTTCTTGTCCTTCTTGTTCTTGTTCTTGTTCGTCTTGTTCTTGTTCTTCTTCTTGTTCTTGTTCTTGTTCTTCTTGTTCTTGTTCTTCTTCTTGTCCTTCTTGTTCTTGTTCTTCTTCTTGTTCTTCTTCTTGTTCTGGTTCTTGTTCGTCTTGTTCTTCTTGTTCTTGTTCTTGTTCTTCTTCTTTTTCCTCTTCTTCTTCAAGTTATACAGTTATACAGTTTGTCTTGATATAGAGAATCCAACCCGGTTTTCCAATCGATTCACCCACCCCATTTTTCAGCAACTTTTTAAGAAAAATGACTTCCCATCAAAAATCATTCCGGCAAATGGTCATGATTTTACGATCAGTTGAGCAATTAACTAAAAAAATAGCAAAACAAGTAAATTAAACTTTCAAAATCACAAATCAATGATCAATTGGGCCTCCCGAATCATTTAAACTCTGTTATCGATGAGTTTTTGATTCACAGTGTGTCAAGCTGCAACAATTGCTTTCTTCAGTGAACTCAAGTCTGCATACGATTGTTAGCGTTGTACTCTCAAACGTTTTCTTGTGGATTAAAATGTGGCGAATTGACCGACCACTCGAAAAGTGCAATTTGCTTCCTTTGAAACCGTTCCCTAATACTTTGACGGCCGTGAATCGAAGCATCGAAATGAACTGCAAAATAACTGCAAATATCGAGAACCTGGTTGCTGGTTGCTTTTTTTAAAAAATCGAGAACCTGGTTGCTTTTTAAAAAAATCATTTCCCTTGAATGTGAACTTTTTTCATTTGTTTGCCCCATCGAAACGAGTTGTTCTTCACAAGAAATCTCATCTCTTCTTCTCGACAAATCTCTTGGAGAAATCAGTGGTGAAATGGGGGAAATTCTTCAAGACTTTCGAGTTTTCACTCCCCGTTTTCCCCTCTCATTTCTTTCATTTTTCCACACCTTCTTAACACCCCATCAAAAAAGATTTGAGTAGTGCTTTTCAAAACAGAAATATTGGCGGTCAAGTGATTTTTGAGACATTTCACAAGCGATGAGAAGAGAAATATCGATTTGTAGAGCTTGAGCTTTAGCTTGAGCTTTAGCTTGAGCTTTAGCTTGAGCTTTAGCTTGAGCTTTAGCTTGAGCTTTAGCTTGAGCTTTAGCTTGAGCTTTAGCTTGAGCTTTAGCTTGAGCTTTAGCTTGAGCTTTAGCTTGAGCTTTAGCTTGAGCTTTAGCTTGAGCTTTAGCTTGAGCTTTACCTAAAACGTTTCCTAAATACAAATTTCCTTATTCAAATTGAAATTCGATGTTTCTTTCAATTTCGTTGAACATTTTTAAACTTTTAAATTCATTTTCAATTTCAGCAAACCCACAAACAAGGCGGTAAACCCAGCTGAAAAAGCATTGATCACTTCTGAACACGATTCAACGCCAACAACGATCCACGATGTCAACAAGGTTTGTCTGTTTTATCAACTATTCAAAAGTTCTTTTTTATCTTTATCTTTCTTTTCATCTCTAATAATACTTTATAAATCTTTTCCCCTCAAAAAAAAGGTCTCATTTTTATGTCAAATCTTTTTCGGAGGTTGTAAAAATCGCCCAATTTTCACTCACTAAACTGGTTTTCTTCAAGGAATTATTTTTTAGACGTTGAGGAAAAGAAATTGTTGAAAAGATAAGATCTTTCAAGTTTGAAAATTGCTGGGAATATCTGATTTTGGAGGTAATCTTAAGAAGTTTTTGAAAGAACATAAAAATCTAAAATCTAAAGAGAAACTGGCAATGAAATCTTTCAAAAATTGTCAGAATGGTTCTGCAAAAAAAAAGCGAAGAGTTTACTTTACTTTCCCATGAAGATTTCTTGAGAAGATAGATCAATTTTCACTTTCAAATTTGGATTGATTCGATTAGCGGTCAGGAAACGATCGAAGATCAACGTTTAAACTAAGCGACCAGTTTTGAATTTCTGAAACTTCTAATACCGGAAAGTTACAGTATCTTTGAGTATAACTGGATAAGCGACTTGGTTTACAGTAAGTTTTAATCATAAAGCACTTTTCTATGAAGATTTCTTGAAAAGTTAGAAGTTGAGAAGTTCTTGAGAAGATCAATTTTCACTTTCAAAATCGAATTGATTCGATTAGCGGTCAGGAAACGATCGAAGATCAAAATTCCGTTAGATTCCGTTTTATCCGTTAGATCTAAAAGAAAAGATTCTCGGGAGGTATTGTCTGAAAAACACTGAATTTCGTCACTCATCTTTTTTTTTGTAAGAGTTGAACTCGTCCGTCTCTGAAATTTCCCCATTGCACCCATTGAGTAATATTTGCGACGCGGATTTGCGATATTTCACCTCAACAACCACAAGAGTGACTTCGGCACACAAATTTCCTGACTGAGGTGCCACAAGAAAACTTTTGAAAAGGAAGGGGTTCAGAAAAAAATTGAACTTTTTTAGAACCCAATACAAATCTCATTTCTTTTGACCGTTTCTTTCATTTGAACCTAAACAAAACAAAGGAAACTTTTCCTTTGTTTCGTTATCTTCCAAAAATCACCTCATGAAATCCTTAGCAAAATCGAGTTTTTGAGTTTCACGAGTCATTTTACGATTGAAAATTTTTGCGGAAAAGAAAATTTTATCGTTTATGAGGTCAAGGTATTCAATTGATTGGGCTGGGGATTGCTTTGAATTGATCTATTTCTGTGTCTAAAGTTGAAAATTGTTAAAAAAATTACTAAGTACAGTGAGCTTATCTTCTCAACCCACTTTTATTCATCACTTTACTTGAAATAAGTTCTTTTCCTGTGATTTTTCCAAGAATGCAAAAAGATTTTGCGTTCGGGGGGAATCGAACCCCCGTCGAATGCTTGGAAGGCATCCATGCTGACCATTACACCACGAACGCGGCTGAAAGGAGGAGCGAGAAAGGTCTTCACTTGCCTCAAAGAGAGACATTAGGTGGGTTGATAGGTGATGGCTTATGAAAGGCTAATTGGGTAGATTGTGAGTTGAATTTTTGTGCCTTTATCAGTTACCAGATTTGGTTAACGCTAACGATTTTGTCCGCAGAGAGAACATCTCGAGCTCTTTTACAGGGATTCTTCTTTTGCTTTGGATATGACACAAAAAGAAGATATTCAGCTGTAAATTTGTACTCGAAGGTCGGGAAAATCGATTGGAGTTATTCGTTTCTTTACTCGATTCCCAGTTCGACTAGTTTGGATATTAAATGCCTCGTAACTGATGAATCCAACTTGAGATGAGGGTAAAGGTTTACAGGGAGGGATTCAGTAGAGCAACAGGATCTTTGCTCAAAAACTTAAAGTACTCAGTACTCAGGAGAAAAACTCTCAAGTACAATAGAAGGAACCGGATGTGAAAAAGGGGAAAAGATGGAAATGAGAAAAACAGTGGGAAGATGTTGTACAAGGACCCGGGTACCCGGTTCCATGTAAGGCTGACTATGAGAAGGGTTGATGGTGGGAAAAGCTGACAGAGATGACTCGACACCCACTTAGGAGAATTGGGGAAAGAAGAAGAGGAAAGGGACTAGATCTTTGGACCATTTCACCTTCAAGTAAAAGAGAACAGGACTGGAAACAAACAAATCACAAAACAGACCACGCACGTGGGGTGAAATCTGAGATTTGTGGGTGGTTGGCTGTGGGTTGTTCTTGTTTTAAAACGGCTTATTTTTGAACGTTTTTGATTTGCGATTGCTAAAATGCAAGTTTTTGGTACTTCTTATCAAATAAATCAATTTGCTAGGTGCTACAGTCATAGATTTCTTGATCAACTTCTTGGTCAACCTCTTGATCAACTTCTTGATCAACTTCTTGATCAACTTCTTGATCAACCTCTTGATCAACTTCTTGATCAACTTCTTGATCAACTTCTTGATCAACTTCTTGATCAACCTCTTGATCAACTTCTTGATCAACTTCTTGATCAACTTCTTGATCAACTTCTTCATCAGCTTCCTCATCAACTTCTTCATCAACTTCTTGATTTCAATTCTTTTATCCTTTCAATTCTTTTGCAATTTCAACAGCAACTCAAAAAAGAATCCATTTCATTGTCATTTTGGACGTGCAAAAGACAACAGACCAATTTACGAGCGGTTAAAAATTTCCGCTTTGAAACCACCCTCTCAAAGATCTATTTTTTGGGAATTGTGTGATAAGAGAAAGGTGACTTGTCTACGCAACGCTTTCTTGAGCTTTTTTCTACTCAATTTTTTTCAAAACATTTGATTTGTAGAACTTTAAACATTAAAAAATCTACTGTTTGATTGATTTATCAATTAGTGACTATCAGAATATTCAGAATCTCACTCAAAAAGCTCACTTATTCACTGAAGAAATGAACTTAAATGAACTTAAATGTGTTCCTCTCAAAGAAATGAGGGAAAAGGGGGAAAAAGTTGACATCAAATGGGCAAAAATCCAATCAAAATAGGTGAATGGGGATGGATGGGATCTCTTCGAATATTCTCACTTCCCGATTCCTTTCTCTTTTCTCAAAATAGCTTCACGTTTTGCCTTTTCCCTTGTTCGCTTCAATCTGCGTCATTGAATTGAATTTCTTTCTTTTCGGTTAGCTCTCTCGAAAATAGAATACATAGATTGAACTTTTTTGGGGGTATCAAATTGAATTCAAATCAAATCAAAAGGATAGGTTAAAATTGCTTATTTGAGACTACATTTGACGTAAAAGTTCTTGAGTTAAAAAATAGTTTTAAAGGATTTTCAATTATCATTTGTTTTGAGCTTGGCTTAGAGGTTTAGATCAAGGAAAACCGTGCTCTTTTTGCTCTTATTTTGCTAGTAAAAGTTTTTCAAGCATTTCGACTGAGTATCTCAACTTTTAAGATGATATTTAGCTTTGTTTTGTTTCAATACGGTTCCAATACGGTTCCAATACGGGTCCAATACGAGTCCAATACGGTTCCATTACGGTTCCAATCAGGTTTCATTACGGTTCCAATACGGTTCCAATACGGTTCCAATACGGTTCCATTATGGTTCCAATACGGGTCCATTACGGTTCCAATACGGGTCCATTACGGTTCCAATACGTTTCCAATACGGGTCCAATACGGGTCCAATACGGTTCCAACACGGTTCCAATACGGTTCCATTACGGTTCCAATACGGGTCCAATACGGGTCCAATACGGTTCCAATACAGTTCTATTACGGTTCCAATACGTTTCCAATACGGGTCTAATACGTTTCCAATACGGTTCCATTACGGTTCCAATACGGTTCCAATACGGCTCCAATACAGTTCCATTACAGTTCCATTACAGTTCCATTACGGTTTCTATTCTGATCCAATTTGTTTTGACGACTGTAGCCGTATCCACATCCTATTGACTTTCTCCGAATTTTCAGTAAAGCAAATTCTTAAACTCAATAAGTTTTGTATAGACAACTTATCCATTTACATGTTAGTTAAATGTTTTATTTTGTTTTGTTTTTGCTTTTTGTGTTTTATAACTCTTGAACCCTTGCTTTTTTTGACCTTTAGCCATTCTCAAGTTGACGTGTTATTGCTTTCTTGGGCTCAAAAAAGAAAAACAAAAAGAAAAAGAAATTTTCCGTTTCAACGGCATCAATTGTTTTCATATTTTCAGTTAGAAAATGAGTTTACCATATTGTTAATTGATTTTTTTGAAAGGGAAATGGCTCGGAAATGTGAATTGACTCCATTCAACCAGGTGATTCGCGCTAATTGAATTTTTGCCGGGGCACATGGTGAGAAAACGATTTGATTTTAATGTTTTCGGGAGAAAAACTCGAAAACTAAAACGTTAATCGATGAACTTATAATTCAAAAGGAAAAATTTACAGAGAAATTTTGATATTTCAGTCATTCGACCTGACTTCGAGCTTTCATTTTCGAGTTTTCATTTAAAATTCATTTAAAACAATGCTTTATGGGTTGTTATTCATAGAATTTTCAATTCTTTTTTGAATTAAATATAATTTTAATATTGAATAGATTCTATATAATATAGATATAACCTTTTTATAATTGAATAGAATCTTTTTCGATTTTGAATAGAATCTTTTTCTGTTTTTCAATCTATTTTTTAAATTCAATTTTTCTTTAGTCAATGATTTGTAGTTTAAAGTACATTGTACAATTCATTGTACTTTAATACTTTAACTCATTGTACATTAAGAGATTCTAATTTCTTTATCTTCAAAATTCTGAAAATATTACTCAATTTAGTGTCCTAATAAAGAAATGCAGCAAAAAAAAAAAGGAAATTCCAGGACTATTTTAGTCATCCCTGATCCCCGATCTTTAAACTACCTTTAGGAACTTTGAATTGAAATCATTTCAATGCAAAAATACAAATCCCAAAGATCCAATCTCCATCTCAAATCTCCTTCCGTCTCTTTTTGTTTCATTGGTAAATATTTTCCTTTCTTATCACATTTCACCCCCGGGAAGAGCTGATTGGAAGGAAAATGGGGGGAAAATCCTTGAAGCTTTAGATTAGTTCCATCAAAAAAGGCCACCAAGGTCACAGGTTTTTGTATAATTGTTTTTGGTTTTTGTACAAATTTTCTTTCTTTGAATCAATCTAGATTTTGTTTTGAAACATGCTATGAGTCGATTGATGAGTCAAAAAAATATGTAGATGCGACTTGCTGAAATTTCAGAAGCTTATGATAAGTGCTTTTTTTTGAATTCATAGATTGAAGTCATAAACATTCTAGTTTTCCGATTTTTTTAGATCTTTTGGAGAACATTTTGTAACTTTAAATTGTTTAAAATTGATTTTCATTTGATTTTTTCATTTTAATTTGATTTTTTTCATTTTAATTTAATTTAAATTTGATTTAAATTTGATTTTCATTTGATTTTGATTCAAATTTTAAAGTATTGTGCTCATTTTGGCTTACTAAAGTATCAAAAGTAATCAAAAGGAAAAGATATTCAATCAATAAGCCCAAATACGATAGCTTTAAAGTAACTTAAGACAAAGATTCACAGTTATGAAGACTTTTCCCTTCTATATCAATCCTTTCATCCTTTCAGACATCTTCCTGTTTTGATCTTTCCTTTTCCTTGTCCTTTCAGAAGTGTTGAGTTGTTGACGAGAGTGTCTAGAGTGAACGTGACTCCCCTTCTTTTCAGTAGAGAAAGTTCAAAACACATTAAAGTATCATTTCGTTTCAGTTCAATCAAAAAAACCCTTGATCAGCTTAAGAATAAGAATAAGAATAATCAGTTTAGCTGTGTCTATTTGGCGTAATAAATAAACAACATAAACAACTGACATAAATAAACAACTTTACAACTGACAAGAACGTCACAATTTGTCGAGTTATCAAGTGTTCAACAACGTCCAAAAATGTCCCAAAAAAAATCAGTTCTCATCCTTTTCTTCATACATCTCTTTCCCTTGAGTTTCTTTATAATAAAAAAAAAGGCTTTCTCTTATTCTTTCTCTCTTCATCTTTCCCTTTTTCCTTTAAAATTCTTCCCGTTTCTTTCCCATTTTTCAATCTCTTCAGCTAATATCAAGGATTCGTTTCAAATTTTCGTTCTTTTACCTCAAGAATTTTGCAAGTTTTGCAAGCATTTTTTTTTTTGAAAAGATTTTAGACGTTTATTAAAATTATTATTGCAAGTTTAAATATAGGTTTTTGCTGAAATTTGAGACGAAATTTGAGAATTTGAAAGAACGAAACTGATTTATTTCCCCAATTCAACGAATTTTGCCAAGCCTACTTGCTAAGCTTTTGAGAAAGAAAATTTCAATTTTAGAATCAGTAAATAGTGCAAAAGTGTACTATTCAGAAATGGCACAAGTTTGTTTCCAGTGTAAAACGAAATAAAACCTGATCCACATTGAAAGACTTGATTGTTAGCTTTTTTTTTGGAAAATGAAAACAACAAAGAAACAGGTAGTTCCTCTCAGAATCGCTTAGCATTTTAGAATGTTGTTTATGCTTTTTTCTGAATCGTAAATCCATTCCATTCAGCTCATCATCCTTATTCCATCATTCTATACAGCTCTTCTATACATTTCAGATTCTCGCACATGATAAGGACCCTTTCTTTTTTTCTTTCTTCTTTTCTTTTTTCCTTTTTCTTCTTCTCTTTCTTCTTCTTTTCTCCTAGAAAACTCAATTTTTCCTTTTTAAAATGAGGAAGTTTTTGTTTTCTTTGAGAAAATAGAAAAAATCATTCTTGTTCTCGATACTTTTTTCAAAGTTTACGAATTTTTAAAAAATTGGCCCTTAAACTTGCCTTAAAATTGGCCCTTAAAATTGCCCTTTGAATTTTAGCAAATCTTGTGTCATTCACTCGTTTTTTAAAAGCTGTTTCTTGAGGTAAAAGATTAAAATTCATGAAAAAAAAATGCTTTTTTCAAGTAATTCAAAGCATAACAAAGATTTAAGATTTAAACAGTATTTTTTTTATTGCAAAAGTTTTGTAATCAAAAGCGAATCGGTTTTATGGCTACACTTTGAAAAATCTGGAAACTTTTTTTGATATTAAAGCATGAAATTTTGATAAGATATTTGAATTCTGAACAAATTTGAATGTAAGAAATTAAAGCTTGATCGAAAACTAGAACAAGATTGTTGAAGAAAGTTGAAAGCTTTGCTAGAAAATGCATTCATTCATAAAGCTCTACAATCTTTAACGTTTTTATACGATTGAAAACAAAAACGATTTCTTTTAGAAATGAAATATATACCAAAGAAATCGTTTTTGTTTTCAATCGTATAAAAACGTTAAAGATTGTAGAGCTTTATGAATGAATGCATTTTCTAGCAAAGCTTTCAACTTTCTTCAACAATCTTGTTCTAGTTTTCGATCAAACTTTGATTTCTTACATTCAAATTTGTTCAGAATCCAAATATCTTATCAAAATTTTATGCTTTAATATCAAAAAAAGTTTCCAGATTTTTCAAAGTGTAGCCATAAAAACGATTCGCTTTTGATTACAAAACTTTTGCAATAAAAAAATACTATTTAAATCTTAAATCTTTAAACAATCTTGTTCTAGTTTCGATCAAGCTTTGATTTCTTCAATTTCTTACTTTTCATTAAGAAATGAATTGATTTCTTGCATTTCTTACTCTTGATTGCTTTGATTTCTTACATTTCTTACATTTCTTACATTTCTTACATTTCTTACATTTCTTACATTAAGAAAATAGTTTGTTTTGATTCCAATATTCTATTTCTACAGATCAATAAGTTCTTTAAAAAGTATTAAGTAAAATTCTCCGTTCCAACCCAAATCTCCTTCCGCTCATTCGTTTGTTTTTCTTTGAAAATTTCCAAAATCAGAAATTTGGAAAGAAAAGAACACTTTCTTGGCCTCACATGATAAATATTCAAATATTTCCAAGAGTCACAGATCCCATGGGAGATTTGTGGGTGGAAGAAATGGGGGGGAAAGGCCAAAGAAATCTCTCATCAAGAGAACGTTCCTCTTTCAAATTTCTTTTTTCAAAATCCCCTTTCAGCGCTTTTCTTTCAAATCTCGATTCTTTTCTGTTACGTTCTCTGGATTTTCACGCCTCTTTTTCTCATTTTTCCCCATTTTACTTCTTTTTTTTCCCCGGGACTCAGCTGTTCGGCTTTAAAATTTCGAATTAAGACCCAAAAGCTTTACGATTTTTTGTTTTAAAAACAATTGAAATGTTTTGCAAAAAAAATAAAATAAGAATTAAGATTAGACCAAAAAAATGAAATCTTTTTGTTAAATTTATATTTAGATTTTAGAAATTCCTGTATAGTTAATGTATCAAGAGAAAGCTACAAGTTCAGTGCACCAGAAAGTGTTAGATTATAGAAATGCCCGTTTAGCTAATGTCTCTAATTGTCTTTAGATTTTAGAAATTCTCGTAATCGAATTGCAGCTTGCATTCGATCGTCAGTTTTATCGTTTCGTCGTTTCGATAAGTATTTTTGAAAAAAAATAAGTGTTCGTGTTCGAGTGTTGACTAAACAGTCGACGAGTCGAATAGTAGAATGAGCTCTCATTTAAATTCAGTTCAAAGATCCATTGCAATGCATTGTACTTTGTGTTCAGAATTAGAAACACTTTCTGTGGTACTCGAATCTCACAATCACCTTCCATTTGGTATCCAGAGAAAGCTACAAGTTCAGTGCACCAGAAAGCGTTAGATTTTAGAAATGCCCGTTTAGCTAATGTCTCTAATTGTCTTTAGACATTTTAGAAATTCCCGTAATCGAATTGAATCGAATTACAGTTTGCATTCGATCGTCAATTTTTTGTATGATTGATTGAGCTTTGCCTCATCGAGTCATAGAAAAATTGGGTGAATCGAATCAAAGCTTAATTGACTACTAGTAGTTTTTCTTAAAAAATCTTATACAAAACCCTTTTTTTTCTTTTAAACAATTCACAAAGTTATTAATTTTCAATTTTTTCGAGATTATTTCCCCAATCCTGGATATTTTCCGTATCTTTCTCTCCTGTATCTTTCTCTTGTATCCCATAGCTTCATTTAGCTTTCTCCAGTTTTCTTTGAGAAAGAAATAAGTACTTTTTTAATTAAGAAAACTTTCAGTTGATAAAAATTGAAAAAAAAACGTTCAAATTGTGAACTTTATGAAACTTTTTTATAAGATTTGAGAAGAGAAAAAATGAGAAGATTGAAGGATGACGATGAGTCATTCTCTAATGGCAAAATGAAAGTTGATCAACGAAGATTTCAATGCTCGATGCTCGACTTGAAAAATCCATCAATGGAAATATTGAATTGGATGGAGATAAGGATTCGAATCACGATTCTGTTGTTGATTTCTTGATTAATTAATTTTCTCTTGAAGGATCTGAAAGGATGACGATGAGCCAGGGAATGGCAAAATGAAAACTTGATCAACAAAAGTACAAAAAGTATTTAAGTTTTAGTATTTAAATATCTATATATTTAAATTTTACATATAATCTTTAATTTTTAACTAAAAATGAATAGACAAGGGTTTTTTGGGGTTTAAAATGCTCGATTTTGAATATTCTAGTGTGCGTCTTTTTTTTCAAGCAAGCGGCGATTTTTGGCGTCTGCTTGGTAAAGAAAGGAAATTTTGTTTTTCAATTTTCGAAATCTATACGTTTTTCAATTTCGCATTTCAGTCAGAAAAAAATCGAGCTAAGTTTAAAATGAGATTTTTCAAACGAATTTTAATAATGAGCACCTGGAAAGGAGAAAAGTCGACTTTTATGGTCGTTTTTTTCTCAAAATTTTTCTCAACTTCTCTAATAATTACCGGGTTTATTTGAAAATTGAAATCTCAATTTATATTTAAAACTAAAATTTCGTTTCAAATTTTCAATTTTATAAACACTTTTGTGCTATTTTTAAGCAAAGAACCGAGTACTGTAGGTAACCGTACCCATATGGCGAACTAGTTCTGGAAACTGGAGCTGGGGAACTGGTTCTGGAACTGGAACTGGGGAAGTGGTTCTGGAAACTGGAGCTGGGGAACTGGTTCTGGAACTGGAACTGGGGAACTGGTTCTGGAAACTGGAACTGGGGAACTGGTTCTGGAACTGGAACTGGGGAACTGGTTCTGGAACTGGAACTGGGGAACTGGTTCTGGAACTGGAACTGGGGAAGTGGTTCTGGAAACTGGAACTGGGGAACTGGTTCTGGAACTGGAACTGGGGAAGGGGTTCCGGAAACTGGAACTGGAGAACTGGTTCTCGAAACTGGAACTGGGGAACTGGTTCTGGAACTGGAACTGGGGAACTGGTTCCGGAAACTGGAACTGGAGAACTGGTTCTCGAAACTCGAACTGGGGAACTGATTCTGGAAACTGGAACCGGGGAACTGGTTCTGGAGCTGGGGAACTAGTTCTGGAAACTCGAACTGGGGAACTGGTTCTGGAAACTGGAACCGGGGAAGTGGTTAAAAATAAACATTCACAAAACGATTGAAATCAAGTTTTTAACTATCAGTGAAGCCAAAGGAAAGCGAACAAACAGTCCATAGTCCATAAAAGTCCATAATGTCCATAAAAGTCCATAAAAAACTATTTAAAAATTTTTTGTTTTTTTGGTAATTTTCACTAGAGAAAATCTTATGAAATTATGATTTTAATTTTAATTTTAAAATTCTTTTATAACTTTAAAAAAAAACTAATAATGACTAAAATGCCAGCTCTAAACTCTCCAAAACAATTTTGACGTGATTCAAGAAAAAAAATCTTTTAATTTTTCTTTCAATTTGACGTGTTTTTTCATGAATTTCACATGGATTTGCGTGTTTTTGGCGGAAAAAAAAATTGTGAAATGAAAAGAGCGAAAGATTTTTGAAATCTTTGACGAATTTTTTTTTTGCTCAATTGCTCCTCGGATTTCACTCGTTTTTCTCGAGTGTTCCTTTACCGAAAAAAAGGATTTTCTTTTCTTTCTCTTTCTTTCTCTTTCTTTCTTTCTCTTTCTCTTTCTTTCACTTTCTTTCTTTCTTTCTTTTTCTTTCTCTTCCTCTCCATTTCCTTTCCCCCAAATTCTTTCAATTTTTCCTTTTTCATCATTTTTGCAAAGTTTTCTTGTTGTTTGCTTGTTGAAATTTGAGAAATTTGTCGAGTTGAGTAGATTTTTGGAGGTAAAAGTTTAGAAATCGAGGTGAATCGAGCGTTTTTTTTAATTTTGACAATTTTCATGTAACAATTTTCGCAAATAATAGATGAAAAGTGATTTTGTCTTTTGTTTTTACAGATTGGTCAAAGATCATAATTAAAATGGTGAAAGATTCTTTCTTTTCTTTCCATGATATCATTCTTTTATTCCATTTTTTTTTGAAAATTTTCTCTTAATCCAAAAATTCATTTATTGAAAAGATTTTGTGAAAAGAAAAGAAAAAAGAAAAGAAAAGGATCGATACTTTCAAGACTTAACTCCCTTTGGAGTATCGGAAACGAAGTGTACTGTGGTGTGGTGGTTAGCACGATTGCTGCACCGTGGTTGGTGGTTAGCAAACGGAAGGTCGTGGGTTTGAGTTCCGGCTCCGCCCGAGTTTTTGATCTCCTCTAGTTCCGACTCAAATTTTTCATTTTTTCTTCCAGTCTTTTGAATCTATTTATTGAATTTATTCTATTTAGATTTGATTTTTTCGAAACAAAGATAGATTAAAGTTATTCGGGCAACTCATTTAAGCAATTCACTTCGTCTTATTTTCTCTAATAGTGGACTCGATGAACCGAGTTGTTGATGATTTTACGGTTTTCAAGTTTTCCCAAAAGCTTAATACTCAAATCCCCCTACAAGACCTCATTGTCAGCTACATTTTCCGACCCCACATCAATAGGTTCTGATAAGCGCTTTTCGAGAGTTTCGAGCAATTTAGACAACGATCAGGGTGCACTACTATTAGAGAGAAGACGGTAATTAAGCCCAAAGCTTCTTAACCCAGCAAAAATATGAAAGTGTAATCAATATTTTATACAATACCGGAACATTTTTGAGTAGAGAGAGGTTTTTAATGGTTTAGAAGGTTACTGTAGCCTAGATCAAGTCAACTTTGTACAACATAATGAATAAAAATCATCTATAGAAGTTTCATCTTCATCTTCCTGTGTTATTTGATTATTTAAAATCCTGAAATCGATCTTTAAGCCACTTAGTCACTAGCAAATTCACTTATTAAAGCATTGACCAAATTGTGAAATTCGGACCAAAAATTCCGAACTTTTCAAGTCAAAAATTGAATTTTCACAAGCGATTCTCGGCTCAATTCAAATAAGGCATTCATATTAAGTAAAAGTTAAAACCTAATTATAAGCAATAAACCTATAAATCCTTTTCAATTCCTTTCATTTTACCCTCTTAATCTTAAAAGCCAATTTAAGGCTAATTTTTCGAAATCATTTCTTAAGCCTTTGTCTTTGCCAAATCTTGAGTTTCAAAAGCACATGGTACCCAAAAGAAAAACCCTGTAAAAACTGCAAAAGCAGAAAAATACAGAAAAAAAGTCCGCTTTTTCGGATAACATTTGTCCGATCGGGTTCATTTCCGACAGCTGTTCCTTTTTCTTTTTCTTTTTTTTTTCATTTCTTTTTCTTCTCACAATTTTTCTCCAACTTTTCCCACATGATAAAGTGATTTCACATAGGATTAGACAAGATCCAGATCTTTTCCATCGTAAAAGTTTGGTCTGTTTTAAAGAAAAAGAAATTATTTTAGTTGCTAAGCTAAGTTTAAAGCATAAAGCTTAAAACATAAAGCTTAAAACATAAAGCTTAAAACATAAAGCTTAAAGCATAAAGCTTAAAGCATAAAGCGTAAAGCATAAAGCTTAAAGCTTAAGCATTCTTTTGAATTTTAAGGTTCTTGATAAGTGTAAGATTTATTTTCTAAAAATGACTTTCCACTGAACTTTGAGCATTTCTTTCTTTTCACCTTTCACCTTTACCTCTCAAAGCTCAACAGCAAATGAAATAAGCAAAAAAAAATGAACCTTTTCCCCCATTTTCACTGCTCAATGAATTCTATTGTGTGACCCTTTCTTTCAATTCTATTTTTTCATTTTTCTTGTCGAGTGTTAGATGCGTTTTCCCCACTTCACTTGAGCTATTTCATTTGCTTTGTTTTTTTTCTAGCAAATGAAATATTTGTTAACAAAGCTATTTGTTAACAAGATTATTTGTTAACAAAGCTATTTATTAACAAAGCTATTTGTTAACAAAGCTATTTGCTAACAAAGCTATTTGTTATCAAAGCTATTTGCTATTTGTTAACAAAGCTAACAACAAAGCTAACAAAGCAAATGAAATATTCGTCAACAAAGCTATTTCATTTGCTTTGTTTCAATTTCTCAAGAAAAATTATGTCAAAATTTAATGTTTTAAATGATTTTCAGTATTTTCAACAATATTTTAGTGTTTCTGTGTCATCCAAAGATCAGTTATCAAATTGGTTTTGCTTTAAAGAAAGCTCAAGCTATCGTAAATCTGGCTAGCTTCATTCTATACAATAGTTGTGCTAGAAATCAAGTTCAAATCTGCAGTAAAGTGCAAATCTAACAATAGTCTGACTAACAATAGACAATAGTCTGATAAATCTGAAAATATCTATTACAAACTTTTATCACTTCTTTAACCGTATCAATTCTCGATTAATTCTCAAATCAAACACAAGAGGAGTTAAATGAATTGGCAATCTCGTAAAGAAGTCCAACAATTAGAAAAAAGATTGGGAGGAGAAAAGAATAGAAAAAATGGGGGGTAAATATTTACCCGCTCTTTTCACGGGGACACTAAAGGCTCCTCTCAACCCCGAAAAAACTCCTGCATCACCCAGTCAAAAATCCCCCTCACAACCCCCAACATCACCCCAGGTTTTACCCATCTCACTGTGCTAATTTGCTAATTTAATCCTCAACTTTTACTCTTTCTTTTCTTTACTTTAAATAAGCTAAACTATTTTTAAATCCCTTTACCTTTTTACCTTTTGCATCACTACGAATTTTAACTCTAAACTTGCTACAATTAAGTTTAAAATCTACAGTCGACTCTATATAACGAAATGAAATTTTGATCCCAACCGACGCTAAGCTAGATAACTCTATATAAAAAACGGTACTCTATACAACGAAAACATGTCACCCACAGTGTGATCAGATCAAGATTTTGCAAAAAAAAACAACTTCTAATTTTGATACTATCCAGCTAAACAGACTCACGAACAATCTACAGTCTTTATATAGGGTTCCTTTGTATAGAGAGTCTCTCTATAACGGAACCCTATATAAAGGAATGAAATTTTGATCCCAGCCGACGCTAAGCGATTTATAACGGCACTCTATATAACGAAAACATTTTTTGGCTTCTTCCATTCCTTTAGAGTCGATTGTACTTTAGTCGATTCTTTAGTCTGTTTCCTAAACTTTCCTTGTAGCCTTCTCTTTCACTCAATCAATTCCTGAATATCTTTTCTCTTTCTGTTCTCTCAATGAATTTCTATTAGCTATAGAGCAAATATCCCGCTTACCAGTTTCGACCTCTTCCATTGCTCATTAAAGTGATTGATTTTTAAGATTAATCTTACTCTAATCTTACTCTACCATTTTGATCAAATTTTGATAGCTAAAGGAAACGTAGCTTAAGGGTTCATATCTAAAAAATCTTAATGAAATTTCTCATTTTCTTTAGCATTTCATGTACCCAAATTTTCCGTACTTTGACCCATTTGGTCTGCGCATTTTTTTCTTATTTTTTCTCATTTTTGTCTCATTTTGGTCTCATTTTTAAGTGAGCACAATCGTGGCGAGTGTTTTAAAAAGTGAAGAAAGCAAAAAGGCAAAGAAAAAGAAGAATTTTGTGACTTGAGTGAAATGAGGTGAATGAACACAAAATAGAAAAAAAAAAATGAAAGAAAAGCAAGAAAACGGAGGTGTTTTGGTGCAAATTTCACGCTCTTAGAACCCAATTTTCAAGTACTTTCGCTAACAACTATCAGACTTTTGACATTATTTAAAAGAAAGCTTTTGAAAGTTTTGAAAATTTGAAATTGCCAATAACAGATTGGTTATTTTGTTTCATTGAACTTCGTGTACTTTGTGCACGAGAAATTTGGAGAGTTTTCCTTCTGGTGCATTCATTTCACGATTTTCTTATGATTTTCGCGAGAAAAATGACAAGAACAGTGTGCCAGAAAGGGTGTTTCCAGAAAGGGTGTTTTCTATTTTCAAAGTGAGCACAAAGTAAACGACAGAAAAATGCATTGAATTTCGTCTCTTTATGATGCCAATTCACCTTAATTCAGTGCACCAGAAGGAATGTGTTTCTAGCAAAAAGTACAAGAGATTTTTTTTGTAACAGAAAACTCACTTTACTGAGAACTGATAGCTCATTACCATTTTTAACTTTGTAAACAGAAAAAAAAAGCCTATCTGAAATGTTTTTATACTCGAAAATCTCTAATAACTTTTTATAATCATTTTTTTTTTTTGCGAATTTTTCATACAAATCCAGTTTCACTTATCAATTTATGCAAATTTATTCATTTTTTTGACGAGAGAAAGAAGCGCTTTTGATCTATCAAAAATTGAGTGTCAAAAAAATCACAGACAAGTCGACTCTTTTTCGACTTTTATTCTCATTTTCCTTCAAGTTCACGAAAAAAAAAACTCGCCAAAATTGATTCGCTAAGTCTTTTTCTGAAGTTGAGGTGAGGATTTAGCTCTTTTTTGTCAAAGGAAAGTGTTTGCGCGTTTGTCGTTTATCGTTTGTCATTTGTCGTTTGTCGTTTATCGTTTGTCGTTTGTCGTTTGTCGTTTGTCGTTTGTCGTTTGTCGTTTGTCGTTTGTCGTTTGTCGTTTGTCGTTTGTCGTTTGTCGTTTGTCGTTTGTCGTTTATCGTTTGTCGTTTGTCGTTTGTCGTTTGTCGTTTGTCGTTTGTCGTTTATCGTTTATCGTTTGTCGTTTATCGTTTGTCGTTTGTCGTTTATCGTTTGTCGTTTGTCGTTTGTCGTTTGTCGTTTATCGTTTGTCGTTTGTCGTTTATCGTTTGTCGTTTGTCGTTTGTCGTTTATCGTTTATCGTTTGTCGTTTATCGTTTGTCGTTTGTCGTTTGTCGTTTGTCGTTTGTCGTTTGTCGTTTGTCGTTTGTCGTTTATCGTTTGTCGTTTGTCGTTTATCGTCCTTTGTCGACTAACCGGCTATCGTAACACGTCAAGTAGTCAAATAAAAAACAAAAACAAGAGATAATCAATAGAATCTTTTCTCTTTTCTTTTCAATAGAATCATTAAAATCTTCTTTAAACTTAAAGCTATTCAATCGCTCATTCAATCCAATTCAAGCTATTCAATTCAATCGATTCCAATTTAGCGCTTTTCTTTAACCTTCTTTTAGATCCATTTCTTAGATCACATTTCTTGAATTCCTTGTTTTGATATTATCTATTAATATCATCAAAATACCATAGCTTTATTAAAGCTAAAATATAATCTTTTTTTCATTTCTAGGGAGATCCCTATCGCTCGTGCATTCACCCGCTCTCTTTCCTACCGTTCACTTCCGCCAGCAATGGTGATGCGACGGAAATCCGTACATTATGGAGATTTGGACTTGGATCGAATCATCAGGACACTGACACAGGTGAGCAAGCTGCAAGCTGCAATTTGCTGATAAAATGAGAAAGACCGTCATTCTTTCAATTCTTTCTGTCCTAAGCATTCAAATCTAAATGCTTTGAGTGACATTTTAAAAAACAGAAATAATTTGGTACAAAAATCGAACTCTTTAGCCCTAAATGAAAAAAAAACTAATTGAATTGATTTTTTGAAATACAGCTTCTCTAAAAAAAATTTTGGCCAAAAATAGAGATTATAGAGCGTATTGCTCATTTATTCTAGAGCTTTACCTTATTAAAAATCGTCTTTATAATGCAAAAAGTAAGCTAAATTTAAGCTAGAAAATAATAATTTCTCAAAAAAAACTCAAAAATTTTAAGCGAAAGCTGCACTCATTTGTTTTTTACGAGTAATTTCTTGGAGTCAACGCTTGTAAATGATAGAATTGCTCTTGAATTCAAAAGGTTCTTGAATTCAAAATGTTCTTAAATTGGTGGATTCGTGTTTGAAGAAATTGCAGTCAAACTTTTTCCGAGAACTTCCTTTTCAACCTAATAGGTTTATCTCATAGATAACAGGTCAAAAAGCTCATCAAATTACTTATTGACAAATTACTTATTGACCAAAAACCCAAAAACATTTTCCTTTGTTTTCATCAGCTCTCTGAAAATAATGGAAAGTTGAGTGAAATAGCAGTTTTTTCTTTTTTCGATTCCAACTGTTGTTTACCACATGATGAAGAGCTCAAGCAGAGAAAAAACGCTTCCTGCCTGGAAAAAAACCACAACAAACCACCAAAATAGCTTATATATTCAGATTCAAGCTTTCAAAACCTTAAAATCTTAAGTCCTTAACCTTAAGAGCTCATCCAGAGAAAAAACGCTTCCTGCCTGGAAAAAGCCACAACAAAGCCACCAAAACAGCTTATATATTCAGATTCAAGTTTTCAAAACCTTAAAATCAAAAAGCTTTAAAGAAAAACGATATTCTATGGGTCTATTTTTGATTTGAGTGGGTGGTGAAAGTAAAATTGAAAGAAAAAGAAGCAAAAAAGACAAAAAGAAAAGAAGACCTCAAGAATTTTACTCTTTTTTTTCACTTACACTCAATGATTTTCACGGGTTGCGTTGGGTTTTTCGTCTTTTTCTCTTTTCTCTTTTCAATCGGTAATATTTGTGAAGTTCTTGACGTTTATTTGTGCAATGTTCGACCAATAGGAGAAAAAAAAGATTGCGGAGAAGAAGCTCGAGAGGAAAAAAAAAAGGATCGTTTCGACGATTTGCGTCATTTTTTAAAATGCTGATGTGAGAAATGAATATTGAGAGGAATAAAGTAAAAGCTTTGAATTGCGGGTTAGAAAAGGATTAAATGGTTTATCAAATTCCAGTATTAATCTCCAAGATTGCACGGTTTTGAGCTGAAAATTCGATTCAATCAAGACAATCAGCTCGTTAAACTTTAGTTTGACTTGATCTCATAGTTTTCATACAAAACCGTTAATTAACTTTGCTTAGCTGAATATCTTTAACGGTCTTTTGCTGGTTGTTTTAGAGCGAGGAATTGTTACCGTGTTGTCTCGACGAAAATTACGGTAGAATTAATTCTGATGTATAAAATCTTTGTCACATTGCATTTTAGACTCCGAAACGCATTTTTTGACAGTTTTTCATAGTTTTTCCGGGATTTTTAGTGTTTTTAAGGGTTTCGTTTATGCAATCCTTGTAGAGGAGACTGAAACGCGTCGATTGGTATGCAAATAGTCGTGCTTCTAGGAAATCACTTTTAAGGCCCGGAATACCCCTTTAACGTAACAGTACTTTACAGTAAAGCTTAGCAGTAACAGTACTTTACAGTAAACACTTGTTTACTGTACATTTTAAACCTCAATAAATTCGAGTAAGAAAAAGTACAGTATTTTTTTTTTGTTGCAAAAGTCGATTGGTATACAAAATAGTCGTGGTTCTAGGAAATCACTTTTGGGGCCGGGACACCCCTTTAACAGTAACAATACATTACAGTAAAGCTTAACAGTAACAGTAGTTACAGTACAGTAGCAGTGTCTATTCACTGTATTTATGCAATCCTTGTAGAGAAGATTAAAACACGTCGATTGGTATACAAAATAGTCGTGGTTCTAGGAAATTTTGTGGCCGGAATACCCCTTTAAAAAAAAGTCGGCAAAATAGGGTGGAACCATCGAAAATTTGTCTAATTTTGTCAAGGTCAACAAGTAAAATTAGAGGGACGCGTTTGGCGCCGAAAATTTTGAAACAGGAATTGAATTTGGAGAAGGGTAAAAATAAGAAAAGATATTTGAATTTGAATACAAATATTACTTAAAATAGATTTGAAATAAAATAATAAAATAATAGATTTGAAATTCAGGTAAAACCCTGGCAAAAATCGTTGGACGTTTCCGAGTCGGACATTCGAATGGTTTGCGTGTTGGCGAGACAAATTTTTCTGCATCAACCGATGCTTTTAGAGTTGGAGCCACCGCTAAAAATTGCTGGTGAGTGCGCAAATCATGGTGGTTATTAAATTTCAAATCTTTCACAGGTGACATTCACGGTCAATTCGCGGACCTCTTGCGTCTTTTCCATTTGTCCGGTTTCCCGCCCGAGTCCAACTATTTATTTCTCGGCGATTACGTGGATCGAGGACCGAAAAGTATTGAGGTAATCGATTGATAAAATCTTTCGATCTTTCAATCTTTCAATTTTTCAATTTCTTTTTCAGACGATCGTTCTTTTATTGTGCTATAAAATTAAATATCCAAATAATTTCTTCTTATTGCGTGGGAATCACGAGGTGGCAAATCTGAATCGAATATACGGATTTTACGATGAATGTGAGCCAATTTTCTGACTGATAAATCATTAAATAAAGAAGCAATTTCGAAATTTCGTTATAAAGCTCATTTTCAGGTAAACGACGCTACAGTGTAAAGTTGTGGAAAACTTTTCAAGACGTTTTCAATTGTATGCCCGTTGCGGCGCTTATCGATAATAAAGTGAGGCTTTATTTAGAAAAAAAAGGCTTCTGAAAAAGGAATCATTTAAAGAGATTTGACTAATAAGAATCGAGGAAAACATTAAAATTTTCAGATTTTCTGTTGTCACGGTGGTTTGAGCCCAAATTTGCGGAGCTTGGACCAGTTGAAGCGGGTCACTCGACCATGCGATATTCAGGAGACTGGTCAGCTATAAGAAAAGAAAAGCAAAAGAAAAGAAAAACAAAAGCTATAGAATTTTATAGAAAAGCTATAGAATATAGAAAAGAGAAGCTCTAGAATAGAAATAGAAAAGAAAATAGAAATGCTGTAGAATATCCTATTTTCTACAGCTGTAGAATTCCAGGCCTTCTCTGTGACATTTTATGGTCGGATCCGGACAATTCGGTGGTCGGATGGGCGCCGAATGAGCGAGGCGTCTCTTATGTGTTCGGCGCGGATGTGTTAAGCCAATTTTTGCAGAAAATGGATTTGGACATTGTCGTGCGGGGGCATCAGGCAAGTGAAAAACTATAGGAAACGCCTTCATAACAGAAATCCAATCAAAAAATCCGAATTGATCACCACAGTGTTGATCCAAATAAATTCAAGACTTGAAAACGAAAAGCTCATCTTCTTAATCAAATTGAAAATCCTTTTTTTTCAGGTAGTCGAGGACGGTTATGAGTTCTTCGGTCGTCGCGGTTTGGTCACAATATTCTCGGCTCCGAACTATTGTGGAGAGTTCGACAATGCGGGTGCTGTGATGAATGTTGACGAGAATTTGCTTTGCTCATTCCAGGTAGATCAGATTTCAATTTAAATGAATAAAAGAGCTAATTAGTAAGCGAAAGAAAGAAAAAGATCAATGGTAAATCTCTAGGAAATCTCTATCAAATGTCTAGCAAGTCCCATCAATCCTCGTTCGCTCGCTGAGACTCTTTTCGTAATAAGGGACTGAAAAGACTCAAGATCTTTGTTTTTTTAAGTAAAAAAATGAAAGATTCTTTCAAAATCGCATTCCAGTTAGCTTTTCACTCTTTAACAAGAAAGAAAAAGTTCAAAGATCGTTTTTCGCTTGAGCATTTTCGTTTCCTAACTTAATTAAACGTTTTGCAAAAAAGTTACCGTAATCTATTTTACAAATAACAAATCTGTCTGTTCAGCTCAACCATAGTTGTTAAATTTTGACTGTTAACTGTCGGATAGAGTAGCTTTTTCAGATGGCATACTTTAAAAAGAAACTCTAATCGAAAAGGAAATTTTTACTTGAAAATACCAGATACAACTGGCTTTAAGAAGTAAGCTAAATCATTAAACAATCTCAATTTTTAGATTCTCAAGCCAATGGAATACCCTCTGCAAAAGACCTCAGCAATGGGCGGTCTTGTCAATCTCGTCAACATTAAATTGGCGTCAGAGAATGGAACGAAAACGCCGAAACGATTCCGACGAGGCATCTTATAGAAAGCAAAGTGTAGACAACACCGTATTCTCGATTCGCATTAACTTCTACAGTACCCTTGGTCGTATGAAAATTGTTTTAAAATAAGAACTCTTCTCTTTCTCATTCACATATCGTTTCTTGATCTTGAGTTTTGGCTAGCCCTTCCCCGTTAGCTCAGCAAGTAGAGCGTTCGATTTCCAATTTTACATCGCGGTTTCGATTCCCTTTGGTGCCAAATCCAAATCCGTCTTTTTATCGAGGTTTGAAAGCTTAAGAACCTAATCCTAACTTCAAAGTATAGTCTTTTCTCAGGTTTTGTTCTCCTTCTATATCTCATTTTCCTTTTCCCAGTTATCAGCCGTATCAAATCCAATATTTTCTTAAAAATTGACGTGCCAAAGATTTTTCGACTTTTTCGTTGATATCCGGTACCAGAATGGGCCCAAATTTGTGTTCTTTGCGACTTTTCTATTGTTTTTTGCTGAAAACTTGTACAAATTTGTATTATTTTTGTCATTCGTACGATATTCAGTGTGTAAATACGGGATTTTTTTCCAAAATCAAGTGAGTGGTCAAAAATAAAGTTTTAACTTATGAAAATCGGGACTACATGAAAGAATTATTAAGAAAACGAAATGCCAAAAGAATTACACGCAAAAGAAACGAACAAAATCGACGGAACTTGCAAAAATTTGGCGTAGAAGAAAACGAAAAATTCTCCATCCCAATACATTCATTTCCTTTTTTCGTCGTGATCGATAACTTCAAGTTTCGCTTCGGAACGGACGAGTAATTATCCCTGAAAAACAATATTAGAAATCACAGTACTCGATAATAAGTGCATTACAATAAGTCTACAAAAGAACTTTAAAAACCAGAACCTTGAACAGCCCACTCCGTCCACTCAACTTCTTTCCAAATTGGCGGCACAAACATGTTCAACAACCACCAACTGCCGAAACAGAAACGCATTCGATCGACTAAACACGAAAATGATTAGCAACAAATTTTAGGAAAGAGCGTACACCTTTAGCATAACAACCCAATCACTCACGAATGTTATCCCCTTCTCCATCCATGACTTTTCCCATCAAGATCCACTCCAATATACCACCGAACATCGGGAAAATCATGGCCATCACCTAAACAAAATCCTTAGCAGGTTTTACAAAAAGCAGGACTTTTACTTACCATATAGGCAAGCCAGACGCCAGCTCCAGCGAATCCAACGAGAAATATGAGTGGAAACTAAAATATTTCCCTTTAATAAAACGGAAATGATATTTTATCACCGCGTCAAGTTCCTCCGTCCAAGCTTCTGGGCTAAATTCAAGCGTTACAATCGTGCGAATCGCGGCGCTCGCGTCTCTGATGATGAAGTAAAAGGAAAGCGGAATCCCGTACAACAATGAACACCTAAAGTGTACAAATTTTATTAAAATTGTTCAAAACATACTCTCCGAGCACGGGTTCAGCTTGCACAATGATGTTAAAACATGTGAAGAGTCAGAAGAAAACCGCGAGAAACAACCAAAAGACAGCTGCGTAGAAGAAGCGCTAAAGAAAACAAATTCACCAATAAAATTAATTATAACAAACCATGGTGGCGATGCCGACACAAGAGCCGAAAAAGGCACAGTGATGATCAGACCGGAGAACGCAAGCATTACAAATTGGACAATGGAGGCTCCGAGCAGGAGTGTAACCAAAAAAAAACAAATTTTATCAAGAAAATCTTAAGTTCTTGTACAAATGTTAGGGGAAGGCAATCAAATCAGCAAGTTAAATCGATTCAACTCATCGGTATCCGTAAAGTAACAAAATCCAAACGCACCGATCGCAAATAAGGCATCGCTTATTTGCGTACAAGTGTTCACCGCTGTGCATAATCTTCTAAAAAGTAGAGCTATGACAAATCAATGCTGAATAACTGACTTGTACAGCAAGCTTTCGAAGTTTCACTTCAGAGATGTCGAGCCGATTCAATTGATACTCGATGTGATCCTTGCTAAAACAGATGATCCATTGCACTAAAATATTTGATCACTTACTAGTTCAAAGCGCGAAAAGCGATCAAATTGATTGTCACTTGCAACTCGACAAAACGAACGCACCATTTGAGGTAAAAACTAAAACAGCTTCCTAAAAATAGGAATTTCAAAGCCAACCTCATGGCATAACTGTAGAAATTATTGTAGAGAATGAGGTTATTGATGAAAATGAGCTCTCCGAAGACAAAAACTAAACACGAATGGTTGAGGAGAAAACGATAAGAAAAAAACCTCCGAAAATGACGAGACCCGGAAGAAAAATGGAGAGAAAATGGAAAATGTTGTAGCGATGACCAAATTGAACGGATGGCCATTTGCTCATCGTCACCATCACCGAGTCGCCATTATCGTTGAGAGCTGAAAAAAACAAATATTTACTGTTTAATTTCCGTTTAAACTCTTCTTATTTTCGATTATCTCATCAAACATACAAACTTCCTTTATAATGTGACTAAGCTAAAACAGATAATTCATTGCACTAAGATATTTGATCTCACTGGTTCAAAGCGTGAAAAGCGAAAAGCGAAAGTCTAGTAACAGCAAAGTTTGAGTAGTACATAAAAATTAGAAAATGTGAGCCAAAAACCTCTAAAGATCTACTTCTAAATGTTTTGTTTTTGTTCAGTTCTCCATTTTGGTATTTTATGAAATGTGTCAACTTCAATATTTGAGATTACTAATAAAAAGAACAAAAGTCAAAAACCAACCGTTCACATTGGAAGACATCGCGGGAAATGTTTCATTTTTCTTCCGGAAATGCTTTTGTGTTTGCAAAAAATGCAAATTAGTTAATGTCGGTGTTTCGGTTTCGTAATCTGTTTCATTGCGTAGTTTAAGTGGAAAGATGTAAATTGTCTGTGCAATTTCAACGCCAAGATAGTTTTTAAACTTGTTTTGTGCAGAAGAAAAGTTTTTATTGTTTTTGTTTTCGAACGTTTATCCCAATCATACAGTGATGTTGGCATTTTTCGTGAAATCATCAAATTCTTTCCTAAAATTGACAATATTTACAGCTTAAAATAGCTTTAATTATTGAGTTAAACTTGAATAATCTTTAGCTAGCCAAGATATTGGAGAAGTTGTAGTACTCACCGATAAACCTCATCTAGCGGATCGGGTTTAGTGAAGATCGGCTCGTTCGGTGAAGCCTAAAAGTGTCCAGGTATTCCGTTAATTTTGTTTGTTTTTAATTGCTCAGAAATTAGCTTGGTTTATTGTTGAATAAACGATGGATTTTATGGGCAGAAATTTTCAAAACTCTAACAAACCGCTGTCACTTTATTCGCGGTGTACTTTAGAGCAACTTTTGTCATCGCATTTCCATCAAATTTCCCACGGAACTGAAAGAAAAGTAAGGATTTTAAAATGTCACATAAAAACTTACTGATATATGATAAGGCTTTGGTTTTATTTGCATTGTATAGGCTATTGTCTAAAATATTTTATGAAAATGGAAAGAGCAAAAATGTTGACCGAATGTTTTCCAATATCCCAAGACCAGACGTTCGTCTTGGCTACATATCTAGACTTTTTACCGTAAGCATTTGCATTGAATGAATTAATAAGCATTTGCATTGAATTAAAAGCAATTCAAATCAACTTTAATCTGTATTTTTGTGAAATTGAAAACATAAACCTTAAACGGAAACAAGCGCTTTTCTTCTCACGAAGTCCTTCCATAAAAACAACATCAAACGGGGTTTCGCAGCCCTAAATTAACCATTGTTCTTTATTGAATTGTTTTTGAATTGTTATTGAATTTAAAAGGTACAGTACTTGACAATGAAATATCATATTTGAAAAAAGATCGTCACTTTCGCGCGTCCTAACTCCCTTGTCTTTACCGTATTTCTAAATATTAATATTACCATTGTGTAGCCCTTGAAAAGAGCTTTCAGAAAATGTATAACACTAATAGTTTAAACTCAAAGACAAGGGAGTTACAGACGCGCGAAAGTGACGATCGCTTTTCAAATATGATATTTCATTGTCCAGTACTGTACATTTGCGAAAAATACTCTAATCTTCTATTAACTTTAGTTCAACAAAAACTGTAATCCGGCCTGGAACAGAATTTTTGAGCTAAACTCTTGAGTTCTTTAAGTACAACTTTTAGAAAACCCTTTTGTTTTCAAGGAAACAATTGAAAAAAACCACAAACATTTGATTTCTCGTAGAAATGAATCTTCCCATATTGACCCTGATCCAGAGGAAACTCAAAAACAAACGATAAATTCTTGTCAACCGGTGTATTGAAGGGTAAACGACTCAAGCTAATCGTGAAACTAAAGTTTGAAATAAATCCTCTCAACTTTTGCTTAAACTTTTCATTTTTCAATGGCACAATATCCCATACGCAAATCGACATATCAAAATTCCTTTCGAAAGTCACCGTTTCTCCAAGCCATTTTGCAGGCACAAAGTCAGGCAGTGAATCTAGAATTTTTCTTAAATAAAGAAATAAATAAAAATAAATGAAATAAAGAGATTTCAATGTAAGTTTTTACATTTGAAATCTCGATTTGATTCTTCGAAGATTTTCACGACATTTTCGACTGGCAGATTTGGTGCCATTTCACCTTGAGTCACCAATTCAGTTCGCGTATCCTAAACAATTATTGGAAAAGTTAAATAAAGCTAAAGTTAAGCATTGCTTTCGTCAAAACGTTTACTAGGTTCTGTTTTTTCAAATTTATTTCCCTCACCTTCGATTCATTCACAAAAGCCGCAACGAACGCATCGTTGACCTAAAAGACAATGTCAGTGTCTTCAATGTCATTGACAAAAAAGACAATGTCATTGACAATGTCTTCAAGTCTTCAAGAGAATCAATTCTTTCACCAAAACTTTCGTCACACATTTGATTTCATCGTTTTGCACTTGATTGGTGGAATTGTAAAAAGACGAAGGATTTTGAGTGAAGTTGATTTTCAACACATAACACTCGGCCCGATCAATTGACAAAATTGGAGGTTGAGGATCAGTCTGGCTCCAAATGTTCTAGATTTTGCAATACAACTTTTCTAGTTCTTTAATCAAAAATCCCACAAACTTTGAGCAAACTTCCAGTTGCCAGTAGCTTATCCTCGACTTGATATTGTCGTTGAATTCGAATATTATTTACATTATTCTTTGAATCATTTAAGTAAAAGAAAACATTAACACTAAAAAGTATTATTTTAGATTGTAAAAATCTAACTCACATTGGTTTCAATGAGAAGATGATTAGTTGAACATTAATTTCATTTCCAGTAAGTGATATGAACGGTTCAGGGAAGGTTTCCACAGCTAAATGGGAGTAAAACGGGGATAGAGAGTTTTTCAGTTGCAGATAGAAAGCTATGTATGCAGTTTTTCAAAGCCGTTTACCCGGTATCTCGGTTGTGTGATTGTTAACAGTTTTCGATGGTTTATCGGGCCTGGCTAAATAATATTAAAATAATTTTTACATTCCTCAGAGCTTACTAGTAGTTGTGGCTTGTTTAGAAGTTGGTAAAGTTGATGATGTAACAGTAGATGTTGTCGTAGTTGACGATGTAGAGGTTGGGGTTGAGGTTGTTGTTGACGATGGAGAAGTAGATGTTGTCGTAGTTGATGATGTAAAGGTTGGGGTTGGGGTTGAGGTTGTTGTTGATGATGGAGAAGTAGATGTTATCGTAGTTGATGATGTAAAGGTTGGGGTTGGGGTTGAGGTTGTTGTTGATGATGTAGCAGTAGATGTTGTCGTAGTTGACGATGTAGATGTTGAGGTTGAGGTTGTTGTTGATGATGGAGAAGTAGATGTTGTCGTAGTTGATGATGTAAAGGTTGGGGTTGTTGTTGATGCTGTAGCAGTAGGTGTTGTCGTAGTTGCCGATGTAGAGGTTGGGGTTGAGGTTGTTGTTGATGATGGAGAAGTTGTCATCGTTGTGGTTGTGATCTCATTCTCGTTTTCTTCTTCAAAAATTGTTGGAGGTAAAGTTGTTGAAGTTGTCGTTGTGTATGAAGTGGAGGTTGTTGCTGTCGTTGTGATTTTGGTTCTAGTCGTTGATTTTTCTTCTTTAGAAGTTGTTGTTCTTATCGATAAAGTAGAAGATTTTTGACTTGATTCGGCTAAAAATTTAGAAATAATCTAATCTAAATAGTCTAAATAATAAAGAAATCGTCTTACTCAGAATTTCAGAAATATCAGAAATATCAGAAAATATTCAGTTCTTTTAAAATCTTATTTACTTGGTTCAAGAGTGGAGGACTGATTTTCTTGCGGGGTGTTGGACTCTTCGTAAGCTGTTTCCACAACTAAACCAGCAAATTGGGATTTCGAGTTTCATTTCTTTTTCATTTCTTTTTCATTTCATTCAGTTTCTAATTATAGTTTTTAATTGTATAAAGTGTAATTAGTAATGATTCAGTTTCTAATTATATAAAGTGCCCACCGGAACTCGTATTTTCCCATTTATCTGAAGTGAATGGTTGTTCAATCGATATGTCGTTTTTCTCTTTTTCAGAGACGATTGTTTTGTGGTTGTTTCTTTCAGCTGCAATGTTTGCAAGTTTTTAAGGCAAAATTTTCTTTTTTCTTAAACCAAATGTATAACTAAATCACTAGATGCTTGAAGTCACATTGAGACTCATCAAGTCTGAAAACGAGACTCATGAAGTCTGAAAACGAGACTCATGCAGTCTGAAGATGCGACTCATGAAGTCTCATCTTCTCATTCATTCATTAACTCGTGGACTCATTTTGAGCTTTAAAAAAGTACAAAATTACACAAGAATTTAGAATTTCAATAACCTTATGAGCAATAACCTTATCAAGTTCAAAAAAATGAGGTAACTAGTCAGGTTAATGGAGTGAAAACTTTTATTGATATTTATCTTTGTTCTTAAATCACTTACGCGTGATCTGCGTCGATAAAATCTTTTCACCAGTCAAGATCAGCACCGGATCTTGATTGATTGGTGGTTGATGGCGGATTTCTAGATGTAAAATTTTGAATAACTAATAGTGGCAAAGCTTTTCCGAATGTACTTTGTATTTGCAAGTTTTCATAAATCATACAAATCGAATTAATCAAATTAATCGATCAATCATCTTATCAGTGAAATGATTTTGCTCATTTTTCTTGTGGCTTTTATTGGGATTATGAAGTAAACAAAGAATTCATTTGGTTAGCTAAGTACTAAGGTTAGCTAAGTACTAAGGTTAGCTAAGTACTAAGGTTAGCTAAGTACTAAGGTTAGCTAAGTACTAAGGTTAGCTAAGACTTAAGCCAAATAATATAATCAAAAAATGTCATTGTCTTTTTATTCAATGTACTAAAACTAAAACTTACGGGAATCTGCGTTTGTTTCATCTTTTATTTTCCCGACAATTTCCCTCACAACAAATAGAATTACAATAAAAGTTAGTAGCTTCATTTTGATAAAGGGAAATGATATCCTTAAAAGTTTGTCAGTTTTTGGAGAATTTTGGAGAGAATTCTTAATAACGATTTTCGATTTGATTTCAAGAAAACGGGATAGAATCACTTATTGAAATTGGCTCTAAAAAAGGAGAGCTTTTTTTGATAATATTAATGAATTCTTTTAGAAATAAAGGATTAAATAATAAACTTTTCTTGAAAAAGTTTTTCTAAAATTCTAGTTTATTTAAATGAAATAATTTTAAAAATAAAGTATCTTGCAGAATTTTCAAACAAAAGTTTACCATTGAAAAGAGTTTATTTCCGTTTCTTTTTTTTCTGGAGTCTCAAAGTCGACATGGATTGCCTGTAAATTGTAATAGGTAGGCTATATTAAGTTTAATTAGTTAGTGAAGCGATTAATATGTAAATTAAACGATTAATATGTAAATTAAACGATTAATATGTAAATTAAACGATTAATATCTGTAGATGATCATGATCTTGAAGCTCTAGAGAATTCTTGACGTTATCTATGCTACCCATTACAAACATTTTATCATTTTGCTTTTTATCGGTCCTTTTCGGTGATTTCAAGAAAACGGGATAGAATCACTTATTGAAATTGGCTCTAAAAAAAAGAGAACTTTTTTTTGATAATATTAATGAATTTTTTTTGGAAATAAACGATTAAATAATAAACTTTTCTTGAAAAAGTTCTAGTTTATTTATATATATATATTCATACTTTATTCAGGACATGAAATAAAGCGTAATCAGTCAGACAATACACAAATCTACACAAAATACAGAGAAAGATGGACATTTTACTCGGCGATGGGAGGCGGGGAGAAAAGAAGATAGATAGAAGATAGGCTTCTTGCTTTAATAACCTCAGGCCATGAATGGGCCAACCCAGTGGAAGAGTGAACTCCGCTAGAGAAGGGATCTCTAGTCAGCTCTAGAGAAGAGACCTCTAGTCTGGGCGCAATAAACTTTTCTTGAAAAAGTTCTAGTTTATTTAAATGAAATAATTTAAAAAATAAATTATCAATGTTTAAAAAACGATTTTCGATCTAAACGCAACGCAAAGCATTCAAATATTTCGATTATTTAGCTAAAATTATTTAGCTTTCCCGTTAGAGCCGCTAGATTATGGAACTTGCTCCCAAACGACATACGAGAAATTCAGTCGCTTTTCATATTCAAGAAACGTATCGATGCTTTAGATCTAGTGGCTCTTTGCCGTAAGTAATTGGCTTATTGATTTCAGTATGTATTGTATGATTAAGTATCACTGTGCATTTCTCTATGATTTCTTTCACTTTATCGTTTGAATAAAGTATTATTATTAAAAGATCAGCTTCTTTGAGTTTCTTTCAGAGAAATCTGACCCCATTTTACCGCGAAAATGCCCAAAGTGGAGCTGGCGCAATTTTTCTCTTTTGATATTCGCCGATCTGGGTGAAAGGTTTAGCTAAAAGATTAGCTCACAGAATTTGAGTTCTTTGAGAGAAATCTGATCCATTTGAGTAGACAGATCATCTTGAATACTTGAGAGTCCTTATCGATGAGAGAAAGAGAGCTGTTGAGAAAAAAAAGACTTTAGTTGCTTAGGTAGATAAAGTTGTAGACAAAACTGCAAATTTGTCATTTGTTACTGAATATTTCAATTCGTCAATGCGCTAAACAACGCTGGAAAACGCTGGACAACGCTGGACAACGCTAGACAACGCTAGACAACGAACAACGTTTCATTGCTTAAGGAATTGATGGTTCTTTTGTGAATGCTAAAATTTGTATATAGTAAAGTGCAAAACGCAAGATACAGTTTGTGAAGAAAGATCTAGAGATTTGTGCGAAATTTATTCAATGCCCTGATACAGAAACCTATTCAATGCAGCCGAAATCTCATTTCTTATCTCGTTTCTTAATGAGCCAACTTCTTTTAACGATATCAAACTTTCTTTCAAAAGCCACAATCCATTGAAGGTAGATATTTCCTCAAGTGTTCATTAAAAGACGAGAACTCAAAACAAATCCCTCACATTCGATCTTTTATTTGTTGAAATCGAATCCCCTTCCGGTCTTTACCATTCAATTCACATCAATGGCGGTTTCCTTTAATGGCCACACCTGTAAAGATCTTTTCCCACAGAAAGATATCCTTTGAATGTCCTCACAGTGTGTGTCCTCTTCTCCATCCACTACCATATTTGTACAGGAGTCTCCCCATCGTATTGGTTCTGCCGATGTTTGTGGATTAGGTGCGACCTCCACTCTCTCTCTCTCTCTCTCTTTTTCATTGTCAATCAACATTTCCCTAATGAATCTCGAGTAACTTTTTCCTTCACAAAGAATTAATTTAATACCGTATTTTCTTGAATAGTAGTGCACCCTAAGCTTCGCCTAAATTGCTCGAAATCTCGAAAAGCGCTTATCAGAACCTATCGATGTGGGGTCGTAAAATGTAGCTGATGATGAGAGCTTGTAGGGGATTTGAGTGTTGTGCTTCTGCAAAAGCATTGAATCCGTAAAATCGTCATAAACTCGGCTCAGCGGGAAATATTAGGGAAATAGATCAGTTTGATCTACTAGCCTAACCTGGAATAATATACCGTCTCCTCTCTAATAGTAGTGCACCCTGAGCGTCACCTAAATTGCTCGAAATCTCGAGAACCGCTTATCAGAACCTATCGATGTGAACTTATCGGAAAATGTAGCTAACGATGAGATCTAGTGGGGGATTAGAGTGTGGAGCTTCTGCGAAAACTTGGAAACCGTAAAATAGTCACCAACTCGGCTCATCGAGTGCACGATTAGAGAAAATACGGTATTTACTTCTTTTAACAGAAATGCGGGAGTAAAATGGAGACTGTATTTAACGGAATTTCTCGTTTAGGACAAAAAGGAAAACGTTTAGAGGAAAAATGTTTGTTTTTAAAGACTCATTTTTGGCTGCTAATGTTAAACTTTAATTCTAAATATCAGATAACACATGTTTCTACTCAAATTCTTGCACAGTTCGATGATCGATCTGTAAAGATTAAGAGAAAAAGGAAAAACTCAAACTTTCAAATTTCTCTAAACCTTTTTTTCTCAAAACCGGATTGATCGACTGTCAGAGCTGTCAGAATCGATCAATAGACAAATTCGTTTAAAATTGAGAAAGATTGAGGAAATGGGGGAGAAAAATAGAGACAGTATTTAACGGGATTTCTCTCGAATTTCCCTTATTGTTGTTCAAGTTATGTGTAGCTTGTCTAATCTCTTTTTCAAATCTTTGCAAAAATGGGAAAAAATTTTCTGTTTTCCTGTTGAGTGTCGACTATTTATCATTTCGAAGAGTTTTCCACGATCCACCTGATTTATTTGCACATTTCTTTTTTGTTAACTCATAAATTTCACAAGAAAATATAAGGTAAAGATGCAGGATTTTGTCCAAAATTGAGAAATTTTCGATTAGAGAAAATGATAAGCTTGATATGAAAGGAAATAGATTTCATTTAAACTTTAGAAAGCTTTAGAGAGCTTTAGAAAGCTTTAGAAAGCTTTAGAGAGCTTTAGAGAGCTTTACAAAGCTTTAGAGAGCTTTACAAAGCTTTAGAGAGCTTTACAAAGCTTTAGAGAGCTTTACAAAGCTTTAGAGAGCTTTAGAGAGCTTTACAAAGCTTTAGAAAGCTTTAGAAAGCTTTAGAGAGCTTTACAAAGCTTTAGAGAGCTTTACAAAGCTTTAGAGAGCTTTACAAAGCTTTAGAGAGCTTTACAAAGCTTTAGAGAGCTTTACAAAGCTTTAGAGAGCTTTACAAAGCTTTAGAGAGCTTTACAAAGCTTTAGAGAGCTTTACAAAGCTTTAATCAAAAGGTTATGTTGTTTTTTTTAAATAACTGAATAATTTTGAATATCGTAATCTTTTTAAATTTCAAATCAATTCACAATTTGTTTGAGGCAAACAAACAAAAAGAAATTTATGTTAGCTTTTCAAATTATCCACCTATTGATTCAATGTTAGTCTTTTTACTTTAGCATATTGTAAGACAGAAAACTGTAGTAAAAATGGATTTAAATATTCCTTTCAACTTCTCCAATTAACTATTCTTTAGCTCAAATGATTTACAAGCGGTCAAGAATGATTTTCGGTCACTCTTTTGAGATCAGCGTTTGACCTCGTAGTGACACATCGTAAAACTCTTGAGAGGAAATGAAATGAGTAAAAGGAATGATCATTGAAGGATTACGGTAGTCTTTCTCTTCTTTCCTCTTGCGCCATTCTCATCAAAGAGCCGACACACGGCTCACTTCGATTACACCCCGATTGCCTCATTTCATTTGAAGAGCTGAGTGAGTTGGAGTTGGGGTTGGAGTTGGACTTAGAGTTGGAGTTGGAGTTGGAGTTAGAGTTAGAGTTGGAGTTGGAGTTGGAGTTGGAGTTGGAGTTGGAGTTGGAGTTGGAGTTGGAGTTAGAGTTGGAGTTAGAGTTAGAGTTGGAGTTAGAGTTGAAGAATCGGAAAGAGATCGTCGTTCTATTAATCCAAGATCAAGTTAACGATCTTATAATTAGATTTTTTCATAGTTCTGTTTCTATTTCCTGGAGTTAAATGAAATCTTTCCCAAGCTGCGTTTCACCGTCCCCAAATAAAAGCAAACTGCTATTTGAAACAAAAATTTTGTGAAAATCTATTGAAATAGTCTTAAATCGATAACTGGTAAAGTTGAGTAATTGATTTTTAGAGTTCTTTAAACCTTTAGAAGTAACTAATGGGTTATCTATCGACTCTAAGACAAAAACTCTACTTTAAACTTTTCTTTCTTTCAAAAACTGTTCTTTTCTTGTAAAAAAAAGGCTAAACTAAGCAAAACTTTAATCGTTTTTCGTAGTTTAGTCAAATTTCCAACTGTGAACTCTTTTTTTTGGCTCTTTTGACAATCAAATCTTCTTGTAATTGCTTCCGAGGTTGAACGCAGATCTCAAAAAAATGCCCATTAGCATTCGCCGGGCCTTTCCCTCACCCACCTGGCGGGTGTCGGCATTGATCAGATCTCTCGATTTCTCATCAAATTTTTCTCTCACTAATCCATTAATTGACTGATAAATTTCCCCAAATTCCATCCCGTTTTCCCCCTCGCACACACCTGCCCTAAGCGATTTGTCGATGCGAATTGTCGATACGAATTTATCGATGCTAATTTGTCGATTAGAATTTGTTAGATTTGATTTTGATTTTGATTTATTTTTGATTTTATATTTCAGTTTTCATAGCTAATTGTTTGGTTTTTAAAGTTCTTTAAACCTTTAGAAATAACTTTAGAAGGTTATCTAAACCTTTAGAAGTAACCTTTAGAAGGTTATCTATCGACTCTAAGACAAAAACAAAACTAATGGGTTATCTATCGACTCTAAGAGAAAAAAACTCTACTTTTATTTCCCCCTCGCACACACCGGCCCTAAGCGATTTGTCGATTTGTCAGACTTGATTTTCATTTTCATTTTCATTTATTTTTGATTTCATATTTCAGATTTCATACTTCTAATTGCTTAGTTCACATTTTTTCGTGATTCCGATTTTCTTTATATTAAGTCGGCAACTTATAAAGCTTTTTTTTTTCTAATTTTCAAAAGATATCTATGAGTGTTATATACGATTTGAAAGGTGAAACTCTTCTCTATAAGATGGGTTTTAAAAAGCTTTGTAATTGATCAAGTTTTTGAGGAAATCTGCTGTTTGAAAGGAGCTCAAAATAGGGGTTTTTCTAAAAAAACAGTTTAGCTCGTCAAAAATTCGATCCAAATCATCTCTCTAAACTTCGTCAGATTTCCTCCAAAAAAGCTTGGCCAATTACAAAACTTTTTCAATCAGATTATAGAGAAGATTTTCAGCTTTCGAATAATATATATGTCGTAGCCGATTCTGAATTTCAGCCGATTCTGAATTTCAGCCGATTATGAATTTCAGCCGATTCTGAATTTCAGCCGATTCTGAATTTCAGCCGATTATGAATGAGTGGGTCTAGGAGCGTCCAACCATCAATTATTTAGTAACATTCAACGCAGAATCATTGATAATTATGTTAAATTTTTAAAATTAGAAAGATTAGATAAAAAGAAAAAAAATTATGGGGCTTCAAAGTTTGCTCTTGAACAAACAGTTTTTTTTGCTCTAATTTTTTTTTCTTTTCATCAAATCTTGCAAATTTAAAAAATTTAACATAATTATCAATGATTCTGCGTTGAATTTTACTAAATAATTGATGGTTGGACGCTCCTAGACCCACTCATTCATAATCGGCTACGGGGGTCCCGCCGATTTTGAATGAAACGTTGTAGCGCCGGCAATTTTTAAGCTAAACTCACAAATTTGGTACCAATCGACGCAGAATTCGATTCGCTACAAGATGATATAATATTGTCCTCATACATTAAAGGGTTGCTCTACTAGAAAGATTTGCCAAAAAATTTTATTTATAATCGGCTACAACTCATAGATTTTCTTGATTTCTTTAGAAAATTTCGAAACGTGAAAAACGAAATTTATAAGTTGCCGACCTAAATACTTTTATTTGCTTTTTGTTTCATTATAAAGCGCTCTATAACGGTACCAAATTACGGTATCTTTATCTTACTTTATAGCATGATTAACTTCAAGATATTCAGTCTAATTACCTCAGCCTATGCATACAATAGTTTCAAAAACTTCAATTGAAACTAGAAAAAGATATTTAAGTCAACTGAATGCAATCCAGCATACTGTAGTGTTGCAGCTATAGCGTAATTCAATCACTATTTTATTTTACTTTCTTTTTCTTATCGTATTTTTTTATTTCTTGTTGACTGGGCCATTTTTATTCTCTTTTTTTTTAAACTCATCTTGTCTCTCGTCGAAAACGATGGCTCCAGAATGTCGCTTTCTTGTCTCATCATTTCTTAAGTCGTCAAAATTCTCTTTTCCGAATAAGCATTGAATTGGAGCTCATCAAAAGATTCTCTGACATGAAAATTGCTATAGAAAAAACAGAAAAGGTGGGTCCATCTTTGATATCACTTTGCATAATAGGTAAAAGAATCTTGAACATTTGGTAAGCTGTTTTGTAAGCTTTTTGAGGTTTTTTTTTAAAATTCTAGTTCAATCAATCTAAAGCTAGTCTTTCATCAATGATTTCATTAGTGAGGCTATACCGTATTTTCTTGAATAGTAGTGTGCCCTAAGCTTCGTCTAAATTGGTTGAAATCTCGAAAAGCGCTTATCAGAACCTATCGATGTTGGGTCGGGAAATGTAGCTGATGATGAGAGCTTGTAGACGATTTTTATTCTCCTGTTATAGCTTTTCTAGACACTAGGTCCCGTTTACCGTATTTTCTCTAATAGTAGTGTACCCTAAGCTTCGTCTAAGTTGGTTGAAATCTCGAAAAGCGCTTATCAGAACCTATCGATGTGGAGTCGGGAAAATGTAGTTGACGATGGGATCTAGTGGGGGATTAGAGTGTTGAGCTTCTGGGAAAACTTGGAAAATGTAAAATCGTCATCAACTCGGTTCGCCGGTGTGCACTGCTATCGGAAAATGTAGTTGACGATGAGATCTTGTAGGGGATTTGAGTGTTAGGCTTCTGTGAAAACTTGAAAACCGTAAAATTGTCATCAACTCGGCTCGGCGCACTACTATTAGAGAAAATACGGTATTTGAGATCACTTGGGTTATTGAGTCAACACAAAACTGTATCTAAGTTTAGTTAGGCACCATTTACACCCTAGTACCCGGCTTTGGAACTTTGGCAAAATAGAGTGAACCTAAGAAAATCGAATTTCTCTCTGCTTCACCTGTGAAAGGCTTGTGCATTTCTTGTCACTTGGGTAACTAAACCATTCCAAACTTGGTTGCAACCATTTTGAATACAAAAAGTGGATAACTTTTTACGTGGGGCACTAAAATGAAACGATTGCACGCACACACGTGGGATCGGGGTCATTCTCCGCCCGGCCGAACCACATATATTTTATGTGGACACTTATGTTTCCCTTTTTTTCCCTTTCTTTCCCATTCTTTCTCTTTCTTTTTCTCTCTTTCCCTTTCTTTATCTTTCTTTCTCTTTCTCTCCCTTTCTTTCCCTTTCTTTCTCTTTCTTTCTCTTTCTCTTTCTTTCCCTTTACCCATCACTTCCCTTTCCCCTTTAACTCGTACACATAAATTCCCCTCTTCCCCCCATTTTTCTCTCGAATCTCTCCAATTTTTATCTAAAATCTAGGAATCTTTCAACACTGTTCCCCATTTAACGAAACAATAACAATAAAAGTTGGATGTGTTTGTGCTCCATCTTGCTTTATTCACCCCAACGAAAACGATAAAGATTTAGCACTCTGATTGGTTAAGAATCCCACTTAAAAAAACGATGAACCAATCCTAAAGAATATTTAAGTGATTTAAATGTTAAATCTTACCTTATTTCTTCAATTTTCAAATCTCTTTTCGATAAATAAAGCAAAGCAAAATGAAAATTAGTGGATTAGATAGTTTTATTGAGTTGTAAATGGTGTTGGACGGGTGTCTCATTGTTTGTTTTCTCTTTTTCTTTTTGAAAGTCTTTCAAAGAACTTGCAACTGTCAGAATTTAAATATTAAATCTTTTAAAGCAAAGAGAAATTTGACATCTTTTGATGAAACTTTCAAATTCTTTGATTTTTTTTATTGCATATTTCAAATTCCTTTTGTTTCCATATCTATTTTAAAGCCAGATTTTTGAATCAAAACAGAAAGCCGGGTTCTAGCTGATTTTGTCTTACTACAAAAGAGTTTACAAAGGTTTAAGTCAAATCTAAGCCCACTAGAACTCATTTTTATTCTCTTTTTTTTTAAACTCATCTTGTCTCTCATCAAAAACGATGGCTCCAGAATGTCGCTTTCTTTTCTCATCATTTCTTAAGTCATCAAAATTCTCTTTTCCGAATAAGCATTGAATTGGAGCTCATCAAAAGATTCACTGACATGAAAATTGCTATAGAAAAAAAAAGAAAAAGCGGGTCCATCTTTGATCTCACTTTGCATAATAGGTTAAAGAATCTTGAACATTTTGTAAGCTGTTTTGTAAGCTGTTTTGTAAGCTGTTTTGTAAACTGCTTTGTAAGCTTTTTGAGGGTTTTTTAATTCTAGTTCAATCAATCTAAAGATAGTCTTTCATTTATGATTTCATTAGTGAGGCTATTCCGTATTTTCTTGAATAGTAGTGTGCCCTAAGCTTCGTCTAAATTGGTTGAAATATCGAAAAGCGCTTATCAGAACCTATCGATGTTGGGTCGGGAAATGTAGCTGATGATGAGAGTTTGTAGACGTTTTTATTCTCTTGTTATAGCTTTTCTAGACAATAGGTCCCGTTTACCGTATTTTCTCTAATAGTAGTGCACCCTAAACCTCGTCTAAATTGGTTGAAATCTCGAAAAGCGCTTATCAGAACCTATCAATGTGGGATGGGAAAATGTAGCTGACGATGAGAGCTTGTAGACGTTTTTTATTCTCTTTTTTAACTCATCTTGTCTCTCATCTTGTCTCTCATCGAAAACGATAGCTCCAGAATGTCGCTTTCTTTTCTCATCATTTCTTAAGTCGTCAAAATTCTCTTTTCTGAATAAGCATTGAATTGAAGCTGATCAAAAGATGCACGACTTAGATGCACTTAGACAGACTTAGACAAAAGATGCACGACTTCTACTCTTCACAACATGACTTCTAGCCTAGCCAGCTAGCTTCTAGCCTTGTAAGCTACGATTTGACAAATTTAAGTTTAAATTACGATAATCTTGTAAAAAATATGCATTTATATTCTAGATCTTATGATCTGGGGAAAGAAAATCTTATGATTTCCCCTCTCAAAATACTTCCAATACTTTTCCCTCCATCGTTAATCACAAAATTTCTACTCATAATCCGATTAAAAGAAAAATAAAAGAAAAATAAAAGAAAAATAAAAGAAATAAAAGACATTGAAATAAAGAAATTCATTGAAACTCTTTTGTGATAAAGAAATTTTTTTTTCTTTTATAATAATCCTTTTTATCAATTGTTCATTACTAGTGGGTGGATTTGAACAAAACAAAAGAACAATTATCGGGAGTGGGACAAATGCTACCTTTTTTTTGCGCACCCGGACATTTGCGCACCTTTTTTTGAACCAATTTGAAAGACAAAACGGCTAGATCAAATTACAGAAAATTGTCGATTTTTCTCTTTGTATAACTCCGTCCGTTCATTTCCACAAGCTCTGATATAAAAATACATTTATTGAAAGCCAATAATGTGATACAAACAAAGGATACATAATAAGACATAACGGTCTAAATACACAATTTTTATGGCACTGCGGCCGTTACCCCTATTATCCCTATTACCCAAATGTTGTGAAAGAAAAAACCCACTTGGTGGGAAAAAGAAACATTTTTATCTTGCCAGCGTGATTGAACCCTCGACCTTCCGCTTAAAAGACAAGACTTCTAACCGGTCGGCCATCTGGCCTGATATGTCAAAATTTCGATTCTGCGCCCAAAAATTACCTAGAAAAACAACTTTTGGAATAGAAATTGGTTAATATTAGCTTTTCAGAGCTTTTTTAAAACGCGAAAAAAGGTGCGCTAATGGGCAAGGTGCGGAAAAAAAGGTGCGCAAATGTCCGGGTGCGCAAAAAAAAGGTCGCATTTGTCCCACTCCCCAATTATCAATGAGTTTTATCAAGAACTTTTGAACTTTTAAACCAAAAAAGTTAGAGAGTTTTAAACTAGATGATTGACAAAACTATTTTCTCAAACAAATTAATAACGAGGTTAATCTTGACTCCTTTCTTAGGTTCAACGAAGCTTTATCACTCTAATAGGGCACTTTAAAGCATGCAGCTACCGTATTTTGACTTAAATTTCTATAAAATCAAGAAAGTTTGTTAGAATTATGAGGCAGCATTTGGAGAAAAAAATTGTGAGTTTTTCTCTCACTAATCCATTAATTGACTGATAAATTTTCCCAAATTCCATCCCTTTTCCCTCTTGCACACACCTGCCCTAAGCGATTTGTCGATGCGAATTGTCGATGCGAATTTGTCGATGCGAATTTGTCAGACTTGATTTTCATTTTCATTTTCATTTATTTTTGATTTCATATTTCATCCCCTTTTCCCCCTTGCACATACCTGCCCTAAGCGATTTGTCGATGCGAATTTGTCGATTTGAATTTGTCAGACTCTTCATCTTCAGACTTTTCATTGTTTTCCTCTATGAGTTTCGTAGCTTTTTTGTTTTTATAAGCTTTATAAATTTAGCCTTCTATTAAAAAAAACTATTCAAATGTTGAAGACAAATCTTTAAGGCAAATCTTTAATTTACAAATCTTTTAGTTATAAATCTTTAACTTCCAAATCTTTAACTTCCAAATCTTTAAGTTACAAATCTTTTAGTTATAAATCTTTTAGTTCCCAATCTTTTACTCCAAATCTTTAAGCTTTGTTTTACTTTGACTTTCGGTTAACAAAATTTCCTTTAAACAAAACCCCGAATGGGTTTAGTTGAATGTTAACGAGAGGAATGAAATATTAGAATGAAATAGCAGAATGATTATGTGAAAAGGAGTAGTACGGTCGGGTGCTCAAATCCGATAATTGTTCATTGCTCTTTTGGGGAAACGGGGAGAAAAGGAAAGGGGATGGGGCGGGGGAGTCTATCAAATGGGAGACTCCACCCCACCTCCACCCCATCTCCACCCCATCTCCTCCCCACCTCCACCCCATCTCCTCCCCATCTCCTCCCTTCTTTCCTTCATTCTGTTTACCACTTGGACACCTTGTAACTCACTTTTTCTCATTTTTCCTCACTACATACGGTTCAGTTTATATTTTTCTGAACTTCCTTCTTTAAAAACCTATAGTTAGACAGATTCTTCACTTCTTGACTTCACCTTAGCCGGAAAGCTCATCATAAAGCATTTTATAAAATTCTAGCATCTTTCTGTAGTTCATTTACTCACAATGATACTATTTTATACATAGAAATTTGTCTATAGTTTCTATATTACATAGGAAATTGTCTATAGTTTCGATAGTATATAGAAAATTGTCTATAGTTTCTATATTACATAGAAAATCGTCTATAGTTTCTATATTACATAGGAAATTGTCTAGAGTTTCGACAGTATATAGAAAGTTGTCTATAGTTTCGATAGTATATAGAAAGTTGTCTATAGTTATCATATTACATAGAAAATTGTCTATAGTATATGTAAACTTCTATTTTAAACTCATGCTTCTCTCCAGATCATCTCCCTTATTGCTGTTAAAAATCCCTTTTGAAACAATCTTAGTGTTAACAATTTTGATCCTTCCATCAGAAAAGCTCAAGTACTACTTGTAAGCCTCCCTGCTCATCATCCCCTTTTGAATCATGAAAATTTTCTTTCTAAATCCTGATCTTCACGAAAAACGTGCAAATCTTTTCTCTAATCTCAAAGCAGGAACCGTAAAGATCAAGGGAAATCCCTCAAATCAACACAAGAAATCAGAAATCCCTCAATTCTCAAAAAAACGAATGCATTGGAAAAGTTCAATTGAGAGAAAAAGTACTGATCACCTGGGCAACACTTTTTTTTATTCTCTTTCCCCTGACTGTTCCTCTCTACCACCTTTCGAATTCTTCAAATTCTTTAAATTTGAGCGTCTTCTCTTTATTCATTCTTCATTTGAAAGATCTACAAGTTTTTTTAAAAATCTAAATTTAAATCTTTACTTGTATCCTTAGCAAAAATTGTTTTTTTTATTGCTCTTTTCTATCTTTTTTGATTTTGATTTTGAGTTAAGAAATGGAAAGGATCAGGATTGTTCTTTTGTTCTGATTTTTAGGCTAGGCAAGGCTAGGCAACGCTAAGCTAAAGTATGCCTTGACTTGCTATCATTTTAGCTTTTTAGAATTAACAAAAGAAAAAACTGTATATCTTGACATAATTGACCACCAAACCAAACCAAACATCAATGTTCTTTCAAGATGTCAAAAGATGGTAAAATCATATCAAATCATACTCTTTTTCAATAGATTTAAGTCAATTTCTGTCACGAATACATAACAAAAACTCAGTGTGCTAGAAAGGTGACGTTTAACGGGATACAAAAGTCCAAATCACTTCTTCTAAACACAATTTCGTTTCAACAACATGTAAAGATCATTTTAAATTAAAAGATAAAACTAGAAAATGAATACCGTATTTTCTCTAATAGTAGTGCACAGGCGAGCCGAGTTGGTGACGATTTTGCGGTTTCCAGGCTTCTGCAGAAGCTCAACACTCCAATCTTCCACTAGATCTCATCGTCAGCTACATTTTCCGATCACACATCGATAGGTTCTGATAAGCGGTTCTCGAGATTTCGAGGAATTTAGGCGACGCTCAGGGTTCACTACTATTAGAGAGAAGACGGTATATTATTCCAAATTAGGCTAGTAGATCAGACTGATCTATTTCCCTAATATTTCCCGCTGAGCCGAGTTGATGACGATTTTACAGTTTCCAAGTTTCCCCAGAAGCTCAACACTCAAATCCCCCCAAGATCTCATCGTCAGCTACATTTTCCCACCCCACATCGATAGGTTCTGATAAGCGGTTCTCGAGATTTCGAGTAATTTAGGCAACGCTCAGGGGTGCACTACTATTAGAGAAAATACGGTACGGATGATTGAAGAAGAGGTTTGAAAAATCGAATCCAAAATCCAAAAATCGAATCTAAACAATCAAAATTCTAAGCTAAACATTCAATCATTTTGTTTTTTTTTCTTAATAATTTCCCCTCGTTTCCCTTTTTCTTCCCCTTTCCGCTCCTCCTTTTTTCTTCTTTGTCATTGTGAATCTCCATCGATCTTCTCTCCTTCATACACTCCCAAACACACTCGATCTCATTCCCCTTCCGATCGAACGGTTCAATCTTTCTTTTAAAAACTTTTTGTTTCCTCTAGAAAAGATGATTTATTGATTTTTTTTTTAATATCTACAAATATTTTAACAGTTTTCTTTAAAAGATTTCTTTAAAAGCTTTCAAAAATCCATTCTATTTTACTTTGCTATCTTTAAAAATGATAAATTTTTTGATCTTTTAGCCCAAGCTCATAGTTTTCTACTGATTTTTAAACGCTTTTCATTGTTTAATCGATCTTTTTCTTTTATGTTTTCTGATTAATTTGATATCAGACATTTTATTGTGACGATTAATTTGAGGAATGGATCAAAATGAAGCCTCAACATCAACTCATCGATCCGCATCACTTTTCGATTCACTTCCCGAGGAGTTGATTGTTCAAATCGATCGATTCTTGTCTTTCGATGATTCGTTTGCTTTTCAAGTTTGTTTTGAGAGATTTCAGTAATAGAATTCAAAAAAGAATTTGATTTGATCCATTCAATTCAATCAATTCAATTAATAAAGTCAATTTGATTTTATCAATTTGACTTTATTAATTTGATTTTATTAATTTGATTCGATCAATTTGATTCGATCAATTTGATTCGATCAATTTGATTCGATCAATTTGATTCGATCAATTTGATTTCATCAATTTGATTCGATCAATTTGATTTGATCAGTTTAATTTCATCAATTTGATTCGATCAATTTGATTTCATCAATTTGCTTTCATCAATTTCATTTGATCAATTTGATTTCATCAATTTGATTCGATCAATTTAATTCGATCAATTTGATTTCATCAATTTGATTTTATCAATTTGCCAACTTCTTTAGATCTTTTGATTAAAAATAAAAAACGATCATTTAAGTAAAACGATTAACTTTGATACTTTGATACTTTTATTTCTAAAGCAGAATCTTTTTCCTCTAAAGTTCTATAAATTTATGATCTCCAGTTTTTGCCGATCACCTCGTTTGCCAAAAGTTCACTAAGCTGATAACGATTGGTGAATAGATGAATTGTAAAGAATGGAAAAAAAAATGCTTAAAACTCTGACTAAACATAGGTACTTTTTAAAACAAGACGAAAAAAATCATTAATCATTTAAATGTAAATTTCCAGCACTCCTGTCGTCGTGCCTATCACGCTTTGCAAGGGGAATTTCTCCGGATATGATCAATTGCAGGTGGGATTTGAAAGTAAGAATGAAATATAGAACAAATGGAAGTGAAAACGTTTGCAAGTCTTGAGTAACTTGGAAATTGGCGGGAAATTGGTCTGTTATTGGATTACTGAAGCTATTCATCGGTTACATTTATAAGCCTCAGGGAATTCTAGCAAAAATCCTTACTATTAGAGTTTTCTTAAAATATGTCAACTTTCGAGAACTCGTAATCTTGGCTCTAGTTTTTTTTTCAGTTTATCGATTTTCTACCTGTCTGTATCCTTCAAAAATGACAGAAGTAGATAATTGAATAAAATTATAGCCAGGTTACGGTAGCTTTTAGAAGTAATAGAGAGTTTAAAACAGAATCCAATAGAGAATTTTAAAATGAAGACATTTCAGCTCTCCGATGAGCCAAATGAGTGCTTTATTCGGGATTCAAAAGGGCGACGAAGACTACGAAAGATACGGTTCGTTGAAAGATACTGAGATCGTAAAATTATAGAATTTTAGAGGAAAAAGATTCTGCTTTAGAAATCAAAGTATCAAAGTATCAAAGTTAATCGTTTTACTTAAATGATCGTTATTTTATTTTTAATCAAAAGATCTAAAGAAGTTGGCAAATTGATCGAATCAAATTGATCAAATCAAATTGATCAAATCAAATTGATCAAATCAAATTGATGAAAGCAAATTGATCGAATCAAATTGATGCAATTAAACTGATCAAATCAAATTGATCGAATCAAATTAATAAAATCAAATTAATAAAGTCAAATTGATCAAATCAAATTGATAAAATCAAATTGAATTGATTGAATTGAATAAATCAAATAAAAAAAACTGTATCAGTTAAACAATCAAAGTATCCTTTTTTTCAGTGACTCTTCTGTACCTCAACTTTTCCTCAAAACGGACACCATTCGCGAGGTGATGATCGTTGTGAAAGAGGTTGACGTTGAGAAATTGACACTGCGGGAAACAAGTGAGCAAAGATTGAGAAGTCCTTGAATTCACAATTGTAAAAATATTTTCAATTTTTCAGGCTATTCACCTTTCACCCCGGGCGGTTATTTGAGTTCATTCTTGGAGAAATCTCTATCGAAAATGGGATCGGTGAAGACGTTGAATGTTCATATTGATATGATGATTGAGAATTTCAAGAATATATGGTATGAGTTGACATTTATTTATTTATTTAGTTATTCATTTATTTATTTACCAGCCGAGAAACCCACCTGACGGTGGGTTTTTCTGGATGTTTTGGGAATCGACGGCTTTTGTCGCCGTGGAGTAATGAATAGCGCGACAGTCTATCGCCCATACGATCCGAGTTCGACCACCCCGTGTGACTCGAATTGTTCTTTTAAAAAAAATCCAAAACCACGTTGCATAACTACATGTAATTCCCTATTCAACGGCACAAAAATCATTTCAATAGGTCCTCTGGGGGCAGAGGGATAGGCACAGACAGACAGACGGACAGACAAATAGACAGACAGACAGATAGACGTCTTAGTCCCTTTATATATAGTAGATTCACATTTCAATTCAAAGCAACCTTTTCAGTCTCCCCTGCCCGATGGAAGATCTTTTCTTCGCTTTGGAGCACTTGAGTGGCGCCTCTTTTGAGACATTTATACAAGTATCAAATTCTTTAAAACAATCACTAAATTTTTATTAAGATTTCTCTGTGCTGTGCTGAGTTCAACGAATCGGATGTGTTTACGAGAAATTTCTTGATCTCAGGCATGGAAAAAGCGTTGAAAGCCGCACATCAACGAGAGGCCGAGGGGCAATTCGTCGTTGAGCCGCTTGAGGGTTAGTTTTTTTGTATAAACTATGAAAAGATAAATTCTTTCTCGATAATCTAAGCTGACATAGCAAGGTTTACTAAGGCATTGGAAGCTAAGCTAATTGTGTAGATCGATTAGTCCAATTTCAATCAAAAAGCGATCCATTCGATAGAGCTTTGAGTTCTGAAAAACACTCTAAACTTAAAAGCAAGACCAAAATTTTCAATTCTTGTAGTAAGGCCGGATTCAATTGCGTATTAGGTCACTTTCCAACTGGTAAATGAGCTCAAAACGTTTATAGCTAAAGATCTAAAACCAAGTTTTTCATTTAATTTATTGCTCCAGCTTTTGTTCCCTGAAATCAGATCAGCAACCAACTTTTGATCTTACTCTGATTTAAAGACCCTAGAACTTGTAGGATTACTGTACTTAGGGAATACTGCAGCTAAGGATGGCTGTAGTTAAGGATGGCTGTAGTTAAGGATGACTGTAGTTAAGGATTACTGTAGTTAAGGATTACTGTAGTTGAGGATGACTGTAGTTAAGGATTACTCTATGTAGGATTACTGTTACACTCTAAACTTAAAAGCAAGACCAAAATTTTCAATTCTTGTGGTAAGGCCGGATTCAATTACGTATTAGGTCAATTTCCAACTTGTAAATGAGCTCAAAAAGTTTATAGCTTAAAATCTAAAAAAAGTTTGTCATTTAATTCATTGCTCCACTGATATCTTTTGGAATTTTATGTATAATGTACCGGTTTTTCTCGCTGATCTTTTGAAACTGTCGCCTGACTATGGCGCAGTCAATAGCACGCTTGTCTACGGCTCACACTACCCAGGTTCGACCCCCGTAGTGCCACTCAAACTTGAGTTTTTGATTTTTTTACTTTAAATACCACAACTACAATAGATTCGAAGGTTTTCTAAAGAAGTTTTAGCTTTATTGGCTAAAAGGCGGCTGAGAAAGCTGAGAAAATGTCTGTACAGAGAGAAAAACAGACAGACGCTGTTATTTTTCTTTTATATATAGTTTTTATATAGTTTTTATATATTGCATTTATCAAAATTCTTTCAAGAACTTTTCCCCATTGATGTGTAGATAATGACACACCTGGCCACCCGAAAAATGCCCATGGGAAAGAGGGAGACAGCGGGAATAGCACCAAATTACAAGCTAATCGTTGGTTGGGGGAAATGGAAATGAGAATGAATGAGAGAATGGACATTCAAGGGAAATACCCTTGAGACAAACCGCTCAATGAATCCTCTAATTACCCTTCACTCCCGCGCATTTGGCCTCGCGCGCACTCCTTGACAAAGTTGACAAAGTGTCACTCAAAAAATGCTACTAGAAAAGTTGCATCTGAGCGTTTAGATATTTTTGATATATCCGGTGTAAGCTATTAGGTATTGGCTTCCCTTTAGATTATGCATTTTTCTTTTAGTTTTTAAAGATACCCAGGATTCTTTGACAAGCAGCTTTTCCGGGTTCAGCTTTACTGCAGCTTTAGCTCGCTGAAATCAAATCAGTAGCCAACTGTAGTTGAGGATTACTGTAGCTAAGGATTACTGTAGTTGAGGATTACTGTAGCTAAGGATTACTCTATGTAGGATTATTGTAGTTGGAGCTTATCTAAATCAGCATTCGGCTTTTGATCTACCTGGCTTTTTTCTGATCAAGTTTAACTTTTAAGCCAATTTGTAAGTCTTGTAAGTGAACTTTAAGTTGAACAAGTTTACAAGTTTGACTGAATACCTTCTCAAAAGATCTAGAGTATTAGGGTTAAATCTTTGAGTGCTTAAAAGAAATGGCTAAAGGAAAAAAAACCTGTGACTCAAAAATGTCATCTCGATGGGATCATTTCCGTCAAAAGACTGTTTCCGCTGATGTTTCCGACAAAAGACGTTTCAAATGTTCAAATTCAAATTTCAAATGTTTCAAAAACAAAAGACGTCAAAAGATCAATGGGAGACGTCAAAAGATCAAAAGACTCATAGCAAATGGATAAATTTCAAAGATTAATTTGAAAATAAGATAAAGATAGAAATAAGATAACAATAGAAATAAGATAGCGATAGAAATAAGATAAAGATAAAGCCGTTAACTCGAAACTTTCCAGGCTACGTCGACATCACCGTTCAAAAGGGGAATGTCGAGTACTCGTTTGCTTTTTTCTATTACAATCCATCAATTTGTGATGCAACTGAAGATGATGTTGATGAGGGAAATGAAGAAAATGGAGAGAATGAAGAGAATGAAAAAAATGAAGAGGATCTCGATTCCCTAAGCTCCCTAAAAGCTCCAATTGCTCAATGCTCCTTGAAAACGTTGGGTAAACGGGAAAACGATTCTCCGAGTTTGACTCCCTCAAAGAAATCCCGGCTTGATGAAGAGCTCAAGTTGTAATCTGTACTGAAAAGCTAAAGTTTCCAAATTAAACTCTAGATATTATTTTATAACGAAAATCCTGTAACTAGACAAGAGAACGGGATCTCACAGTATTCTTCATTTGTTTTATGATTCATTTTCTACTTACCTACTTACTTACCTACCTACCTACCGTAAATACTGTAATAGTACCTCGTACAGTCCTCGTACAGTCGCGTAGTCGCAAAAGGTTTTTAGTATTTCATTTCAAAAAGTATTTCAAGTATTTCCGTATTTCATTTCAAAAGTATTTAATTTTTTTTTGCAAAGCGCCCGTACTTTCAAATGCGTTTTTGATATCTAAGCGCGCATTGTAGCATAAACCAGTGTCGAGAAAAACTCGTTCAAAGCTACACTACTCAACACTCCGCACCGTCATTATGAGGGTGGGGCACTATTACAGTATTCACGGTACTTACCAGTCTCAGAAGAGCTTTAGAAATCTGATGCTAATGTTTAAACGTAAATAAAAGCATAAAAACAAGCATCTAGTGCATAAAAAAGTTTAGAAAATATCGAATTATCGAATTATCTAAATTAATTGTCTATATAAAAGCATGAATTTCTTTGTCAACTCATTCCACTAGACGACTTCCTTTAAAGTTCCTTTATGGTTCCTTTATAGTTCCTTTATAGTTCCTATTTGGTTCCCTTAAAGTTCCTTTAAAGTTCTAGATGGCTTGCTTTTATGTTTTAAAATGACTTTTTACCCTTCTCGACAACATTGTGATACTCTTAAGTGTTTATTTTTTCTCCTGTTTATACTAGAATTTTTGTTTTTATCGAATCAATTTACTAGTAATCCTTCAATACAATTCAATGCAATTCAATACGATTTTTTTTGACATAACGGGTTTAAATAAAAGTTTTTCACAAACATTTTATCATTTTGTTTAAACAAATAAACCGCATTTCGATTAGATTTTTTTGGATATAGAGAAGCGTTGCTAATAATGCTAATAATGCTAATTGGATATAAACAAGCGTTGCTAATAATGCTAATAATACTAATCGGATATAGATAAGCGTTGCTAATAATGCTAATAATACTAATCGGATATATTAGGTTGGTGCAAAAGAAATTTCGGTCGATATAAAATGTTCTTATTTTTTTAATCTGAAGAGCTTATTTGATGTTCTTTTGTGCATTTGTACTCTTGGATATTTACTTTATTTTCGCATTTTTTCAAAGTCAGAGCTTTCACTTTTTAATTGATTTTTGCTTTAGATCATGGTGGATCAAAAGTATGTTCTGCGCACGTGTCTTCTCTATGACTTCAAAATGGGCAAAAACGCTGCTGATTCACATCGTGACCTCTGTTCCGCCTTTGGAGAACAGGTTATCACCGAAAGATCATGCCAGCTCTGGTTTGCCCAATTCCGAGATGGTAATGAATCCCTTGAAGACGAATCGCATGGACATCGTGCCACAGCCATCGACAACAATGAATTGAAGCTGATCCAATGCAAACAACACGAGAACTTGCCAAACATCTCCAATTCAACAATTGTACGCCATTTGGAAATAATTGGAAAGACAAATTGTAATGGACAATGGGTTCCACATCAATTGAGTGTTGAGAATCTGGGAGCACGCGTTCCGATCAGCCATATCTTGCTCCAGAAGTCGAAAAGAAGCCATTTTTTTGAGAATATCTTGACGATGGATGAGAAGTGGATTCACTTTGATAATATCTCGAAAAAGACAATGGCTGACCAAAGGTCAAGCGCCAATTCCAACTCCAAAGCCGGATTATCATGGGCGCAAAGTGATGTTGTCTTGCTGGTGGAATATCAATGGACTTGTTCATTTTGAATTATTAGAGCCCGGAAAAACAGTCGATTCATCTTATTTTATTCAACAACTCAAGAAGGTTGACGAAATTTTGCGTGAAAAAGGCCTAAATCCCTCAACTATCAACTTTCTCCGTGATAATGATCCAGCTCACACGGCAAAAACCTCTTGTAAGGAACTAGAGAAGCTAGGATGGAAGGTCTTACCACATGCGCCGTATAGTCCAGACTTAGCACCCTCCGATTTTCACCTTTTCAGATCGATGCAACATTCCCTTGAGAATTGCCAGTTTAAGAATGCAAAAGAAGTCGAAAATTGGGTGACCAACTACTTTGCATCACAGAATCAAGCGTTCTTTGAGAAGGGGATCCGCAATCTGAAGCAACGTTGGAGGGATGTCATAGATAATAATGGTGCTTATTGTTTTAAATAAATTGTTATCAAAAAAAATTTTGGATGACTTTAATGTTTGTAAAAAAACGAAATTTCATTTGCACCAACCTAGTAGATAAGCGTTGCTAAGAATGCTAATAATGCTAATCGGATATAAACAAGCGTTGCTAAACTTATTCTCGTGAGAGAAGCCTTGTCCTGTCTTTAAAACATGTCTTTCTGTGCTTTCTTTTCATTCTTATTGCACAAATGTATAGCCACTAAAAAGTTACCTAACTCTGATAGCCTAAAAATTGCAAAAGTATTGCGGAAATCCGTGCGCCTTCATTCTATTAGGTTTTTTTGATATAAACAAGCGTTACTAAACTTATTGTTGTGAGGGAAACCTTTTTAAAACATGTCTTTCTGTACTTTCTGTTTTTAAAAGTACATTATCTTGTGCATATTTGGAACCTTTTTAAACGGATAATTTCTTATTTTTAAGATCTTTTTTCTTGCTTTAGATGATCGACTTGAAATATCAAGTTCGCATCTGCCTACTTTAGGCCTACGTCTGCCTACTTTAGGCCTACGTCTGCCTACGTCTGCCTATTGTCTGCCTACTTCAAACTGGGCAAAATAGTCGCAGAATCCCATCGAGATTTGGTCAAAGAATTTTGGAATAATGCCTTGTCCGAAAGCCGATGCCGAGCCTGGTTCCAACACTTTCGGAATGGTGTTTCATCGTTCTTTCGTCGAGTTCTTTTGTCTCTTTCGGAAGTCTCGAGGACGATGAACACTCTCGTCGACCTCAAGCGGTAGACAACGATATTTTGAGGGCTGCCATCGAATCGGATGCATGTCAAACGACGCGTGAACTGGCTCAAACACTTTCTATGTTCAAATTCTACTATTGATGAGCATTTCCACGTCATTGGAAAAGCTATCAGATGCGGGAAATGACTTCCTCAGTTAAGCAGTGCAAACGCTCGTTTATATCCGAAGAACCTCATAAAAACCAATTCCGAAAATACTCTAATCTAAGTCAATTTTTTAGCAAGAATAACGATAATCGAAATCTATTTGCTAAAAGAAAAACACATTAGTAATTAAAATTTGAAATAAAACTATGATAATCGTTTTTTTTTCAAATCATTTTTCTTCTCCTAAACTGCACTCATTTATACCGATTTCACTCATTTTTCTCATATATGCAAAATACAGTAATCAATTCAAAAAGAAAAGAAAAGAAAATGAGATATTTAAAGCACAAAACGTCTAAAGTATTCATTCAAAATATATGACTAGATTTTGTCTTTAAAAGAAAACGCAATGAAAACAAGAAACAAAAAAAAAGAAACAAAAAAAAATTTAGAGATTTAGAGAAGCTAAATGCAAAATTTCAAAGCTAAACACTGTTTTCTCGTTGTGTTTTTTTATCGTTAAAGAGCGATATTCTTGAGTACAAAGATGATACCGGCAGAGATGAAACCTGAAATCAAAAAAAAGAAATCAGGGAAAAACCTTTCGATAAATTTACATTTTAATATTATCTTTATAAGTAAGCAGACTAAGTGTAGAATTTGTAAGTTTTCCCGTCAAATTTCTGTATAGTACTGTAGCTTTTAAAGCTGCTTTTAAAGCTCTACGCGATGGCAACTATGCGATGAGAATTTCGATCTCGAAATACCGAAATCCCGAAAGAACTTTACCATGCAAGCTTTAGTGCACTATTGTTTTCGATTTTGAATTAACTTATTTTCATATCTCATATCCTAGTGATCAGAAGTGCCACAGAAAAAAAGAAAAACAACAAACCAGCGACGGGCAGAGTGACAACCCACGAGAGAGCCACATTCCCGAAAAGACGCCAATCCACGTTTTTTCGACTACGCAAAAAACCCACACAAACCACCGAGCCGACCTGAAAAATGAATGGAAATGAGAAAAATGGAGAAGCAGAAATGAGATGATTGATTAAAGGATATAAAATCATGTTCTGCTAGAAGAATTGTGCGGATGAAAGAGGAGAAAAAAAAGTGTGTATGGCTTTGATGCCGGCGGGGATTTGAAAAGCTTTGAATTTAGCCAATAAATGGTCGAAGTGCCTAGAATTACTGTACACTAGGCTACGTACGATGGTTACGCTAAGATTATTGCAGTATTCTACATAAAAATTAGCATACCAAGCAATGAGTGGTCGAGATGGGAAGTCCCGCTTTGCTGGCGATCAATGCAGCCATCGCTGCGCCAAATTCGATGGTGAAACCGCTAAAGTTGTTGGAAAATTACAGTAGTACAAGTAGCTTTCTTATTATACAATTTTTTTTGAGTAAAAGCAAAAGAATTGGCGGCGAGAGGAGTCGAACCCGCGACCTCTCTCTGCCATTCGTTTGAAAGACGGTCACGTTAACCACTCGACCACGCCTTTTTAGATGGCGAGTTAACCCCCTCTGAAGCGAGGGAGATCAGCTGCGTTGTGGTGTAGTGGTTAGCACAGTTGGCTGGTGGGCGAAGGGTCGCGGGTTCGAGTCCCGGCGGGGAGAAATTTTTGATTCGCCTTAGTTGCCACTGGCGCAGTGCGAGCGCACTTTTCTCTAGCCCACGTGACCAGGGTTCGACTCCCGACCGCGTCGACACTTTTGCTTTTTTAAAAATTTAAAAACACATTGCATAACTAGTTGGAATTCTAAGCCAAACTACCTATAAGGTATTTGGAAATCTTCACTGGACGCGTAGATGACAGACAGACCCCACTCTTTTACATATAGTAGATCCTAAAGAAAACTGTAGCTATCGTAGTAACCATAGAATGGTTTCTATAGTAATCTAGGGATATTAGCTGCTACGGTAATCCTCATTTCTATAGTAAATAGTTACAGTAACCATAGAATGGTTTCTATAGTAAGCTGCTACAGTAATCACTACCGTAATCCTCATTTCTATAGCAAAAAAGCTACAACAACCCCATTTTATCGAATCTCCACCAAATCTCCTTTGAACAAACCTAGCCGGTGTGATCTCGCTCATATTCGTGCCGACCGTCTTGATCACTCGATGTCCCAACAGCCACAAGCCGACACAAATCCCCAGCACACCGTACAAAATCACATACGAACGGACGGGTGCTGCCTGAAACAAAATATATATGTTGTGTTCGATTTAGATTCAATCTAAATCGGACGGAATCTAAATCGGACACAACATATACATTTATTAAATAATTGTGACATAAAGAAATACACAACTCAAATGCTCCAATATCCCAAGAGATATTGCCAAGAAAAACCCATATATATGAGACAAATTTTCTAGCCACTGGAATCGAACCCGTGTCCTCTCGACTAGTATACAACACCCTAACCATCATGGTCATGGTGGCACAAAAAAAGAGAGAATAAAATTCAAATTCTTAAACTAAATATTGATCTAAACCTTTTCACCTGTTGGACATCGTAATCCCTGTAGACGGCGATGAGGGCACCGAGTGGGGCAATCGCGTTACTAAAAGGAACAGAAAATTGAAGAATTCTAAGATTCCTATGCAATCTAAGTCATCTAAGATTTCTATACAAAGACCTCAATCTACAGTAGTCTAAGATTCCCATGCAAAAAACCGAATTTACAGTACCCTCTGTACGAACAATTACTAAAAGAAATGGAAAATGGAAGAATTCATTATAAAGTAATCTAAAATTCCTATGCGAAGACCTCAATCTACAGTAATCTAAGATCCCCATGCAAAAAACCGAATCCACAGTACCCTCTGCCTTATTTTTATAGTTTCCTTTACAGGAATGGGTTTGTTTTTTAATAATTCCAAATCTTAGAAATACCTTGATTTTGAATTTAAGACATATTTGCTCAAATAAATCGTAAAAATCGATAAATTTTCTACCTAACATCATTGGCTCCGTGCGCAAAACCGGCAAAACAAGCAGTGAAGAGTTGAATGATGGCGAAAAGACGAAGCACTTCTGGGGATTCGACACGGTTTGGATCGGGGAGAAACCATTGAAGGCCGGTCTTCGGTTTTGTTGAAACTGGAAATGAAAATCTAACGCTGGAAACGTCTAAACGTTAGGTTACGTCATTTTTTTAAACCCCAATAACACCCTTAACTTTTTGGGCCATAGCTCTCACAAATGGAAATTTAAAAAAGCTACAGTAATCATTGTAGTGCTAACAGTAATCATTGTAGCCCGTACTTTACGTCAATATAGAGTATCAATTAGTTAAAATCTTAATTCTAAAGTGATCCTACAGTGATCTAAAGTTTACTGTACAATTCAAAGACCAACCGGGTCTCCCAGGCATCGGCAGAGTTTCTTGTTGTCTTTGCTTTGCCGACTCGAGCTCGTTCGGGCTCGACCAAGCTGGTGAGTCTGAAAAAAGAAAGAAATCATTGTTAAATTTACATACAATTTGCAAAAATTGTTAACTTTACATGCAATTTACATTTAAATTTATAAAAAGACAACAAAAAGACAACAAAAATTGACTCACTTCCTCCAGAACTCTCCTCGGATCCATTTCCCATCGAGACAGGCGCCTTTTTTTGCTCATCTAAAAGAAAAAGGTTAAAAAAATGATATTCAATTAAAGATTTTAATTAATTTTTCTTTAGATATCAAAAAAGTACCTCGAATTTTCCTCCGCAGCCGCGGGATGAGAATGAAATGGATACCGAAGCCAACGATCAATGCGACACCGATCGAGATCAACAACGCCGCCCACCACGGGAGTTTGTCCAATTTGAGTACTAAATCAAATATCGATAGGATAGATGAGAATTTTCCAATTTCCTTACAAGGAGTTCCCTGATAGGTGACCATGAACGCGTTCACACCAACGCAAACGCCGTAGAAGATCGGCAACGCTCGGAAACCCGCCTCGACGGGTTGATTCTAGAAATTCACATATTAGAAGGGGAAATCTGGGAAAGGGAAAGGGCAAATATTTGGTAACATGATACAGTAACCCTAGCGGAAACTGTAGTAGCTACAGCCACTCATACCTTTCTACAGTTATCTAGGATACGCTACAGTAGCCCTACAGTAGCCCTCTACAGTAGCCCTCTACAGTAGCCCTCTACAGTAGCCTCTACAGGCCCCACAGGCCCTCTAAGAGCCCCTACAGTAGCCCTCAAACCCCTACAGTAGCCCTCTACAGTAACTTAGCATACAGTAATCCGACACGTCTACCGATACAGCAGTTTGCTACAGTAACCCTGTATACCATTCTATGCAATCTCTCACTCTAAAGCATTTTGTTACAGTAACTCATCAAAACTCTGACCCTTCGTAAAACGGAATGATCGACAATTAGATAGAGAATCGAGGAGATGAATCCAGAGAGAGCCGGTGAGAGGAACCATGATCCAACTAGAAAAATGGAAAACTGCTTGACAAGTATTAAAAGTTACCAATTTTTCCAATCTCTTTCCACTGAATCCCTTCAAAACCATGGCAAACAAGAGAAAAACCAACAGTAGCACCAACAATTGAATGAGTTGTTGAGACGGGCATCTTCAGAACTGTCGCCAGCAATAACCACGCTGCACAACCTGGAATCGGGAAATGGATTTGTAAGTTTTTAAGAAAAAAAAGCAGCTCCATAAATACATTTATCTGATTTTAGTAAAGTAAATAATCAGTAAAAAGTAGCTCAGTAACTACGGTAAAAAGTAACAGTAGCTCAGCTAAATAACTACAGTAATCTTATGCACTAAGCTTGTAGACTGATGCTTTTGAAAGCATCGCGCTACCGTATCCTTATTTCTAATTGTAATTCTAATGGAATTCTAATGGAATTCTAATGGAATTCTAATTGTAATTGTAATTCTAATTCTAATTCTAATTCTAATTCTAATTCTAATTCTAATTCTAATTTTAATTCTAATTCTAATTCTAATTCTAATTCTAATTCTAATTCTAATTCTAATTCTAATTCTAATTCTAATTCTAAAGGAATTCTAATTGTAATTCTAATTGTAATTCTAATGGAATTCTAATGGAACTCTAATGGAATTCTAATTGTAATTCAATACGGTAACCTCAGACTTATTCCTATACTCTAATAGAAATCAAGAAATTTTCCGTAAACCCCTTACCGCCAAGAATGGCGAGCTGTCCAAGCATGTAGAGTTTCTCCTCACCGATGTACAAACTCGTTTCCACCACACCTTTACGCATTGTTTCCACCACATATGTACCTAAAAAAATAAAATAATACAGCAGTAATAGATCGATAAAAAAAAAAGATCTCTAGTAAAATTACAAATTTTCCCCCCACCAACAAGCACGGCTCCGAGTGTCTCAAAAATTGTGGCGAGGATGTAGGCTTGAAAGATTGTGACCACTTTCGAGCCGACACTTGTCCCTAAAAAGAAAAGAATTTTAAAGGAAAAGCAATTTCTTTTGATGTTAAAAATCGTTTAAAGGAATCTCATTTCATTTATTTAAATTTCATTTATTTTCATTTATCTCATTTCATTTCATTTCATTTCCCATTCGTTTCTTATTTCGTTTCTCATTCGTTTCTCATTCATTTCTCACTCATTTTCCATTCGTTTCTCATTCAAAATTTCCCCTCACCAAACGCATTCGCCACATCATTTCCCCCCATTCCAGCGCCAAGAATGAACGCGATCACGATCCCAATAATCAGAATCCATAGAGTAGATTGCTGAAATGAAAAAAAGCAATTGGATAAAGCTTTAGAAGATAAAGCTTGCTTATCGGTTAAGCCAAATCGAAATCACAAGGTATGGGCTAAGCAAAAGACTCTAATCTGTGGCCCTTCAGATTCTCACCGTAATCTACGATAATCCGTTCTCTACCGTAATCCATTTTCCACTACCGTAAATACTGTAATAGTACCCCCCGTAAAGTCGCGTAGTCACAAAAGTTTTTTAGTATTTCATTTCAAAAAGTATTTCAAGTATTTCCGTATTTCATTTTTTTGTATCCGTACTTTCAAGGCGTTTTGGTTTCAAAAAATAGCCCTGAATTTCAGCTATTTTTTGATACCTAAGCGCACATTGTAGCATAAACCAGTGTCGAGAAAAACTCGTTCAAAGCTAGACTACGCAACGCTCCGCACCGTCATTATGGGGGGTGGGGTACTGTTACAGTATTTACGGTAATCTATTTTATCTTTAATTTACCGTAAATTTTGTAAATCAATAAGCAAATCTATCTGTAGAATTTTGATAAAATCAAGAAGAAAAAAAGAAATGAAAAGAATATCGACCTGAAACCATGGTGGCATTGCATTGATCCTTGAGGTTGATGTTATCGCGTCCAGCGTCGTGGCAAGTATATTCATTTTCTAATAAAAAAAAAGATATTTCTAATAAAATAAAAAGCAACCTCACCTTTAAAAGAAAAGATAAAAATAGGAATTTTAAAAAAAATTTCGAAAAAAAAGAAGCTAAAATATGAATGAATTCAAATTTTGAATCAAAAGGTTTTTACGAATGAAAATAGGTGGAAAAAAAATAAAATCGGATAGAAAATAATGATTGTTTTTGTTGGTTTGAAAGTTGAAAGAGAGGGGAAAGCGAATAAATGTTGAGGATTTTTACGCACAAATTGGCAATGCACTTTGCGATTTGTGTTGATCAATGAGAGAGTTTTATAGTGTTTTTTGTTTCAAAATAAAGCTGGAATATCTAAAAATTCTAGTTATTGAAGTTCTAGTTATTTTTCGACAAAATTTCATTGATAATTTCATTAGAAGCTCAAAGCTGATAAGCTCGAAGCTCAGCTCGAAGCTCAGCTCGAAGCTCAGCTCGAAGCTCAGCTCGAAGCTCAGCTCGAAGCTCAGCTCGAAGCTCAGCTCGAAGCTCAGCTCGAAGCTCAGCTCGAAGCTCAGCTCGAAGCTCAGCTCGAAGCTCAGCTCGAAGCTCAGCTCGAAGCTCAGCTCGAAGCTCAGCTCGAAGCTCAGCTCGAAGCTCAGCTCGAAGCTCGAAGCTGATAAGCTCGAAAGATTTTCACCTAAACAAATCTAGAATCTATCGTTTTTCTCAAAAGAGAAAAACTGATTGTAAGTAGATAAAAGACAACAAAAAAGAATAAATCCAGAAATAAATCAAAATCATTATATACATTTCTAGATTTAGATTAAAAAAATGATGATAGCAAAGAAATTAGAGCTTGTAGAGCTTTTAGAACCAAAAGAGTCACTTCGAATTTCTCAATTGAAAGTGTATTGTAGATTTTGAGATGATTAATATATTTGAGAATGATTTATTGAAAAAAAAAGAGAGTAAACAAAGTAATTAGCTGGTCTGAAAATGATTTCTCAGCATAATCAAACAATGCAAGAAATGAGAAATCTATTGATACAAGTACATTGATCTATTGATACATTGATTGATACAATCTATTGATACAATCTATTGATATAAGTAATCTATTGATACATTGATACGAGTACAAGACTTGTTCCTCAAGTTCTACTTTTTACTCATCAAAGCAAACGTTTACTTTCTAGCGCACTTGAATTTTGAATTCTTTTACACATCAATCCGTCAAAGGAAGTAAAAAAGAAGAGAAGAAGAGAAGAAAAGAAGAAAGCAGAAAGAAAAAAAAGAATCAGAGTGTTTCAATTGCTAAGCGCAAAGGTTATTTGTGAATCTGTTTTATGCAAATTGTTTTGAAAATTTTTATATAAACTTTTTGACTTTGACTTTGAATATAACTGCATATAAACTTTGAAATGAACTCTCTAAAAGCGTTCGGAAACACCTCTAACCTTTAATAGCTTACGTTCCCCCAGATGGAAGAATGTGCATCGCGCATGATCGGATCGCATGAGCGCATAATCGCATGATCGCAAGATCGGATGGTTACCCACAGTACCTGCGGTGAGCCAATCTACTATACAGGGTGTCTCATAAGAAACGTTTTCCTAAAAAGTTCTAGTGGCTGCAGGTGATCGCTTTGGTGTCAAAAGCGTTTATTTGTGCCGAGGAATTTTTCACGTTTATTCTCTTTTTCACCATATCTTGATACCCTGTACATGAAGAACACCACACCAGCCACCACCACTTCCATCATCACCAGCCACCACCACTACCATCATCACCACCCACCACCACTTCCATCATCACCAGCCCACCACCACTTCCATCATCACCAGCCACCACCACTACCATCATCACCAGCCACCACCACTACCATCATCACCAGCCACCACCACTTCCATCATCACCAGCCACCACCACTTCCATCATCACCAGCCACCACCACTACCATCATCACCAGCCACCACCACTACCATCATCACCAGCCACCACCACTTCCATCATCACCACCCACCACCACTACCATCATCACCACCCACCACCACTACCATCATCACCACCCACCACCACTACCATCATCACCACCCACCACCACTACCATCATCACCACCCACCACCACTACCATCATCACCACCCACCACCACTACCATCATCACCAGCCACCACCACCACAAACATTTGTATTTTACTGAGAATCTACATGGGAACATGGCAAATGACTCATTCCCTTGCCATTTCTTAAGTGAAAAGTTCGCTTGCTCTGTTTTCATTGATTGATTGAATTTAGCCTCGACTAGCACTGTGTATACAATAAAAACAATTTTCACACTATGAGTACAGGCAACAGTACAGGTAGTGGTGGTGGGTGGTGATGATGGTAGTGGTGGTGGCTGGTGTGGTGTTCTTCATGTACAGGGTATCAAGATATGGTGAAAAAGAGAATAAACGTGAAAAATTCCTGAGCACAAATAAACGCCCAAAGCGGTCATCTGCAGCCACTAGAACTTTTTAGGAAATTCGATTTGAAAACGTTTTTTTATGAGGTATCTGTATATAAAGCAGAAGAGACGTCTGTCGGTCCGTCTGTGCGCAGCCATTGGCTTAGATTGAGTGGAAAACGCGAACGTTAGTGAGCGTTTAGCGCCGATAAAAAAAAAGCACGATGTGACATCACATGTCACAGCAGATCACATCGTGTTTTAAACCATTTGAAACCATTTGAAACCATTACAACCATTAAATCATAACCATTAAAATCATTTAAAACACAATTTAAAAAATCATTTGAAACTTTTAAAGCAGATTTTCAAATGCATATTTGCACATATCGTAATTGTAATGCAAATTTTCAAAAAAAAAATGCTTATTAAGTGGAAGTGGGACAAATGCGACCTTTTTTTGCGCACCCGGACATTTGCGCACCTTTTTTCCGCACTTAGCCCATTAGCGCACCTTTTTTCGCGTTTTAAAAAAGCTAATATTAACCAATTTCTATTCCAAAAGTTGTTTTTCTAGGTAATTTGAGGGTGTCGAATTCAAATTTTGGCCTATCAGAGCTTGTGGAAGCGAACGGACGGAGTTATACAAAGAGAAAAATCAACAATTTTCTGTAATTTGATCTAGCCGTTTTGTCTTTCAAATTGGTTCCACACGCTGTGTTATGTCAAAATTTGAATTCGACACCCTCAAATTACCTAGAAAAAGAACTTTTGGAATAGAAATTGGTTAATATTAGCTTTTTAGAGCTTTTTTAAAACGCGAAAAAAGGTGCGCTAATGGGCAAGGTGCGCAAAAAAGGTGCGCAAATGTCCGGGTGCGCAAAAAAAGGTCGCATTTGTCCCACTCCCTTATTAAGTAAATGCGTGCAACCGATTCACAAGTACCGCACAAAATCGATTATAAAAAGATTATAAAAAGTGAAATAATCTCAAATTCAACTAAATTTCGCTTTAATTTACGGCAAATTTCTATTTAATTAATTAAATTTTCATTTTTTTCTTAATAATTTAAGCAATCCCTAAATGAAAAGACGAAAAAAAAAAGAAAAGAATGTAAATTTCGTGATTCAAAAAGTTCTGAGAAAACGTCTACCCCCACAAACGAAACGCAAAATGTTAGATTTTAAAAAATATTTTCCTTTTATGCTTTTGAATCATTTTTTTTTCTATTCTTCACCAAAGAAAAGAGCCAAAAATTGTAATAAAATATCATATTTTAAAAAGAAATCAGAATGGCAAGGAGCTTCAATAAAAAAATTTTTAAAATTTTTAAGAAATGTCTAAAGTTATTGAAAAAATTGAAATGAACTTTTTGTTTACATTTGATATTTGAAATAAATAGAGTTCTTTAAGGGAATTCTTTTTAAAAATAACATAAAGACCAATTTGAGATTAAGTAAAAGTACAAATTTTGAGCTATTTGAGGATTAGAACAAGAGAAAAATTTGAACAAAATCAATTTAAAAATAAACTAAATTTATTGAAAAACTTATGGAGAGACTTGGGGGGGAAAGGTAGATCTGCTCCTTTATTTGTTCTTTTATTTGTTCCTTTTATTTGTTCTTTTATTTGCACAAACATTTAGCTCATCTCTAACGCTAGCTTATTGTCGAAAGAGGGTGTTCCTCGCGAGTAAGTAATTACTCGAGTAAATTTGCATGAGTAATTTTTTTACTCGAGTAATAGCTCGAGTAATTGTCGAGTAATGCGCTTTCTAAAAAGTGCGCCTTTAAAAAAAAAAAGAACAGCGTCATTTGCGCAACTCGTCATAACTTTCTTCTAAGTCAACCAATCTTTATGATTTTGGTTTCAATTTGTAGATCTCAATAAGTGCCACAAAATGACACCAAAATCATAAAGATTGGCCTAATTAGAAGAAAGTTATGGCAAGTTGTGCAAAAGACCCAGTTGCGCAAATGACCCTGTTGCTCAAAAAAAATTGCGGAAACTAGCCTACCCCCAGGCTTTTCAAAAAAAAATCATTTTTTACATTGGAAGGGAGTTTCCCACCAAATCAGTTAAACGGCTGAGTATCTTTAAAAAGTGTCGTATATAATGCGGGGCTCGGCATTTTTGGCGTCACTTTTTTTTGCCATAATTTTTGTTAAAAGTACCGTAATTTTTTTCCCAAGTGTTCTTTTTAAAAAACGCATTACTCGCGCGGAACACACTCCACTAATGATCATAAATTTTCTTTATTTTACGAGTCTTCAATCAAAAAAGGGAGAGAAAATTACAAAATTTCGCGATTGCATTCTGCCAACATCAATGTTTGCCTTCAAATTTAGCTCTATTTAGCAGTAGAAATGCTACATAAACCCTTACGTCACTTAAAGAGCAGCTAAAATATTTGCGGTTAAATATAATGTAAAATGCGATCAAACTTTGTTTTGTCTCTTGATTCAGAGAGTTTTGTCTCTCGATTTTCTCCGGATTCGTTAGTTCACGAATTTTTTTCAATTTCAAATTTAAATTAATTAAAAAAAGGAAAACTTTTTGGAAACAAAAGCGAAATGTAAGCAGAAATAATCCAAAAACTGTTCTTTATTTTCTGGTTGATTTTCTGGTTGATTCGGGCTGTCGCTTCTTGTTCAATCACAGAAATCACAGAAGAAAAAAAAAGCTCAGAGAAATTTCGTTGATCTGTTGATCAAATTGAAAAGAATTTCATTTCCACCCACAACTAATCGCCAAATTTTTCCCCCTAACTAAGCTCTTGATTCAGAGAATTGTTTTCTTATTGTTGTTGTTCTTATTGCTCATCGTTTTCTTAACAATTTGATAGCGATAAATAAAGAGGGTTGTTAGTGGTTTAAACATGAGAAAACTCATGTTTAAACCACTAACAACAAGTTTAGAAGTTAGAAATAGACCTTGAGACTTACAATTTTTAGATTTTGATCCTAATGGGATCGTAAAGATCCCGGTTTCGGTTAAGAGCAGTACTTTTTGGGGGATGGGGAATAGTGGGGAAACAGTTGATCAAATTGAAAAGAATTTCATTTCCACCCACAACTAATCGCTAAATTTTTCCCCCTAACTAAGCTCTTGATTCAGAGAGTTGTTGTTCTTATTGTTCTTGTTCTTGTTCTTATTGTTCTTGTTCTTGTTCTTATTGTTCTTGTTCTTATTGTTGTTGTTGTTCTTGTTGTTGTTGTTCTTGTTGTTTTGTTCTTGTTGTTGTTCTTGTTGTTGTTGTTCTTGTTGTTGTTCTTGTTGTTGTTCTTGTTGTTGTTCTTGTTCTTATTGTTGTTGTTCTTGTTGTTGTTCTTGTTCTTATTGTTCTTGTTGTTGTTGTTCTTATTGTTCGTCGTTTTCTTAACAATTCTTAACAACAACAAAACAACAAAGCGATAAATAAAGAAGAAGAAAAAGAATGTTCATTTTTTTAAAATGAAATTTTGATCTAATAAATTGGGATTCACAAAGTGAAAGTTTAAAATTAAAGAAAAATTTGAAAGATTTTATATAAAGCTTGACTCAAAAAAATCTCTTGAAAAATTTAAAAATGAAATTTAAAAAAAAAATGAAAGATGATCATGGAGGATATCGATGATTTATTAAGAGAGAAATTGAGGATTTATAAAAACATAACAAAGTGACACACGAAAAGGAGGGAAATTCTATTTAGATAAAAGGTAAGATAAGATAAAAAGAAAAGGATTCTATTTAGATTAGAAGATAAAAGATTTCCGGCTGACAGTGCGTATGGATAAATGGATTTATGTTTCTCTTCTAGACGATTGATTCTATAATTCAACAAAAAACAGGAATCGACGGTTTCTCGAGTGGCTTTTACATGATGAACGAATTTAATGTATATCAAATTTGGGACTTGAGAAATCTGATATATATCAAATTTGACACATAACAAATATGATATATATCGAAACTAAAATGCAATTAGAGGCAAAATCTACCGATTCTCCAGTGAATATCTCATTTTTAATCAATTGGATAGAATGGAAGAGCCACTGTAAACTTGCCTTTACCAATCAACGATCGAATAAAAGCTAGAAAGAATAAAAGTTTTTTTAAAAATCTATACAATCTGATCAACAGTTGGTAGAAGTAAAAAGAGAAAACCGTATTTCTTCGAATAGAAGACCGGGTAAAGAGTATGATCGCGTACTCCTGCGTAGCAGCCCTTTTTAAAATTTCTTTTCTGCATAAAAGCTTTCAATCAAGTGCTATAGGGCTGAAAAATGACTCAAAAATACCACATGAGCTAACAGATTTTTGAGCCATTTTCCAGCTCTATAGCACTTGATTGAAAGCTTTTATGCAGAAAAGAAATTTTAAAAAGGGCTGCTACGCAGGAGTACGCGATCATACTCTTTACCCGGTCTTCTATTCGAAGAAATACGGTAAGAAAAAACGAAAAAGAGAAAACTCATGTTTAAACCACTAACAACAAGTTTAGAAGTTAGAAATAGACCTTGAGACTTACAATTGTTAGATTTTTATCGTAATCGAATCGTAAAGATCCCGGTTTCGGTTAAGAGCAGTACTTTTTGGGGGATGGGGAATAGTGGGGTAAACAGACTATAAACCATAACAAAGTGACACACGAAAAGGAGGGAAATTCTATTTTGATTAGAAGATAAAAGATTTCCGGCATGACAGTGCGTATGATAAATGGATTTATGTTTCTCTTCTAGACGAGTGATCTTTGGAAGAGCTACTGTAAACTTGCCTTTACCAATCAACGATCGAATAAAAGCTAGAAAGAATAAAAGTTTTTTTTAAATCTATACAACCTAATCAACAGTTGGTAGAAGTAAAAAGAGAAAACTCATGTTTAAACCACTAACAACAAGTTTAGAAGTTAGAAATAGACCTTTAGACTTACAATTGTTAGATTTTTATCGTAATCGGATCGTAAAGATCCCGGTTTCGGTTAAGAGCAGTACTTTTTGGGGGATGGGGAATAGTGGGGAAACAGACTGGGAAGAGGCTATCGACCGCCTGAAAGGAAATCGAGAATTTCGAGAGAAGGAGAGGACCCTGTAGAAGTCTTTTCCATCTTTTCCATCTTTTCCATCTTTTCCATAGATCTCATCTTTCTCTTTTCTCTTCTTTCTTTCCAACTTTTGTCTCTTTTTCGATTTGTTTGTGTTTATGGTCAAATAGTTCTTTCATTTTGTTTCCCCCCAGAAGAACGTTTGTGTGTGGATCACGATTAGTATTGTGTGGAGAGAATCAAAAATTATCGATAAACAATTGACATCATACTAAGGTTTACATGTCTTACATGTAGACATGTATGATGTACTTACATGTATGATGTACTTACATGTATGATGTCAATTGTTACATTTCTTACATGTCTGCTGGAAACAACCCTGAAACTTGAAAGGATGTGTTTCAGGAATCTCAAAGAAATTAGATTGTTTATAAAATTTCAATACAGAACAAGTAGACTACTAGTTCGGCTTTTGGAAATTAGCGGGGACTTTTGAACTTCAGAGACTTTGAAGTCAATCAGACGCAAGATGTCGAACTGCCCACGAATCTCACCGAGTTCCCAGCTACTCCTAATCCACTTGTCATGGCTTGTGATATTTTCTAACTTGTTCTAACTAGAGAAAGACACCAGATAAAGGTGACCTTTTAATACGAGAGCCATGGGGCTTTAAAGAATCGGCTGATTCTGAATATGCTTTTACCTTTTCTAAAGGAGCTCTGGCATCAAAGTTTAGGCCGATTTTCGAAATCTTTATAAGCTTTTTCTTTCTTCCTTAAAAAGAGAGCTAGTGGCGCAGTGGATCGTGTGCTCGCCTCCAGAATTTTTTTTGCCCGGATTCGAGTTCACTCTTTTTTTCTTTATTCTTTTTGATTTGATGATTGGATGATTCAAAAATTTTGAATCGAATTCCATTATTTTGTGGAATTCAATTCAATTCCATTACGGTAATTTTACTCAAATAGGTGCATTTTCGAAAAAGCATTACTCAAGAGAAATACACTCTATTTGGATTCTTCTAATTATTCTAATTTCTAATTTCAAACTAAGTTCTAAGCTTCAGAAACGTTAGGAAACCATTTTCAGACCGAACCAACGATGGCGAAAAGAGTCAACGACCCGGCAAACGATTCGACAATAAGCATATGATTTTTTTTAAACGTTAAAAACCTAGAAATAAATGTAAAATGGTCAAAAAGTTCCCTCTAAATTGCAAGAGTCACTAGCTCTTTACAGAATCAAATTCATAATAGAATTTCTAACCATCCGTTTTACTGTAACTCGTTATTCGTGAAAAACAAAGCTTTTGATCGTTTGTCCGAAAAGTTTTCTAGCCAAAATTCTCTTAAGATAGACAATTTATTGTGCCCTTCAATAAACTTTCCAAAAAAAACTTCTCAAGTCTCATGGAAAGTTTTTGAAAATCACTGAGAACAGTTGTTCCTTTTGCCTTTTTTTTTCTAAATCTAATGTGAATCAGCTGTGGATTTATCGAGGCTTTCAGTTGAAATCTTTCCCCAATCCAATCCACAAACATAAAATTTCGAAACCGATTCTTAAAAGCGATTCATTTATGTTATTCATTTTCTTGTTCACTTTCTTTTCAATATTTTTAATCGTTCAGGGTTCAGGTGGGGGTTTTCATTTTGTAAACATTTTGATGAAGTGATTTTGATGAAGTGATTTTGATCAGGTGATTTTGATGAAGAAAGAAATGAAGTCGTAAAGGCGTAATGTAAAGGATTTTGTAAAGAATTTAAGCAATCCAGTTGATTGTTTTTTTTGGCTAAAATCTTACGATTATTTAGCTGAAATTTGTATAATATTTCAGAGTTCTCGTCAAAATGCCCTGAGAGATGGGATTTCTATCCGGATCTTCATTTGTGCCTTGTCGTTCCACACAAACCACGAACATGGATCGATGCAAAAGAGTTGAGAAATCGATAACTATAATTGAAGTTTTGAGTTTGATAATATTAAGATTAATAGCTACTTTAGAGTATCTACAAATTGATAAGCTGCTTAGCTTAATGGCTACTTTAGAGTATCTACAAATTGATAAGCTGCTTAGCTTAATAACTACTTTAGAGTATCTACACATTGATAAGCTGCTTAGCTTAATGGCGACTTTAGAGTATATACATATTGATAAGTTGCTTAGCTTAATGGCTACTTTAGAGTATCTACAAATTGATAAGCTGCTTAACTAAAAATAAGCTGCTTTTAGCTATTGTGCGAGCAACTCCGCTGAATTGGCCACCGTTCGAAACGAGGATGAATTTCGAATTATTACGGGTAAACAATAGAAAAATAGACTTAAACAAGAAAGCAATAAACAAGAAGAAAAGTGAAATCATTTAACATTTCACATTACAGACTTGGTCGAACGCGAAAACCCGCAATTCCTCACGTGGACTGCGCTGAGGAAAAATGAGAATGAGACAGATTTCTCATGGATTGATGGAACGGTGGTGAATGAAAGTTATTGGTTGACAGGTTTAAGAATTACGTGAATGATCTTAAATAGGGAAACAGGCCGAATCCGATCTCCGAATCATGATTGTGGAGCGATAAATTCGGACAACAAATTGAAGGGTTTAGCGACATTGGATTGCGACAATGTGCAGTTCTTCATTTGTCAAAAAGAGGCCTATGGGTGAGTGCAAATTCTAGTGAAAAGGGTTAATAATATTGTTTTTAAAAATTCATATTATATGCAAATTGATTCTCGATCCTTTTTCGAGTGTAGATTTGACTACAAAATACAAAATAGAGGTCAGAATACAAAAACGGATTACGATAGAAAACAAAGATCACCAATGATCAATTCTCAAGATGAAACCCTTTTTATTTCCTTTGTTTTCTCTGGGAAAAAGTTACCAGATAGCTCAGTGGTTAGAGCATCTGCTTGGAAGCAAAAAGAAGGGTGGAGGTCGAGGGTTCATTCCCCTATCCGGAAATTTTTGCCTTACCATTTACTACTTTACTTTATTTTCCTTGACTGACTTTCTTTACTTTCCTTGACTGACTTTACTTGACTTTCTTTGGCACTTCTTACTCTACTTTCTTTATCATTCCCTACTCGACTTTCTTTACCATTTCTTACTTTACTTTCTTTATCATTCCTTACAGTAATCCACCCGAAATCCTTGTTGGTCCAAACGGGACGATCACCTCACCTCGCTGGCCTCAAACCTATCCAAGCAATCTGGAGCACTATCAAATTATTCAGGTCAGAGTATTCAGTACATTAAATTTACAATTGTTCTAAAAATTTTAAAGCTTATTTTTGAATATAAAGTTTAGTTGAATGAAGCCGAGAAAATCAAATTGACAATCGAAGAGTTCGAGACCGAGTCACAGCTTGACATTTTGACGTTACACGATGGGAAAAGTTCGCAGAGTATGAAATTGTTGAGGTAAGGAATTGGGAAGTTTTTTTTTGTCATTGATTAAAATGTTAGACTTTCGGGTAAACGACCAGAGCAGCGAACGCTCACGTCGAAGAATATGATGCTGTTGCACTTCTCGACGAATCGAAACACCGAAATGAGCGGCTATCGTTTGAGTTATGAGGCTTGGTTGGGAAATTTCAGAAAATTTCAGAAAATTTCAGAAAAATTATGGAAATAACAAATAGAAATTATTTGTTTAAAAGAGTTTTAAGTTTCTAATGGTCGTTAAGGATCCCGCCGAGTGAAATCATTGTTGAAAGCCGTGAGAGTTTCTCTCGTTTAAGCAGTGCCAACTATCCGAATGGGTACAATTTCACGAGACAAAGGTTTCATTTGTTTATTTTGATTTGTTCAGCTAAGCTTATACTTTTCAGATATTCAATTGAATGTCCAAATGATCGAGCGGTGAGTTTACAGATTCTTGACGTCAATCTCCAAGAGAATGACGGGATTTTTCTTTTTCCCGTCATTAATGGAAGTCCAAAGATTCGAAATCGGTGAGAAATTCGCAATTTCAGCAATTTCAGCAAAAGACTTTGGGTTTACGATAGCTTTTTCTTCGATAGCTATCTGAAAATTGAGGCTTTCTGTATTGCTAAAGGATTTAAAAGGGATTCAGGCTTCACTGAATCCTCTGTATCTTAATCTGACCGAATCTGACTGAATCTGACGACCATTTCTGGTTGCTGCAAATCTTGCTTTTGGGTGCTCGTCTTTGCGGCTTTGAAAATCCACAAAAAAACAATTCTTTTTCAAGACCTTGAGTTTACGATAGCTTTTTTTTTTTTTTTTTTTTTTTAAATACCGACTGGGGCTACCAGTGGTGAATTTATCGCATACACGAAATATATCAATCACAATACAACGACACACACAATACTAGGCTATATCTTAACTTAACCCACGTCATGACAGACGGCTCCCTAACCCTAAGCTCAATGGGGAACTAAATAGCTTTTTTGGTGGTGAAGGGAAGATGACGATGAAGGAGTGGCTTTTTCTTTAGTAAAGCTTTTTAAAAGATTTCAATCAAGAAATCAAGATCTGAAAAGATTTCAATCAAAGAAAGGCATTTTTTTTCAGAATCTCCGGTCTAGCGGCGAATTTACCACGCGTTTTGAACTATCAAATGTCAAAAGTCATTTTGAGGTGGGATTTAGCATTTGAAATCTATTCAGATCAAAACATTTTATCAATTTTTATCAATTTTTATCAAATTTCATCAAATTTTATCAATTTTCATTATCTATAAAGTTATTGTAAATAACAAATAGAAATTATTTGTTTAAGAGAGTTTTAAGTTTCTAAAGTCGCTAAGGATCCCACCGAGTGATATCATTGTTGAAAGTTGTTGTTGTTGTTTTGTTATTGTTATTGTTTTGTTATTGTTGTTGAAATCATTGTTGAAAGCCGTAAGACTTTCTCTCGTTTAAGCAGTGATTTTTCTAGATTTGATGGTTTCAATTGTGGTCCAACGAATAGCGGATGGCTTTTGTTACATCGATGCGAGCAAAAAGAAATCGAGATACCGAGGGGATGAAATTTTTCAAAAAAAAAATTGAACTTTTACAATAAAATTTCAATATTTATTTCAAAGCGATTTTCTTATTCTTTTTTCTTCTGCTGAGGTCCAGTGCCGATGATTGGAACTCGCCATGTCAATGGTGGATAGATAAAATAGAGAATGATCGGAATGGTGTTCACGATGATGCCGGCCACGTTGGCTATCTGTAAATTGAGGCTTTCTGTATTGCTAAAGGATTTAAAAGGGATTCAGGCTTGACTGAATCCACTGTATCTTAATCTGACTGAATCTGACGACCATTTCTGGTTGTTGCAAATTGTTTTTGCCAATGCAAATCTCGGTTTTGGGTGCTCGTCTTTGCGGCTTTGAAAATCGACAAAAACAATTCTTTTTCAATGTTTTCTTTTCATAGAAAAGAATTCTTTAACAAATTTGTTGCTAAACACTTAAAGAATCGATTTAAAAAAAGTAATTTCTCTACAAAATGGCTTTTAAAAGAAAGCTTTTCTCTACTCATTTTTCTCTAATTTTCAAATATTGTTTTAAAGAGCTGAACTGAACGAATCGTTTTTAAATTTTACAAAATTACGTAATCAAATAAGCTCTATCTTTTTTTCTTTAACACTAAAATATGTTTGTGTTAAAGAAATTGTCGAAACTGTGACTTAGACTTATATCGACTACAGTGCGGTGAAAAACCATACGCCACCCCCTAAATTTCAATTTTCTGCGGCTCCCGTGCCAGTGACAAAAAAAAACTGAAAACGTAGTTAGATTCAGGACCAAAAATGACCCTTAAACCCCAAAAATCGTCGACATAGCATGAATAGGGAGAATGTAACAGCCAAAAAACGAAAATTCACCCGGTGCAAAACCATACGCCATCCCCCAAATTTTGGTGTCGTTGTTACATTTTTGTTCAATTTTTATGATAACAAGGTTTATTTATAACAATAACAGTGAGGTACTGGCTTCATCACCTGACGTGTGAGCTGTGGAAAAGAGTTGATGGTTCTCAGAACAGTCCGACTGTTAGTTTGCGACTTTGAAAATCCACAAAAACAACGATTTTCAAGAATTTCCAAAAGCCATTTTGTAGAGAAACAATTAAGCTTTTTAATAGTTTAAATAGAAAATTTTGTTAGTTGAGGTATTATTTTTAAAAAACGTTTTGAAAAAAAAAAATTCTAAAGACTTTTTGCAATTTAACGAGTCACATTTGAGAAAGGTTCTTTCATTTCTTAAATTTTCATAAATCTAACTATAAAATGCTCACCGCAATGAACTGATTTCCGGCCCAGATACCAAAAATCAACCATTGAAGGGTGAGAAGCCAGATGGCGAACTGCAGGATGGCTGGCATGTATTCGGTGTGTTTGAAAGATATAGCTCGCTTCTTTAAAAAGACGACTTTTTAAGGGGAAAATAATCCTTTACCGCATATAATCTAGTCTATTAAATAGCCTATTAAATAGTCTATTAAATAGTCTATTAAATAGTTTATTAAATAGTTTATTAAATAGTCTATTAAATAGTCTATTAAAGTCTATTAAATAGTCTATTAAATCGCTATTAAAGTCTATTAAATAGTTTATTAAATAGTCTATTAAATAGCCTATTAAATAGTCTATTAAATAGTTTATTAAATAGCCTATTAAATAGTCTATTAAATAGTTTATTAAATAGTTTATTAAATAGTTTATTAAATATTAGGTTGGCAACTTAATAATGACGCGTCACTACTTAACATGTTTTTTGTAATTTCAAGCGCCGTTTCTTCCCTCTTTTTTGCATATATACAAAGTAAAAGATGTCTACATAAATAACATTTAGTGCTCCAAATTTCATCATTTGCTTTTTGGCAAAAAAAGGAGGACAAAAAATTCCGCATTGTTCTACGATTGTTCTACGATTTTAAACAAGGAAAATCACCAGCTGAATCTCATCGCACGATCATCACTGTTTTTCGAGAGGAAAGTATACACATTCGTCAATGTCAACGATGGTTTCAAAGATTCCAAGGCGGCGATGAAAGCCTCGTAGACGAGCCACACCAAGGACTTCCTCCAGAAGTGGTCGACGATGACTTGCTCGCCTTAATTGAAGATTGCCCAACACTCACCGTTCGTGAGTTGGCAGAAATATTTGAAGTATCCCATATGACAATCAAAAACTATTTACACAAACTTGGGAAAAGAATCGAGTTGGAAAATGGGCTCCTCACGAGCTGACCCAGAGCAACAAAATGTCGCCTCAATTTTGCTACAAAAATACAAATCAAACGACTTTTTCACAGGGTTTTGACTTCTGACGAAACGTGGATCAACTACGAGAACGTTAAACGCAAAAATCGATGGCTATCTGCTGGGCAGACCCCTCAAACCACTCCCAAACCTGATGTCCATGGGAAGAAGATAATGCTCTGTTGCTGGTGGAACCTCAAGGGATTGGTACATTATGAAGTGCTGAAACCTGGCCAAACCGTCGATGCTGATCTTTATTCGAAGCAATTAATGAGAGTTAACGAGTCTCTGAAGAAATTGGGGCTCAAACCGGAGAGAGTCAGATTTTTACACGACAACGCAAAACCTCACACTGCAAAGATCACTTATAAGAAAATCGAGGAACTTGGCTGGAAAGTTTTGCCCCACGCGTCTTATTCACCTGATCTGGCTCCTTCAGATTACTTTTTGTTTCGGTCGGTGAAGCACTTTTTGGAGGGAGAAAAGTTCGATGATCATGCTCAGGTCATAAAAGCAGTGAATGACTACTTCGCCTCAAAAACTCCCAAGTTCTTCGAGGATGGGATCCGGGATTTGCGCAGAAGATGGGAAGGAGTCATAGATACTAATGGAGAATACCTTTCGAATTGAAAGCTCTTCTTTTGTGTTTTTTTGAAATAAATGATTTGTTACATAAACGCGTCATTATTAAGTTGCCAACCTAATAGTTTATTAAATAGCCCATTAAATAGCCCATTAAATAGCCTATTAAATAGTCTATTAAATAGTCTATTAAAGTCTATTAAATAGTTTATTAAATAGTCTATTAAATAGTCTATTAAATAGTCTATTATCTAGTCTATTCAATTCTATATTACGCGATACTTCAGCGATTCGAAAACTTTTTTTGCACTCACAATTTCATAGAGACCGCCGAGGAGACCGAAAATTTGTGTGCCAGCTGCGAAAGCTCCCATCACTTCAGGAGCCTCATCAGCATCCTTGAAAGTTAGAAAATTTTGTAAATAAATTGAAAATAAAGTAAAGTTAGCACGGTTTAAAAAAAGAATCTTCGGTAAATCTTCTATAAAAATCACATGTTTATCCACGTAGTTGAAAATCCCGTAAACGAGCGTGATGAGGCCGATGATTTGAGCGATTAAATATTGCTAAAATCCAATGAAAGATCGCCGCTTTTCAAAACTAACTCTCTTTGGCTGAAAATAGCCAAACGCGAAAATGTATCCAGAAAAGAAAAACAAATTGAAGAGATTGAGATAAATATTCATCTTGTCACCGGTCATAAGGCCGTGTCGAAGCCAGCAAATCATCCTGGAAAGAATGAACTTTGAAGCTGCCAAAGTTAACTAGGCAACTTTTGTCTGAACATCTAGTGCACTTTATAGAATCAGACATTAAAAAAAGAAAAAAGAAAAACTATAATGCAATGCTAGAAATTGCTTCAAACGAAAAACGAGAAGACGGGACCGAACCCCGACCCTGTGAGCGGGAGTCTAATGCATTATCAAGGAGGCCACCAAGGCACTTTCGCCTAGCTTAGAAAAATCCAGTCAAAAAGCCTTTTAAAGCATTCGGTTTGACGCCAAATTTTCAATTCGGATGCTTTAAAAAGGCTTTTTCCTAGTCGGAAACAAGTTCTTTGGTGGCCTAGTGGATAAGGCATTAGATGCCCGCTCACAGGATCGAGATTCGGTCGCCGATGCGGCTTTTCGTTTTAGTTCGTGCCTTTCTCTAGTAAAATTTGATTTAATATGGTCTGAAGTTTGGTAGGAAAAGAAATCGAATTACTAGAGTACTTGAGACTCACGAAATATGTAGTGCTTTTATAACCAATAGTTTATAGCCGTTTAGTTCGTTCGTTTAGAACCAATCGTTTATAAGCAATATTTTCAACTCACATCAGACACGGTAACACCAAATTCACCGATGAGAACCCGTCGGCGGTGCCGCGTTTCTTCCATTCCAAAACGGCAAAGCTGAAAGGGATTACCGTATTTTCTCTAATAGTAGTGCACCCCGGCAAGCCGAGTTGGTGACTATTTTATGGTTTCGAAGTTTTCGCCGAAGCTCAATACTCTAATCTCCTACTAGATCTCATCGTCAGCTACATTTTCCAACCCCACATCAATAGGTTCTGATAAGCGGTTCTCGAGACTTCGAGGAATTTAGGCGACGCTCAGGGTGCACTACTATTAGAGAGAAGACGGTATATTATTCCAGGTTAGGCTAGTAGATCAGACTGATCTATTTCCCTAATATTTCCCGCTGAGCCGAGTTGGTGACTATTTTATGGTTTCGAAGTTTTCGCAGAAGCTCAATACTCTAATCCCCCACTAGATCTCATCGTCAGCTACATTTTTCGACCCCACATCATTAGGTTCTGATAAGCGCTTTTCGAGACTTCGAGTAATTTAGGCAACGCTCAAGGTACACTATTATTAGAGAAAATACGGTAGTATATTAGTATTATAGGTATTATTATAAGTACCAGCGGAAAAGGCTCACTATCGTGCTGGGCGCTCGGGAACACATTACTATTAGAGAAAATACGGTATTATGACGATAAGTTACATTTCTTTTCAAATAAAAGTTGTTTTTTTTCAACTCACATTGGTAAAAAGGTGAACACAATCGAAAAAGCGATCAACCAGATGGCATAAATAGAAAAGAGATCCATTTTGGAGTGATCTGAAATTGTAGAAATTGTAGCAAAACGAAAAATATGAAAAATTCGCTTGTTCAAAGCACACAAAAATTGAGGCCAATCTCTGGAACGAGACAAATTTTAGCAAAGGAAAGAAGAAAGAAAGAAAGAAAAAAAAAGAAGAAAAGAGATCACCGAATGATAAGGAAATCGAGGAAAAATTGAGGTTTGTTGTTAAAAAGGGGAAAACGTCATTAGCACACATGATAGGAATTTTGGAGTGATCTGAAGTTGTAGAAATGGTATTGTGGTGTCAATTCTATTTTATATGAAATTCTCTATGAACTATGTTTTCATAAAGGTTACCGAAAAAAATGCCAATGAACTTTTAAAATTCTCTTTCTTTTTTTAAAAAACAAAAGAATAGTTTTAAAAGTTTTTCAAGAAATTTTGCAATAATTAATTGGGTGAAGAGAAATTTTCAGAGAAAAGTTGAAAAAAACGGCGTCTAAACCTGGTGTAAACAACAGAGAAGGGGGGAAAGAAGAAAGGAAGAAGAGAGGAAGAAGAGAGGAAGAAGAGTGAAAGAATTCGATGGGAAAAGAGAGACAAATCAATTGGAAAGGGCGTCGACACAAAGTACACAAAAATAAAAAGAAAGTATGAGTGCATTGAGAGTTTTTTTTTTCTTGTTGACATTCTCTTACATATTAGAGAATAATTTTACAAGACTTAATGAGGAGATTTGTAGAGATATTGTAGAGATATTGTAGAGATTTGTAGAGATTTGTAGAGATTTGTAGAGATTTGTAGAGATTTGTAGAGATACATTTTAGAATTTCTTGAGTACTTGAGTATTAGTTTTGTGCAGAAAAGATCAGAAAAATGATTTTAGAACTTCTTGAGCATTAGTTTTTGCCCAAAAAAAATGGGCAAAAGTGTATTTTCAAAATTTTCATAAATCTAAACAAATCTATGGGCTAAAATCTAATGAGCAATCCTGGTTGGTAGGCTGGTTTTCTAAAAATTTCATCATAAATTTCAAAGAGATCTTTTCTGACTTGTGACTAGGCTTATCAATGATCACTGATTTGCGGCAATCTAACAAGATATAGCAATATATTTCTAGACTAACAATTGAAAAAGTATGACTCTACAGGTCTTTTAGGCTTTGCAAAAGCTAAAACCAAATGATAGGAAGCTGGGTGAAAATTTGAAACTGTTTTTGTTCTAGAAATTGTTCTTGATAAATTTTGGGAATATGATAGTTGAAAAACGATTCAAAAGAATCATTTTCAAAAGATTCAAAAGAAAGAATGGGTTGGACCAAAACGTGGCCGCCGCCGGGACACGAACCCGTGACCACTATCAGGCGAACCCTCTACCAATGAGCTAGAATGAGCTATCTCTTTGCCGCCAGGATAGCACCTTATGCCTTACTTGATAGTTGTTTCAAATCATTTCCATTGTTTTTTTGTTGACTTGAGTATTTTCTAAAGTTCGGACCTCCTATCGTACCCCTATTTGTTCGCCATTTTCACAGCAGTGTTTCTCTTTGGTCAAATTCATTGTTCTAACTTTTGTGTTCAAAGAATTGCTCAATATTTCGATTTCAATAAATTGTTAAATCAACTTCGTTAACTGATCAAATGCATAAAAATTAAGAATATCAAGAGCCACATACAGATACAAGAAAAACAAGAAGAAAAAAAACCTTTTAATCATTAGCAATTACTTCAAAGTCTTTGAAAAATATGAAAAAGTTATTCAAAAAAAGCACATATTTATATATATATATATAAATATGTGCTCGAGAAAATTTAGAAAATTTAGAAATTATTTGTTGTTTGTAGTGAAGAGAGAGAGGAAGATTTCAAGAAAATTTTTGAAGAAATATTGGATGAAGAGAAGAGATGAAAAAAGAGAACGAATAGCTTTTCTCGTCTCTTTCTCTTTCTCGTCTCTTTCTCTTTCTCGTCTCAATGGGTTAAGTAATAGGTCTAGTGGAGCTCTTGTGAAATAGGTTTGCAATTGCAGCGTGAAAATATGGCTCTTTGATTTGTGATGAAAAAAATAGCATAATGAGATTGTAAAAATCAGTCACCATACAATAGGAAGTCAGTCAGGATTAGGTAAACTTTGCTAAAAGGAGTCATCAGAAAACTGTCCTTTTGGTAAGGATTGAATAGATTAAATGATTGAATATGGAAAGGATACGTTTGAGCAAAAAGTACAAAGAGAACTAGATCAGTCAAAGCAATCGTTTCGATTAACTTCTTCTCAGAAACATGTCCTGTCTCGAAAACTACCGTAATTTGTCTCTAGAATCGTTCGTATGGTATTTGTTCGTATGGTATTTGACCAAAAATCATTGTCAGCTAGGTTAAATCAAGATCAAACTAACAAAATTGAGAAGTTGCCAATGCAATATGCTAGAAATTTTCCAAACCATTGTCAAACCAAGCTTTCTGATTTACTTTATCAGTTAGAAATAACAAAAACTCAAGACTAATCTGTTAGAAACATTTAAGCCTTTTAGATGACATTAAATGTAGCTGAAGCAATTTTCAACACTGATTCTAAATCTCAATTATCCGATTTCTAATGATTTCTATATTTGTCATCAAGATTAGATATACCGTAATAATTCTAATAGAAGACCAGTCTCCAATAGAAGGCCCTTTTGAAGGGAGGTTGAAAAATAGAAGACCAGTCTCTATTAGAAGACCAGTCTCTAATAGAAGACCCAAACTCTTAAAATGCACTATGTTACCGTATCCCGCTACCACCCAGATTTTCTTGTAAAAATCATTGTGCAAAGTTATTATTTCTTTCCTACTAGTGTTTTTTGTAATTCTTGTTTCTTGTCTTAAAATAAATAATGTGTTTATTTTCAGGGCTGATGGCTGAGCGACTGCCAATTCGCACGGATTCTCTGGAGGAGTATCGAGATATTCGAAAAGATGAAGGAGACGACTTTGAAATCTTCAAGGAACGAGAAAAGGAGAATGAAAACGAGATGAATCAAGATTCGGAGAATGCTTTGGAGGCTCTCGAAGCGGAACTGCTCAAGAATGGAAACAAACGGAAGGCATATTCGATCGAGTTTAAGTTAGAAACAATTGAATTTGCAAAGACGATCTCAAAGAATGTTGCAAGCACAAAGTTTCAAGTCAGCAGAAAGATGAATGGATTTCGCAAGAAAAACGATTGCGAAAGATGGGGAAATCATACAAGAGGTTAAAAGGAGGTGGCCGAACCCTCACAAATACGCAACTCGACGTGGAACTTGCCGAATGGGTCCGAAGCGAACGACAGAAGAAAAACAAGGTCTCGAGGCGTTTGGTCCAAGAAAAAGCAAAGCGTTTTTGTGAGCAAAACGATATCAAAGTCGATTGTTCATTGGGATGGCTTCAAAAGTTCATGAAGCGTCATGGATTTTCAATGAGAACTCAATCTGTCAGAAGCCTCCCCACGAATATGCTGATGTGTTGGTCAATTTCGTAATGTATCTCAATCGGATGCAAAAGGAGAACAAATACACACACATCTACGCTTGTGATGAAACGGCCGTCTTCCTTGATCCAATTGGCGGAAAATGTGTTGATGAAAAAGGAGCAAATGAAGTCTCAGTTCGATCAAGTGGACATGAAAAGACAAAAATTTCTGTGATGCTTACGGCGCGCTCCGGCGGTTACAAGTGCAAGCCTTTTGTTCTTTTGCCACGGAAACGAATCGATCCGGTCATCCAGAAGCGATTTGGAGGTAAATTGAATCTTGTCTGGGAGCGAACGACATGGATGAATGATGATCTGACGGCCGACTTTCTCAAGAGAACCTTTGGACATGCTGGACTTTTCAAATGCTTTTTGGTTTGGGACAGCTTTCGCTGTCACATTTCGAGCTCGACGAAGCGAGTACTTAAAGCAATTAAAATGGACTCGGCGGTAATTCCAGGAGGGTGCACAAAATTTATTCAAGCACCAGATGTTGTTTGGAATCATTCCTTCAAGGCCAAAATCCGAAGCTACTACGACGATTGGATGATGCATGGAGATCAGGAAACCACAAAAAGAGGTAATATCAAAGCTCCATCAATGGACAACTACTTACAATGGATCACCGATGCTTGGAATGATTTGGATAAGGATCTCATCGCTGGATCATTCAAATCCTGCGGAATTACGGTTGCTATTGATGGATCGGAAGACGATCAAATCTCCTGTTTCAAAGTAAGTAAAATTTTAGCTGCTTTTTACTTTATAAGATTTTCAATGTATTTAGTGTTTTTATTTTAGCCCAACGGTGCAGTTCCAGAAGCGGTCTCCAAATTGTTGCAAGCCCGAAATGATGAGATGGTTGCTCAATTATTGGATGAAATTGATTTGGGCGAAGACGAGGAAAACAAGGATTACGAAAGCGATGCCTCGATTGAAATCAATGACATTAATGAAAATTAAATTGAGGTTTTTTAACGGATTTGCTCCTTTCAAATTGTTTTATGTTTTATGTTAATAATTATTTGTTGTTATTGTTGTTAATTGTTGCTTTAACTAAGTGAATAAAGTGATGATACAAATGTGACTGATTTTTAAAAAGGGTTGCTTCCTAAAATCGTTCTCTAAAGCTTTGACAAATTCAAGACCAGTCTCTAATAGAAGACCCTTTGGGGAAGGGGTTGAAAATTAGAAGACCATGGTCTTCTATTAGAATTATTACGGTATATCAAGATTCTAAGGATCTCTATATCTATCACTACTTACTATTAGTGATTAGATTAAATCTAAAACCTTAAATTGATTAATTAGATTAGAACTAAATCTAGATTCATTCTATAGAGTGCGCCGAAATTTCTTTCTTACCAAACACTGCACTCAAACCAAATTCGCAGAAAATCAAACAAAACCAATTTAGAATATTTAACAACAATATACCGTAAATATTGTAATAGTACCCCAACCCCATAATGACGATGCGGAGTGTTGCGTAGTCTAGCTTTGAACGAGTTTTTCTCGACACTGGTTTATGCTACAATGCGCGCTTAGGTATCAAAAAATAGCCCTGAATTTCAGCTATTTTTTGATACCAAAGACGCATTTTTTTTGAAAGTACGGGCGCTTTGCAAAAAAAATGAAATACTAAAAAACTTTTGTGACTTGCGACTACGCGACTGTACGAGGGGGGTGGGGTACTATTACAGTATTTATGGTAAGTGAAAAAAGAATTACACTAAATGCTCAAAATGTTCTCCGTTTGGTTCAAGACACAAACGGATCGTTTTGCCGCTCGAAGGGGTAGGAAAGCTAAGCGCTTTCAAACTATGGTCGTGTACTTGATCACCGAAATCTCACTCCAAGCTCGACTCAAAGCGACTTTCAGCTGTGCAACTGATGTGAATCTGGTACGGGAAATACGGCTCTTAGTATTTTCAATTTCCCATATCCAGTAATCTGTGCTTATCTCAAAAATTTGCTTCCCGATGATCATTATCTGCTCAGTGTCGACCTTCATCCACTGAACACACCTTTTGCACGTGTAAAAATTCTTTTAATTTGTTAAAAGTAATCAAAAAAACATTTTAAAAAACGCATAATTGTAATTTAAAATAAAAAACGGTAGAAGAAATAGATGATACAATAAAAGTAGAACTTTTAGAACTTTTAGAACTTTTATCGAACGTATATTTTCCTATACTTTCCACACTACTCGTCCGATATTTGACTACTACCGATATTTGACTCTACCGATATTTGACTACCAATACTTTCCACACTACCGATATTTGACTAAACTTAAACTCCGATTGCTGCTTCTCAATTTAAGACGGGCATGATTCAACGAAAAGAAAAAAAACGATTATAAGTATAATGATATTCAATGGGAGAGAGAATTCTTTGAAAAGAAAAAGAAGGGAAAAAAGAAGGGGAAAAAGAAGAAAGTATGCCACGATTCATTGGAATTCTTCTATTGAGAAAGAATACCAGTATTGAAAAGAAAGAAATGAAAAGGAGGGGAAATCAGTGAAGAGATGAGAGTGTGGAATGAGCTGAGCATCGACTGAATCGAGTATATAACATGATGAACATCTCTACCTAGGAAATTCTCGAGTTCAATCATTTTACCGTGCTCAACTACCGTGCTCAGTTGTTGACATGAGCTTTCTTTTAACTGACTCCTCTTATATCTTTCCTTATTTGTTTATTTGTCAATAAAGCTATGAACAGAAAACTTTGGACAATAAAAAACATTTGATAGTAAAATTTTTAGCCAGATAGATTGAATACGGAAAGGATACGTTTCACCTTTGAGCAAAAAGTACACTAAAAAGGAAAACTATTGGGTTGGTGAATTGAAAACTGCGGGGCTTTGAACTAAAATTTATTCAACATAAAACCATCAATTCATTCGAAATAATTTCCATTATTATTGACGACTTCTGCCCCATTTTACAGGCAATTTGCGGATTCTTCTTTCGTAGTAGGATTTTGGTTTTGAATCGAAAAATTTCCAAAGCCAATTTTTGACTGCTTCTTCCGAATCGAAGTGTTCTCCCGCAAGCTCATTACTCATGATCCGGAATAAATAGTAATCAAAAGGGGGGTCGAGATCCGGACTGTCTGGGAATGCGCCAAAAGTTCCCAAACAAGGCTTTTTATTTTAGAGCGAGTCAATTTTGCTGAATTCAATTGAAAACTGCCGGACTTTGAACTAAATTTTATTCAACATAAAACCATGAATTCATTCGAAATAATTTCCATTATTATTGACGACTTCTGCCCATTTTACAGGCAATTTGCGGATTCTTCTTTCGTGGTAGGATTTTGGTTTGTGTGTGAGACAAGTGTGAGACTCAAAAATGGAGGACTGGAGACGTCCCAGTTTGAGCACTTTCTTCAAAAGAAACCCATTTTGGTGTCAATAGAAAAGTTGTAGAGAATCAAAAATGAGGCTTATAGCCAAATTTCCAAAAAGATACACTTAGTAGTTTCGCTTAAAATGCAAGTTTTGTGAAAATTCGTAAATTTCGGATTTCTTGAAAACGAGTTTTTGAATCGTTTTGAAAATTTGGATATAGGCTTGATTTTTGATTCTCTACAACTTTTCCATTGACACCAAAATGGGTTTCTTTTGAAGAAAGTGCTCAAACTGTCACATACGACAATAGCCCGCAGTTTTCAATTCACCAACCCAATAGATCAGTCAAAGCAATCGTTTCGATTAACTTCTTCTCAAAAACTACCGTAATCTGTCTCTAGAATCCTTCTTCTTATAGTAACTTTCTTGTAAAGCTTTCAGCTTAAATCTTTTCATTTTTCCATCTCAATTTTGATTCTGGAATTGAATCCACTACTTTGATTGAAATTTCAATTTTCATTCAACTTCCAATTTTCAGTTATGTTCCCTCAGAGGTTGTTATTCTCATTGTTCCTTCTTGTCTCAATGGCTCTTGCTCACTATATGCCACCATATTATGGAGGAGAACATCATGCCGCTTATGGAGATCATGTAAGTTTAAGTTTAAGTTTAGATTCCACATTTTTATAGAACAGAATACCCAACTAAAGTCAATAAAACTATGAACAGAAAAGTTTGGACAATAAAAAAACATCTGATAGTAAAGAAGATTTGGTTCCTTTTTGTCTACAAATTTAGTTTTACAAAACATTCAAGTGAAAGCTAGAACAAATCCCTCTTAAAATCTTCAATCAAAAAAATAAGATTCTGGTTGTTTTCGTATACTTTTCCCTCCCTCAAGAAAGGTGTCAATTTCTTCCCGTTCTCTTCTTCTTGAAGCTTCAAAGATGAACGTATCAAATTCATGAAAGATCACTAAAAATAAATCTTTTCTCAAGCTAAAAGCTGAAAGAGATTTCTGAAAGATTTCTGAAAGAAATGACACCTTTTGTTCAATTCTTTAGCGACTCAAATTGCTTTTTTTGCACGTTCAACTCGAGTTTTGGAAGCAAGTTATCAAGTAATCGAAAACGATGCTTACATTAGTTTTATTAAGAAATCTATAAGTTTATCAATTTATCAATTAAATATAAATTTTCTTCTGAATTCAGGATCACGCCTGGGATGAATATGATGGAAAAAAGGGGCATCACGCTGATGGATATGAGGATGGAGAGTATGGAGGAAATGCCGGAGAACGTGTTCGTTTAGAAATTGTTTTGTTATGAAATAAAATCTGAAATCAGTGTACAGCCAGGTTATTTATAAGAAAGCATAGCTTAAACTCGAAAAATTTAATCTTTAAAATGAATCAAAGATCTAAGCTTTCAGGGTTACGAGGGAGCTCACTATGGAGATAAGGGTTATGGACATGGGGATCACTACTATGGAGAGGGTGGAGCACATGGAGAAGGCGATAATATGTATGATGCGGGACATCGACATGCTGATGGTGAGTAGAGCGTTAGATTGCAAAGGATGCAAAGGATTGCAATTTCCATTTTCAGATGAGGATGGGTACAAGAAATACTCGTTTTATTCGTCGGGCAGTGGACCCAATGGATCGTACCAAAAGGGATATTATGGATCGGAGGGTGAGAAAGGAAATCAATGATACTAACGATCTATATGATATCTCTAAAATCTCTTTCTATTCTCAGGCTACGAGCATGAGGACTCTGAATCAGCTCACAAGAAAGCTGCCGAGGGAGGTGCTTACAAAAAAGGATACGGACAAGAAGGACACGAAAATGATCACGGAAAATCACATTATGATAAAGACGTGAGTAAAGAAAGGGTTTAAAATAGAAGTCTAAATCTAAATCTAAATCTAAATCTAATTATATGGATAATTTCAGGGTAAATCTCACCATGGACACGACGAGAAGTACGCCTCAGACCACCACGGACACGAGCACAATGGATACGGCAGTGAACACCATAAGAAGGTAAAAAGCTTGTACTTATATGACAAAAACTAATAGCTTTATTATATTCTATTATATATAAGCTATTGTATAAGCTATTAAAACTATTATATATAAGCAAATTTCCAGGGCTACGAAGCCGACAAGTATGGTCATGGAGACAAGTACGATAAGCACTAGTTTCATCGTTTTTTTTTCTGTTTTTCAATGCCTCTTTTTGGTAAATAAACGTTAAATAGTCTTTTTCAACAATTTATTAAGCGATAGAGCAAAAAAGAAACAAAATGCTAGAGCACAGATAGGGTGAGAAGATGGGGGACGTTTTCGGGGCTGGGCGACGGTTGTTTTTTTGGTGGTGATGATGGTGGGTCTTTTGTTTGTTGGTCGGGGTCTGGCCTGGAAGATATTGTACTGCTGTAAAAGAGCAAGTAATATAAATACGGCTTCTCCTAGAAGTTAACAAGTGAATGTGGTTTGTTTTGGTAAAGAAGTTCTTTATTTCAACGATCTAAAGTGTTCCCTGGCTACCAAAGTCGCGAATCTAGCACTAGCTGCAATTGCTGGTTTAAATGCTATACTGTAGTTGAGTTAAAGTATGTTAAAAGTTTAGAAATTAGAGAAATTACCCATAGAAAATAGAAAATTCCATAGAAAATAGAAAATTTCAACTCACTAGATGGAATGATTGTTGCTAGAAGAGAGAAAAGCGGGCGACCATTTTAGTTAGCCGAATCGGAGTGGTCTTGGGCCGTGGCCTCTCTTGTTGTTCGATCTGAAAATTGAAGTAACAATGTTCTCAAGTAAAGCACGTGTCTGTTGTGCTTTGTTGTGCTTTGTGCCGATAATCTGATTCATTGCTCACTCAATTCTCAACGCTCGCTTTTTTTGGTGACCTCAACTCTTGATCACAAGAATGATAACAAAGAAAAAAGGTTTAATGAGTTAGCTTGAGCAAACTTTTTGCTTAGTATTAAATCTTCAAGGTTTAGAATCGTTTTCTAACAAGTACAAGAACTTGGCAGTTCATCTAGAAGATTAAAAGAATAACGAAAGCTCAAAGAAAGCTTAAAGATTCGTTTTAGACTTTAAAATCTTTCCCTTTTTGGGTCAAGATCGACTCTCCAAAGTTGTCATTTTGTGTGAGTGACGTTAAAAAGAAAGCACTTCTAGAGTTCTTCTCACCTTTTCCTATTTTAGTCAAAAAAATATGGTGAAAGAATCGAAAGTGACGAGAAAATTGGGAAGAAAATAGAGATTTAAAGTACTTGGATATAGTAGTAGAGATGGAAAGCTTTTTGAAGAGCTGTAACTTTATAGTGCAGCTCTAAAGCTCTTTTTCTTTTAGTTTAGCCCAAAATTCATGTTATTCATGATTTTACAACTTAAGAACTGTAGAAATGTCTTAAAACACAGAAAGCTATAAAGTAGAAGATAGCTGTTACCTCATCTCTGGCTGGAGGAGAAGCTCGCGAAGGATTTCATCGTCTCTCATCACCCTCACTGAAAATGAAAAGCTTATGAAAATTTGAAATCACTAGAAGATAGTGAGAATGATTGGAAAAAGACTTGCAAAAAGTCAAGTCTTGTTGCAATCGGATTCGCTCGCTCAAGCTCACTCAAGCTCGCTTGAGCTCTACAATCTACTTGATTTTCAGAACAAGATCCCTAGCCTAACCAGAGTCGAGAAAAACTCGTTCAAAGCTAGACTACGCAACACTTCGCACCGTCATTATGGGGGTGGGGTACTATTACAGTATTTACGGTATATCAAGTCTTGTTGCAATCGGATTTGCTCGCTCAAGCTCGCTTGAGCTCCACAATCTACTCGATTTTCAGAACAAGATTCCTAGCCTATAAAAGCCACTTGTTTTTCTCTTATTCTAAAAACATTCTTAAGTCTTTAAAATATTCGGAAAAGGGGAAACCACTTCAACTCAATTTCATTGAAGCGCCACTCTCCTCCTTTTCTCCTCGGATTACAAAATGAGCCCTAATTTTCTTTTTTTCTTGATGACGACGAGAGCTTTGTTAAAAGAAAAAATTGGAAGCAATCAATTTTTGATTTGTCTAGAGTTAAAGTGATATTTTTGTTATTTTTGGATATTTTTTCAGTTCCTTTTTCAGTTCAACAGGTGTTCAAAAAGTTCCAATTTTTTGCGGATTGGGAAAACTGTTAATGAACTCTGAAAAAAAAGGGAAGAGTTTTCCTTTTTGAACTTGAATTAGAAAAGAAAAAGAATGCTAATTGTATTTACAGGTGGATGAGGGTACTGAAGAGAATACTTTTCTTTACTTTTCCTACAACTCTTCTCCGTCTTAATCTTCTCGTAAATATTGTAAGTAAATTTGCAATTAGTTTAGTACTTTTAAACTCATTTCACAGTCTTTTCAATGCCATTTTTAACAGTATACCGATTTTGAAATTGTTCAAACTCTAGAGTCAATGAGTAGTCAAACTCTAGAGTCAGTTAGTAGTAGTAAATAACTACCGATTTGAACATATTGTGATCAAATATTTGATTCATAGTTAAAGAAAATAAAGAAAACTGTTAATGAACTCTGAAAAAAAAGGGAAGAGTTTTCCTTTTTGAACTTGAATTAGAAAAGAAAAAGAATGCTAATTGTATTTGCGGGTGGATGAGGGTACTGAAGAGAACTGAAGAGAACTGAAGAGAACACGAGATTTTCTTACAACTCTTCTCCGTCTTAATCTTCATAATCTTCTCCGTCTTAATCTTAATAAAGATTGTAAGTAAATTTGCAATTAGTTTAGTACTTTTAAACTCATTTCACAGTCTTTTCAATGCCATTTTTAACAGTATACCGATTTCGAAATTGTTAGAAATTAGAAATTCAAAATCTAGAGTCAATTAGTAGTAAATAACTACCGCTTTGAACATATCGTGGACAAATATTTGATTCATAGTTAAAGAAAATAACGTAACAGTACAGAATATTCTCATTGTAATGCTTCACGAGAAAAGCACTCATCGGAAACTTAGGAAGAAGCAGCAGAAGAGCAGAAGCTTCATGAACTCCCATCATTAAAGGTACTTAAATGCCCCTCACAATGCTTATTCATAGGCTGCACAAAAACGTTTTTTGTGTTTTGTGAGGTTCGGTAGACTTGTCTACTTATTAGCACTTTGAATTTTCGACTTTAAGCCACAAGCAACTCACACAATTGCATTCGAGGATCATCGGCGTCGATCTGAGCGAAGCAAGCGGTCAAACTGGCCACAAGGAGCAGCACAACGCTCCAGAAGCGCATGCTGAGTTGCAATGGAATGAGGTGGGAATCGGTGATCGAGAGGAGAATTGGGAAAGGGATATGGGAAAGAGAGGGACACGCCCACTCTATGAAAAGTGGGGACACCGTGAGGGAGGAGACCCACCAAAGGAGAGGTGGGTCTCCTCCCCATTCAACTGAAGGTCGAACCAATTACCGTTGTCCATTCCCATAGATCATTCTTTATCAAAAGTGAAAGAGAAAAGACTAAGAAAAGACTGAGTGCTTTTCTTCTTTAAAATATCATTGGCTTGTTTGAAAAGAAATCCTCAATTGTTTAAAGTTATTGAGCCTGTCGTAATCGAACTTCTAGAGCTCTAGCCTGATCTCTTTACATTGATCTGACTCTATGCCTTTTCCCGAAAGATACAAAGATATAAGACCAAAAAGATATAGGCAAGATTACAATAGATTACAAATTGAGTGTAATTTGAGATTACTGGATATGGGAAATTGAAAATACTAAGAGCCGTATTTCCCGTACCAGATTCACATCAGTTGCACAGCTGAAAGTCGCTTTGAGTCGAGCTTGGAGTGAGATTTTTGATTTCTTTAATGCAATTTGAGTGTTGATATGCTTTAGAACTAAAAATGAGCCTATTTTTGATTTCATCTCTCCTTTGTTTTTATGATTTCATCTCTCCTTTGTTTCGAATGCAATCCTCAGACAAAAACTTACACAAATACACTCAAATTTTCAGCAAAATACGCAGCAAAAGGCAAATGATTGACAGCCACTCGAGAATGGATTACCTTGTTCTTTCCGTAAGATGAATAAGTTTAGAAAAAAAAAAAAGAAAGGTTTTATCTTTTTGTGAAAAAGGTTAAGCATTTATTTTCAAAGACATCATTCAACAAACGAAATTCCGTCAAATGAAAGAAAGAAATGTATTTTAAAAAATAAATTATTCGGCCTTGTAAAGCCTTGTAAAGTCAATTAGAAATGCATAAATCTCATTCAGTTAACACTTTTTTTTATTTGATCTCGATGACTCTTTAGAATAGTTCTTTGCGTTTTTGACTTCAAAATCTAAAAAAAACATGACTTTTCAATCGAATTATCGGAAAACGTTTGTGTCCGTTTATTGAAGACTTTTCGGAGTTTATACATGTTTCATTCATCGGTAAAAGTGGCGAATCCGAGAAAACCGAATGGGGGTTATGAAATTGAAAAAGTCAGGAATTTCATCTTTTTGTTTTTTAAGAGTATTGTAAAATTTTTTTAAATATAAACAAAAACAAAGTACTTTTCTTACTTTTTACACAGCCCGCAATGAGAGTTTTTACGTGTAAAATGGGCTATATGAATTTGATGGAGAATGTAGTAACGACGATCTGGTTAAGAGTGAGCTTCAAAGCGAGCGGTAGTCGCAAAAGTTTTTTAGTATTTCATTTTTTTCAAAGCGCCCGTACTTTCAAAAAATGCGTCTTTGGCATCAAAAATAGCTGAAATTCAGGGCTATTTTTTGATACCTAAGCACGCATTGTAGCAAAAACATATCAACTTACGAAAACTACCGTACTCTTGTCCCTAACTTTTGTCTAATCTGTCAACGATTAGTTTTGATTTTGTTAGGTTTCATGAAACGTTATTTTGAGTAGCTTTGATCAAACTGAAAACAAATTAGTGTAGTTTCTTCAACTTTCAACTTTCAACTTTCACGCGTCAAGTTCAAGAACTTCTTCAGAGTGTGAATAGAGGCACCTACATCTTTAATAAACCTCAAAAACAAAAAAAGTTTGTCTTTGCTTTTACAATTAGCAATTCTTTTCCCTTTGCGCATTTTTCGGGAGTCACGTAGGCAAAAAACGGGGAATTTCTGAATGAACAATGGCAAAAACATACCTCAAGAACAAAAATGGGGGAAAAGGATAACCCTTTTACAAGTTTCAACGGATAGTTGAAGAAAAGCTAGACTAGGTAAATGGAAATCATTTTGGATCACCGAGAAAACAGGCGGCTCTATTAAGTTGTAAATTTTTTGTGGCTCAGTGAACGTTTGCTGTGTGTGTGTGTGTGTGCACACACACACACAATCTACACTTTTATGGGTGTAATTTTCACTTGAAAATTACTTCAATTCATTTTATTCCTGATCTTTCAGAACAAGAATTGCCAGAAAATTCTCGAAAATTTCACAAAACTACAGCAATTCATCAACCGCCGGCTTTCCTTTCATCAAGCTTTACGCGTAGCTCAAGCGACGGAAGGAAAACTAAACTAAAACTACAGCTATCCCAAAAAACGGAAATAATCAGTCATCGGCTTTTCAAATAGGAAATTGTAGAGACCACGTAGATCAGCGACATCTACCACTTGCCCAATTTATTGGCGACCAGAAGAGGAAAAGAACTCGATACGATAATTTTAGATGAGAAAGAGAAAACTTTGCCTTCATCACTCATCGGGTTGTCAAGCGGCTCTCGCAAAAAGCTCGGATGGATGTCATCAAGACAAAAAGGGAATCTCTCATAGATAAATTACAGGAGATGCGAAGGGCGCGCGTCAGAAAACGCATTTTTAATGCGGGCATCCATTAGTAGAAAGAAGGGATGAGGATTGAAAGGGGTATTCAGCCATTGAATTCAATTCCATTTAGCCGATCCACCCTTTCACACAAATATTGCATTCAAAAATTAGATGACATGACGAATGGAGCTGAATCAGCTTTTCATCTGGACATTTTTCCTCTCAATGCCGTCTACTGTAGCCACTGGTTTAGTCCTCAGAGAGGGAACTATTAAATTCTGATAAGTTGACTGAAACTTTTAAAAGAGTCATCCAATTTTATTGATTGTGTATAGTTTTATTTACTGAAATGGAGTCACGATCAAATTCAACAACGAAAATGAAACAATTTGAAAAATGAAAATAACCGGCTAACAAAAGAGACCATAAATGTGGGAATACGTTAATACAACATAAAATAATAGCTAAGAAAATGCTCACACTGAGATCAAACTTCGGGACCCTCACCACCGGGCACCAACATCGTGATGTGGTTTCCATTGAGAAGAATCGAGTCGAGCCGAGTTACTCTAAAAAAATGAGTGAAATATAAATAGACACTTAAAATTGATTCCGTTATAACCTTCTTTATTGAAATAATTCCAAAGTACGAAAATAATTAGGTGTCAAGTGCAGAAGTTTCACAGAAGTATTGGCTAGGAAATTGACGCATGAATGTATCTTTGTTTTGGGCAGGGGTTTCACATTTTTTCTATTCTCGAAAAGTCTCATTTACAATTTTAAATTTCATAAGAAACAAAAATTTTCTGCATTTTTTCTACCTGACGTCATAATACATTGACTGATTAATTTAGCTAGTTCGGGAAAAAGGGAAACTCCCAGCCCAAACATAGATAATTTGATAAACTCTATTTATATAGGTAACCCTTACTTTTTCCCCTCCGGTGTGTTCTCATATTCGACCACATCCTCGAGTACCATGTTGACGTAATCATCAAATCCGCACAAAGTTCCCACGATTTCCTTCTCTCCTAAAGCAAAACTTATTTCTCTTGAATTCAAAACTAATGTGTTACTGAATAAGATGTTAAAAAGATGGATGTTTCTAAAATTAAATCTAAACTCCTCTCTTATTTGCATAAACAAAATACAAACCTTTCATGATCACCCATATCCGTGAACCGATGCACTTGTCGACGAGTCTAAAAGAGAGATGTAACAAAATGTTTCAAACAATCAATTAAAAAAATTAAAACGCACTCGAGGGGAAGAAGGGACGATGGATTCACCGTTGTCGACGCCATCTAAAATGTATTTACAATAACAGCTTGTCTTTTCTAGAGCTGAAATATCAAATATCAGCTAAAAAATGATTTGGTGCTCATAACCAATGTTTTTTTCTGAACCAACTACAATCAATCTTTATTCAAAGCTTCTAAAAACATGGACCATAGTAAAATTTGTTCTCCAGCTCAAGGGTCACAAAACAGGGCAGAGAAAAATGGGATTTGGCAAGTAAAATTCAAAAAGAATAAATACTATCGCAGACATAGAATAACTGGGGGGAAACTGATAAGTTAAATCCAAGAAACAAAAATCATTGCAAAATCATGTTGTGAGATAATCATTGCCACGGCACAAAGTAAAGATCATTTTTTAGTCACACACTGTCAAGGAGATTTCAAAAGGGAAACAAAAAAAAAGACGACGCTAGGTATGTAAATAGAGATGGAGCAAATTTAGCAATGCGAAAGTTTAAATTTGCTTAAAAAGTTGAGAAACTCAATATTTAGCTTATTCTGGCTCCTCGGGAGCCGCAAAACCTTCTTCTGTTTCGTAGAGAATGTTCAACACACGAGACACCTCAACGTTTCCGATTGTCTCGTTATCCTGACATACGATCTAAAATAGATATTTTAACATTAGATAGAATAGACAATAAAAGCATTTATTAATCGCAAAGCTTGCCTCAATTTGACGTAATTTCGAGAAATAGAAATCTCTCTCCTTCTCCAAACTTGCAATCACTGAGTCGCTTTCGTTCAATTGCCTTGTGACCTCGTCGAGCTCAGTGCGTACATTTTTCAGCTCCTAAACAAGAAATTTGATCACAAAAACAATATAATTTGTCTGTTTCCAAGCAAAATTCAAAGAAATTACATTTTCTAGCTTGATCGTATCTTTGCTCGCGGCAGCACTTGGTGCAGAATGACCATTCTGCACGTTCACGTTTGTCTTCGGGGCTAATGGGCGAGGCGCAGCCGCTGTTGGTTGTGGAGCAGCCGGCTTGATCGTCGTCTAACATAGATTAATTAGTTTTGTTGAGTAAATAATACTTACTTGAGTCATCTTCCTTGGAGCCGCCGCTGTAATTTGTGTGTTTGATCCGGTGCGTGGTTGCGCCCGGGTAGTACTAAAATAAAAATTGTAAGTCTGAAAATTTAAAACTTTACTTCAAATTGCTAGTTGTTCGAGTCGGCATTTTCGAGACTCCACCGCCAGCTTTTGGATCAATCGGAAGGGGCTCTCCACCTCGAGCATCCGAAGCGTTGTACTCATGTCCGTCATAGTTGGCGTCGAAAAATTTCTTGAACCATTGCAGAAATTCGAAGTTATCCTAAACTTGAAAACGTTTCAAAACCATAGGCACTAAATTAACCTGGAATTTTCCCTTGATTAACTTTTCGACGGGCACAATTTTGTCGACACCTAGAGATTTCCACGAAGTTTGTACCTGAATAGAAGCTTATTTACTACCAAATGTACATTACTCTATTATGTTTATTAATTGACCGTAAACCCACAAGCTTCCAGTTGGATAGCCAGTCCAACTCTAAGTGGCTGTTCCATTTGACGCGCTTCATTTGAATGGCACCGGGGAAGAGGAAGTCCGTGAACTAAAAAATTGTAGATATGGAGCGCAATCTTATCATTAAATTCTAGAATTCAGGAAAATCAAGAAGGCTTAGGTATTTGTATCGATGCATTAAGTATCAGTCAAGATCAAAAAATTATAAATCATACCAAGCAATAGGCAGCTCCTGTGTGCATCTCTTCGATTTTCGAAAACTGCGCTTGCAAGCAGTCGTTCACCCACATCAACATCTAAAAATTAACAGATTCATTCAAAAATTCGTGATTTTTTTACCTCATGTCGAGACAAATTGTCGGTAGTCGATGACGTCGCGTACACATTGACGACCGACATCTAAATCCAAACTTGGTGTGAACTCCACAAACAAAATTAGCAATGAGACAAAATAACCGATGGCTTTAGAACCAAATTTCACAAACCCAATAAGAATATTGAACTATTTATTTCATAATACATATTGTCTGTCAAAATACCAAATTTACAGAGTAATGAAAACCGGGCTAGCTAATGGACAATCCGTATTGGAAAAATATACAATCGTAGAACTTTGTAAAAAGGAGGTATGTAAAATTGTCGCTAAATTAGATAAATATACACACAAAAATAATTCTAAATATAGGGAATGTGAGAGCATGATGAGAGAAAAGAGAGAAATGGTAATTGATTGATGAATAAAAGAGGATTGTGTGGACAACTGCACAAATCAAACCTACATAACCAATTTAGAAGAGAAGGCAAAGTGTCAACTTTCAATTTCAACTTTTAAAACCCAAACAACTTTGGTACTTGAGTACCTTTTATTCATCATGAGCCATAATGAAGAACAGATATTCAAGCATAGCCATTTAAGGTTTAATGTATCTAAAGTCAAATATATAGGCGAAACTGTATAAAAGATCTATACTATTGTTATATGAGAGTGAGTTATTGGGCACTGTGGGAGGATCTCTCAGCAATCTCCGCCATCCATCCCCCATCAGAGGGAAAGGGTCATTCATCAGAGATAAAAATCAGATCATCCTCCCGGGAGTCTCATTGATCTATGAAAGGCCATACTTCCTGACAAACACCCCAAAAATTAATATACAGTCGAGGAATTTTGATTCGTAAATCTAAAATGAGAAAAAGTCGCTGGGGATCAGCTAATTGAAAAGTCCCCGATGTCGTAAAAATTTGAGAGCGAAAAATGAGAAACATACTCGAAATTTGAAAATTTTAAAGGAAAGGGCTTTAACGTGGTTTTTAACAGTTGTAAATGACTCATTGTGAACAGACAGAGATTCACCCCATCTGATGCATTGGAAATTCCCCCGCCGTTTTTTGTTTCGTTCTTTGCCTCATTGAGATGGGGAAATGTTTGGTCGGCGGGACGAGTGATGAAACACACCCACTCATTTGAACTATGAAGGGAGGAGGAAACAAACAAGAATTGGTGGTCAATTTCGCTAAAACATTCCAAGTCATTGAAAATGGTCACAATGAAACCTCGCAAATGAAAATTTCACTTGATTATCAACTATTTAGGCACCAAAGATTTTTACGAATGAGGTTTCATTGTTTGATACCAGCATTTAAAAGAAATCTCTTGTGAATCGATTCCAGCAAAAGCTGCTGAAATCTTATCAGCTGAAACAGCTTCTCATAATGCCACAAAAAACAAATAACTAATAGGTAGCATAAATTATTGTTTCACTGGGAGAAGGATACAGACAATCAATAGCACCGAATATTTTTCATAGAACGGTGGAAAAACCGTTAGTGTGGGCTTTAAGAAAAAACATAAAGGAGTCAATTAGAACAAGGTTAACATTAAATAAGTTTGTGCAAGTGCTGAACTAAAAGTATAAGGGCTGAACAATTGTCAGCCCTAAACTTGGCAAACTGTCTAGACCTAAAACTAAACGAATTTGCAAAGATTGTTTCATTCTTGTAAATCTCTTCAAAAAGTTCTTTCAAATTTGTTTCAAGCTAACATTTTTAAGCGAAAATAAAATTTAGAAGAGCACGGGGAGCAATTTCGTTAACCTGAATGAAACGGATATGGCCGTAAAAACTGTGCAATGATAATAACACCTAGCTTTTTTTAATTACAAGGGAAAATAGGCAATAGGGAATCTTCGATGATGAAGATTATGGGATTTGTTTGAGGAAAATTAATAATTGGCAACCTAGAAAGTTTAAGGGTTAAATCAGCATTGTTATTCATACAGGAAGCGACTGTATTTTTCCGAATTTTTCTAAACCTTTAGACTTTCTAGGCCAATCATACTATTGAAAATTCACCAACATCCACGATAAAACGCTGAAGCGCTATCTGAAGCATTGTAAGAATGAAGGGAAGCATTTGGCACAACGTTCCGATTGGGGTGGAGAGTCGACAAGATTTGGCCGTTGTTGATCTTGACGGCTTGCCGTGGGTGCCTAAAGAAAAAATGACAATAAAATAAACGGCATTTCGTTCACCAAATTATAGAAAACTTTTTTTGTCGGTTTAAAAAGCCTAACTTTCATTACACTTTTGTATAACTTGTATGTAAATTCTTTTTGAATTACAATGGGCAAAAAAAATTGTTTTCTGGTCGACATATTCAAAAAAATTTATTGATATCGTTTGCACACCTGCCAAAATTTAAATCCCAAAGTACCTCTTCTTGTGGTGCTAAAGGGTTTTGTAGATCGTTATCTCCACTGCCTCCTTCATCTCCATCCAGCGATTCGAGCTCTAAAATTTTTTTACTTAAATTTTAGCATTGATAAAGTAAACCTTGGTCATTGTAGAGTTGTGCAAGAGATGGGAAAACGGAAAGCGCTTGTCGTGAAGAGTTTCCGCCTTTTGCAGCCACAAACTTCTCCCAATCAAATTTTTCCTTAAATAAATATATTTTGAAGAGCTCTATTAGTGATAAAATTTATGGGCCGATCCAATAATAAACAGAATACAGGTAGATATTACCCGTTAAAGTTTGGGTTCATCAGACCGAAAAGTAATGAGCATACCTCGATTGGAGCTTTTGCAAACCATGGATGATGTTTGACTTGGTCCATTTTTAGCCGTTCCATTGGGTCTTTTTCAAGTAAACCCGTCAGCAAGCTGTAACGCAGTTTTTTTTCCAATACTATTGGTAAACCAACTTTTGAGACTCTTCTTCAAGTTCGATTGTCTTCGGCATTTCAAGTGGTTGCCAGCAAATGTTCTCGAAGAGTTTCATAATTACATCACCTTAAGGTAAACATAATATAATCGTATTTAATTCAAGCTCAAACCTTCGAATGGATATTCGCCGGAAAGAAGATTGTAAAGAGTGACTCCGGAAGCCCATAAATCGACAGCAAACCCTCTATAATTTCCAGGTTTGATTATTTGCCTACTCAAAAGCCTACTTGTAAGTAGGATTGTGACCTCCGACGATTTCTGGTGGTTGAAATTTGGGCGTTCCTTGTACATTTGTGCACGTATCATCATTCTAAAGCAAGCTTACAGGTTAAACATAACATGTTGTTATGTTACCTGATACAACGGCATCTGCTCAGCCACTCCAAAATCCGAGATTTTCAAGCGCCCTTCCGGCGAGACAAGTAAATTCGCAGGCTTGATATCTTTATGTACAATGCTCAACGCGTGGAGATACTCAATACTAAAAGCTTGCATATTTAGAAATACATTAATATCGCTGACCCCGCAATAAGTTGCCTGAAGAAATAATGAGCCCAATCCGGAGTGAAACGCTTGTGCTCCCAAGTATCGACGATCTAAAAACATCAATATTGGTTGAAAAGTATAAAACGTCTACTTCTTGCAATGAAGCCACACAAAATTCCAAGACCATGTACTGCTTTGTCTTTTCCTCAAGTCGGAAAAACTAAACAGATTAAAAAAATTATAATGTAACTTTTTAAGTCTTACCTCAAACATCTTGATACAATGCGGATGGTTGACTTTTCTCATAATTTCCTTTTCGCTGTTCACATTTTCCGGGCCATTTGGGATCTTTTTAATGCGACGATCTAAACAAAATAAATATAGATTTTAATTATTAAAAGATACCTTTGTAAATCTTCACAGCACATCGCATCAAGGTATCTTCTTGAACAACTTCCTAAAACAATAACCTTAGATGAATGTACAACTTCTAGCTTCCTCTTGCTTTTACTTAAGGATTTAATTTGAAACCTTGACTTTTGCATAGCTTCCTTCTCCAATCACATCTCCAAACAAGTACTTGTTGAGAATCTTTGGTGGCTTGCGTTGCCAAACCTCTTCCGCTATCTAAAAATGAAATAAATTTAAAAAATAATTAAAACAATGCGCTTACATGATCATCATGTAATGTTTGAAAGAGTGGGCGGTTATCGCGAAGTAGTTGGCTCAACTCATTTCCAAAATCCTCGGGTAGAGAGCTCGGCATAGGAAGAAATTCTTCATCTTCTGCTTGGAACTAAAATATTAACAGTTATAAAAAGCCTGGCTTTGGTTAAATTTTAGTTTTAAGGCGTGACCAATAAAATATCAAAATGAAAGAACACGTTCTCATTGGTGGAGACGGGTGGCTAGAGTGGTCAAAGCTTAGTACCGAAAGTGAGTAAGAATGGCGGAAAAAGAAGAAAAGATAGGAACGGAACTCGTCTTTGAGTCGAAGGAATTCGAGGAGATAGGGGCAAGAGAAAGAATAGGAAATGGAGATGGAAAAAGAGGCCGGGTCAACAAAAGAGCCCTCTTTTCTGCGCTCGCGGGACAACAGCTGACTCGTGTGACTTGTAAAAGTGGATTTTGCGCGACTCGTTTTGCTACTTTCTGATCGCTGCTTTGTATGAAGCCTATCATTATTGATGCATTGAAATGGGCTTTTTTTATCTGGATAAAATTCAACCCATTGGTTTGCCCTGCACAAAAATAGCAGGCCCGTAGCCAGTGGGGAGGGGGGCAAAGGAAAATGTTTTGGAAAGTTAGAAAACAGCTTAAAACTTGCATTCAAAACTCAAAAGCTGCATTTTAACTTAAAAGCGAAAATTTAGTTCAAAATATGCAAACTTTTGCTCCTCTAAAAATTTCCTTGCCCCCTCCAAAAGTTTCTACGGGCCTGCAAAATGGTATCATAATGTTTTAGCATAATCATAATAAAAAACTACAACTAAAAATCCACAAACTTGAATGCTAAAACCTTGCCAAAGCAACAAACCCCGAAGAATGGCTACTTCCAACACTCAGGAAGCAATTATCTGACCACGAACAGGAGTTCAAAAGGACGGGAACGACATTTCCTGCTTTGGTGAAAAAAAGAAAGCCGTACCACTCGAATTTCCTGGGCTTGTTCTTGTTGCACTGGCGGTGGTGCAGGTCGAACCTGACTCAATGTCCATGCCTGAAAACAAAAAGTTTTACAAAATCTCAATATGTTTGCTGATGGCTAACAATAAAATTTCAACGCTTACCCGATATCTTTCTCGGAGCTCATCCTCAGAAAGACTTTCCTCGTCATCCTCACAACCAATTGAGAGTTTCTAAAACAGAATTGCCAAGAAAATTGGAAACATGAACAAAATTGGAATTTGTTTATCTATTTCTAGTATAATCTATCACTCAAAATCTCACCAATTGATTGCCGCTCGAGTTGTTGCCAAAGGAATTCGCTTGTTCCTCTGTTGGGACGGGTGGTTGCCCATCCCAATGCAGACCTCGGCCTCCTATGTCCCCCAGTACTTCTGGAATTAAAAAGAAATTATATAAAAAGAAGCTACAAAAAAGTAGAAAGTCATGAAAAGAGAACGAATCAAAAAGGCAGCAAAATCTAAAAAAAATTTTTTGCAAGAGAAAGGGATTTTCTTCATTAAATAACTCTAATCTCTTAGATTACGATAGTTTATTCAAAAATAGAAAAACAAAGTTTAAGCATCGTTTGCATTTAAAATAAGCCTGTAAATCTCTATTCTGTGTACTTTTTCGCACCTGTTTTTGAAGTCATCAACTAAGCAACATATGGCAATCGTTTATGCGAAGACCGGGGCTGCTCGGAGAAAGTTGTGATAGAAAATATCTAAATTTGCACATAAAATGTCAAAACGAATTGCATTTGATACAAGTAAGCTCTCGGTCAATACCAAAAGAAAATCGAACATTGCTCAATGAATATCTTTATTTAATATCAAGAATATCAAGAAAAGACATTTAAGGCTGTACAACCCGATAATCGCTAAATATATGGAAGAGAGGGAAAAAGTAAAACAAAAATTTTTAAGCTGTTATAAGTGAAAAATGGAAAATGAATAGTTTTGAATGGCACTTATTAAATGGAAAATGTAATCAAAGAACAAAATAATGCAATGCTTAAAAGCTATCTTTGCAAAAATGGTATTAAACGTAAGGCTAGCTCATTCTCTTCAAAGTACTGTAAGTTCCAATCTCTAGCTACAGAATGACTACAGTAATCAAAGGCATTTGGATAATCACTGGTAAAAACACAGAGTACCTTTTCAATGTCTTAAGCTATTCATAGCCTTATTAAAAAAAGTCAAAGATACGCAGTCTGGTTGGCTGAATATCTTTTACTTTTTTGGCCTTTGTTTACTTTTTTTATTTTCCACTTTACTTTTACTTTCTTTTTTTTACCTTTTTTTTATTTTTTACTGTAGTCAACTGTATTACAAAAGCCTGATCTTTACAATATCTTTAAACATTAATTTCTAAATAACATAGCACACAGGTAATATTTGATATTTTGCCTATAATTCTTGACTAAAATCGAGTCTCAAAAGCACTATTGATTATTTAGGCACTTATGGATATGTATTTAGTCGAAAACTTGAAAAACAACTTCATAACGAGCACAAAACCGAGCTTAATCCAGATCCAATCCATCGACACATCCATTCGGAAAGATGTGTCCTCTTCCTGTCTTATCCGTATCTTCTATTGTCACCTCGGTTCCCACCCATTCCGTGTCTCCCGAAATCAATTGGATTGGCGGTGGTGGAGGGAGGATTATGGATCGAACGGGGAGCCGACGCTCCTGAAATAGTCATTTATGGTTTAGTTACCTTCTGTAGTTAGCTACGTAATGCTGTAGTTAAGAGTCTAGTCTTCAGTTTTAAAAAAGTATAGATCTTGGTTAAGTTTTTTTTAACTTTTGCCAACTCACCGGTCTCAATTTAATATTCGCTAGCGCTTCCTCGGATCCTTTCGGCAATTTCAAAGGTTCTTTGAAGAAATCGGATGCCTCTTTCCGAGTGATTTGTGTCACCAAACTTTCAGCTTTTCTTTTCGGAACATCTGATTCTTTTGTGGAAAGATATCGAAATCCATTTCCTGAACCCATTTTTAAAGTTAAAGCCATTCAAAAGTCATTACCGAATTCATCATCAACGAGAAACCGCTGTAGTTGATCTTCATAGAGTTCTTCAAGGTCGCCTTGTGGCCAAACTCTAGAAATGGATTGGGCGCTTATAAATGCTTATAAAACCAATGATTCCAAAATTCACGTGCAATACCTTGTAACAACATGTTTTTCGACATGTTCTTTGAAATATCTCGCACATCGACAAGTCCACATGCAGATTGGGCACCCGAAAGTACATGAACGATTTGGATGTCGAGCACTGAAAAAATCAGCTTTTAATAACATTTCTCTAAAACTTACGCCACATGATTTGTGTAACTTGCGGGTTCCATGAATTTATCCTGACAATACGGGCATTGATAACCCCAATTGTGCTTTTCGACGTGATTCCGCAGGCGGTGTCGCCGCACCGTCATTTGTGAGGCTAAAAAGATTCTTCAATCCCTTCACTAACTTACAAATCTCGTACTTTGTTCTTTAAATCTCCAATGATCTTCTGGAGATGCCATTTTTTTTTCACTCACCAGCCGCATACGGACAATCGGGACATTGATGTGGTCGAACGTTGTTGTGAATATTCATATGCTCATCGTAGCTTCTTTTCGATGAGAGCATTTTATTGCAAATTGTGCATTGCCATCGTCTCCGCGAGACCAACGAGTTCGGGCTGATCAATGGGTTTCCAGGACTTGTACTTGAGCCATCCACTGGAAATTTGGGCACATTGTGATTGTTTCCTAATGTTATTAAGTGATATTAAATGCTATTTTTGCATTGAAGAAATATTGAAAAGCTTTTCTTAACAATTTTTAATAGAGAAAAGCGGCCAAATGACAGATTCGCCGGAGAGATGTCGACTAGCGCTCATTCAAGCGCTTCTTAAATGAGTTGTATAAGTCCAATCGGGATGTTTTTGGTAGATAAATGTTGCCGAGAATTAGGCCTACAATTCTCTGTATAACACTTGCCACTTTTGAAATCAATTAGACATTTCCCAGATACTTGTCCAAAAAGTTGTAACGGTAATTTTGGCCCACCCTGTACAAAGATGACTGAATATCAATTTTGAATATGTTTTTAATAAGCAGTTAATAAATTTAGACGTTTTTATTTAAACCTGATCAATACTGTCAAACTTTTCCCACCTTTAATGGCATTGATAGTCGATGGCCCCGCCGACCATGACTCAACCACCTTGCTCATCACTAGAAATTATTGAAATCTTTAAAAAATATATAAACAACTTGTTTAAAACCATACAACTAATCTAAATAATAAAGCTTTGATTCTAGAAGTAAAAAAAAACAGGCTGACAACAACAAACTTCAGCAATCAATTCGAAACTTTCAACACATATCGACGAAAATAGCTTACTCCATAAAATTATTAATAAAATATAAAAATATAAAAGTAAACCTTAAATCTTATCGCTTAAAAAGGCCAAGAGGACAAACAAAATTCGAGCAAAAACCCACTTGACCTGAACGTTTTTTGGTGTCGTTTGTAGGCAATCGTCTATTTTTGTGTGTCTCTATGACTCCTGTAACTGGGAAAAGAGGAGATTTTGCGGAGAGAATCGGGGAGAAAATGGCAACGGCTTAGTCGAATTTTTCGCACCAAACAGAGTCACGTGGAGGGGGGTTTATTTCAAAGAAAAGCTCGTTTTTCTAAACAAAAAACCGCTTCTAATAGGAGTTGAGGGCAATTAGTGAAGTAAGAAAAATGCAAAATTGCTGAGGAAATCGCAAATTTTACATTAAAAACTGTTTAGTCTAGTTTATGAAAATTGTCGTACTGTAACTATTGTACTTACTAAAATATTGTAGCGGTAGGGGCATAAGACTGCACCCTTACAGTCCTTTATAATACAGTAAGACCCAAAATTTGCATTTCACCGCACTCCAGGAGTTCCAGGAAAGCCACAGTAATAACAGCTTCATGTAAGCCTACCGTAAATACTGTAATAGTACCGCACCCCCATAATGATGGTGCGGAGTGTTGCGTAGTCTAGCTTTGAACGAGTTTTTCTCGACACTGGTTTATGCTAAAATGCGCGCTTAGGTATCAAAAAATAGCCCTGAAATTCAGGGCTATTTTTTGATACCAAAGATGCATTTTTTTGAAAGTACGGGCGCTTTGCAAAAAAATGAAATACTAAAAAACTTTTGCGACTACGCGACTGTACGATTACAGTATTTACGGTAGTTAGAACTTCCGTTTAATCCCAACTTCCACTTTTTCATCCAACTATCCGGGAAGAAATTCCTTTTGCTTGAGTTCGAGAACCTCAAAAAAAACCACCGCTGCCCGCTAGAGATCTCACGAAGATTGATGGAAATGCATCACCTTTTGCCCCCACCTAAAGTCAAAAGCTAATCGACCTCAGTGGGTTCTTGCTGAAAAAACCCATTTTAAGTCATTAATCATGGTATTCAAAACCTTGTTATTATTCTCATTGTTACCAATCGTCGTTGTAGCACAACAACACGCTCAAGGTAAGTAACACTTCCAACTATGAGTAGAGTGTGTTCCTTGCGAGTGGACTTGCCATCGATATGTATTGCTAAGCTTTTTTAAAGCACTCCACTATGCGAATTTGCCATATGTGAGAAAGCAATCAAAAGCTGACATTCTTAGCTTTCCAATGAAACAATTTGCAGATTGATAGCTGTTTTAGAAACCGAGATCTGAACGGTCAAAGTTGAGCTTGCCGTTTGTATCGATAAAATCGATAAGCAAATCTACTCGCGAGTAATGCGTTTTTTAAAACGCATACTTGGGAAAAAATGACCGTTACCGTTTATCGAACATTATTGGAAAAAAATGACGCAAAAGAATCACGAGTCGACATAAATACGACTTCTTTTAAAGATATTCAGCCGTTTGATGGCATTGATGGCATTGATTTGATGGCAAATTCCCGTCAAATGTAAAGATCTTCAATTTACTCGACTTGCAAAAAGGATTACTCGTGGATACTCGACAAAAAAAAGTCGATTAGTCGAGTAAAAATTACTAATACAAATTTTACTCTAGTAATTACTTACTCGGAAGGAACACACTCTAGAGTCTCTAGAGTCGAGTAGTCTATTCAATGATACGATTTAGACACTTTAGCTAAGGAAACCTACACTACTGGACAATGAAATATCATATTTGAAAAAAGATCGTCACTTTCGCGCGTCTGTAACTCCCTTGTCTTTATTAAATATTAAATATATTTCTAAATATTAATATTACCATTGTGTAGCCGTTGAAAAGAGCTTTCAGAAAATGTATAACACTAATAGTTTAAGCTCAAAGACAAGGGAGTTACAAACGCGCGAAAGTGACGATCGTTTTTCAAATATGATATTTCATTGTCCATTACTGTATCTTGGTGTCAATGGATAAAAGATAGAGCATAAAAAGGTTAAGTATATAGCGAAATTTTCACTTACTCGCAAGGAACACACGTTAATTATGAGGTTAAAGGTTTCATTTTGTTAAAAAATGAATTCTTTTTAGCTGAATTATATGAATTATATGAATTATTTATATCTTGAAATAATAAGTTTGAATCTAATGAGATTGCTTTCGAGAAATTTCAGCGTTTACCTGAAGTTTTCAGAAAACCGGGTCCAGCAGAGCGCCGGTGGACAGACCACATTCTTTCAACAACAGCAGCATCAACAATATCCCTCAAACTCACAAACAAGTAGTGGACGATGTTGCGGAACACAGCAACAACCCCAACAACCGCAACCACAGCCACAACCTCGATGTGAACCCAGCTGCCAACCACAGCCTCAACCACAGCCCCAACAACAAAGCGCCAAATGCTGCCAACCACAACAACGACAACTGCCTCAACCCCAGCCACAACCTAGCAACAATCGCTGTCAGCCTAACTGCCAGCCACAGCCACAGCCACAGCCCCAACCACAGCCACAGCCCCAACCACAGCCCCAACCACAGTCCCAACAACAAAGCGCCAAATGCTGCCAACCACAACAACGACAACAGCCTCAACCCCAGCCACAACCTAGCAACAATCGCTGTCAGCCTAACTGCCAGCCACAGCCACAGCCCCAACCACAGCCCCAACCACAACAACAACCAAAACGTGAGAAATGTTGTCGACCGCAGCAACAGCCCCAACCTCAACCTCAACAAGCAAACTCATGCTGTCAGCCAATGCAGCCACAACAGGTAACGACTTACAAAGCTAGGGAGATACGTTGAAATATCCATTCAGCTCCCTGCACCGGTTCAAACGAGAACTCAAACGACAAAAACATGGCAAATCAGCGGCTATTCTGCTCGTCAACAATCCCCGCAATCCCCCCATTCACAGCCACAGATCAACAATCACAATGTGGAGTACAGAAAGTTTGAGATTTTAGCTAGGCAATTGAGTGAAGTGATTTCTAGTGTCGAGGGTCAGAGTGGTGGGGAATCTTTACGAATCGACTACAACAGTGGGCGGTGTGTGGTCACCCTGGTAAGAGAGTTCGTACATAGATGTTTGGGATTGAACCCTTGACCTCCCGACCAAGATACAGAGCTCTTAGCCAGTCGACCATGGCGGCATTAGGACTGTTAGACTAAAATTTAGGATACCATAACCGAGAATGGAGTGCCAAGAGGACTCGACGCGCACAGTAAAGCGAAATTTCGATCGTACGCTGATCAATTGAATAGCTGGCAACATCAATTGAGAGGAAAAGTTTGTTTTTTGGCTATCAATTTTGCTATGGTACAGGTTTTGCCTACTAGACTTGGGAAAGTTTTTGGTGTAAACGCCAATAGGCATGCAACGGAAAAATGGCATATCTCGGTCGATTTCACTCGGATCTTTTTCGATTTTTATATCATTTGATGCAGAATCTCCTATTCTATCGATTGAAATTAAAGTCAAAAAGATTTGAGTGAAATTGGTCAAGCTATGGCATTTTTCCGTTGGACACCTATTGACGCTCACACCGAAAATTCAAGATAAACGAATTTTCAGCTAAGCCGAGATGGGGATGGACAACAGGGAACCCATTGGAATGTCAGTTTTAAAAAAAAAAATGAAGATTTTGATCTTGATCTTGATCTTAAGAATCCAATAGCTTTATAATAATATAATAATAATAATAATCTTATGAAGCTTATGAAATTCTATAAGTTCTCAGGAAAAGTTTCTTTAATTTACTTGTTTTAGAACGAGCCAAGAGTGCCCGATTGCCCGTGTGCGGCTCAATTTTGCGGCCAAGCTAACACACAAAATTCCCCTCAAAATCAACAATCGAATTGGCCACAACCGGCTAGTTTGTGAGTGGAAATGAAAAGCTTGAATTGAACTTAAAATCAGGAACTCGCAAAGCCAGCAACAGCAAACACACACGACGCACAGCTACGAGTTTCAGTTTAACAATGGGCGCTGCGTTTTGAAGGTGAATGATGAGGGAAAGAAAGATTTCCTATTAGATTTTTTTTGACCACCACTTGAAAGAAATATTTACCATCAAAATTTGAAACATTTTAAACACGACAATCATTTTCAGGATGGTCAAGTGACCGAGGACGGTCGCCCGCGTGGATTGAATGCCAATGAAAGAGCGAAACTCGACGAGTTCAAGCGACAATTCGATCAATATAGCCAACGACTTCACAATGAAGTACAACTTTCAGATATAATAATGAAAACTTTCCAGATGAAGTTAAAACTTTAAAACTTTCCAGATGAAGCAGAAGTTCAACTCGTACCTGACTCGAGACAGCAATCAACACCAGCAACAGGGATCGGGATCATTGGTGATTCGCGAGTTCACGGTAATGAAAAGTTTTTCTGAAAATTCAAACTTTACACAATAGGCTTTAAACTAGCAATAGAAAATCAACTATAGATCTCTAAATTTAGCCCTCATCACCTCCTGAACCACCATGTCTCTGCTCGGAAGTGGCTTGTGGAAAACAATAAGGAAATTTTATGAAATGATTGGAAATAAATTGTAGATAGATTTACACTTCATTCTTTTTGAGACAATGTTTTTGAATCTAAAAGAATACGCAAAAAATTTGAATCAGTTCACGATCGCTGAGTGGGTCGGAGTGTGTCGTGTGGAGTGTAAACGAGTTACTTTTGTCACCACCAAAACTCTTCTAGATATTCTGGTGTTTTGGCTTCTCTTAATCGAACTAGGAGAAAAAAATGTTAGATTTGCATTTGTCAAGTTTCAAGAAAAGTTTGACATTGTATGTCTTCATCAAAAAGTTTGATATTGTATTTCTTCATTCATATTGCATACATTGGATTGGATTGGATTGAATTGAATTGAATTGAATTTAATTGAATTTAATTGAATTGAATTGAATTGAATTGAGCATTGATTAAGTATTAAGCTTTGGATTAAGTACACATGATCAAATTCATCTTCGCAATATTCAAATTAAAGACTTCGCAATATTAAATTAAAGATAAAGACTTTACAAGAGTTTTTTTAGGGATTGAGAGTTGACATCGTATGGCTTCATTCATACTGCATACATTGGATTGGATTGGATTGAATTGAATTGAATTGAATTGAATTGAATTGAATTGAATTGAATTGAATTGAATTGAATTGAGCATTGATTAAGTATTAAGCTTTGGATTAAGTACACATGATCAAATTCATCTTCGCAATATTCAAATTCATCAAATTCATCTTCGCAATATTCAAATTCATTCATTCAAATTGTGACTCTTTATATAATCTTTACAAGAGTGTAACTGTTTTTTTAGGGATTAAGAGTTACAGAAGTGAGTGCACGTAAATTTGGCAACGGAAAGTGTTGGTTAAAAAGCAATTGTTCAGGTTAAAGAGAAGGAATGAAAGAAAGAAAGAAAGAAAGAAAGAAGGGACCGGAAAATAACCCGTTGTCTCCGCAAAGGAGGGGATCACTCCCTCTTTAGCTTCCTTCTTCCCCACCCGATTTCAAGCTTGCCATCTAGACCTGGATAGAAGAAAGATAGATGAAAAGAAAGAAAATGGAAAGAAACGAGAAAGGGGTCTAAATTCGAGGAAAGTGATTCCAAAAGCCTTCTTTTTTTCTTTGTCTTGCCACATCTCGCAAAAATCATCTACACAATGGGCTTCTATATAATTTTTTTGAGAACACAATGCATTGCAATGGGCTTCTATATAGCTTTTTATGTTAACTATCAAATTGTAAGATATCTATAAAATTTACTCATTTAATATGGTTAAAGTTTGTCTAGAATTTTTGTACATTGTCTGACTTTAAATTGATAAATAATCTCAGCTTGAGCTTAAGCTACCGATTTTGGATTTGTTTCAGATATTTTTCAATCAATTTAAAAGATATTCAATTTCATAAACGATTTTCGGGATAGGCTAGTTTCCGCAATCTTTTTTGCAACAGGGTCATTTGCGCAACTGGGTCTTTTGCGCAACTTGCCATAACTTTCTTCTAAGTGGATCAATCTTTATGATTTTGGTTTCATTTTGTAGATCTCAACAAGTGCAACAAAATGACACCAAAATCATAAAGATTGGTTCATTTAAATGAAAGTTATGGCGAGTTGCGCAAACGAGCCAGTTGCGCAAATGACCCTGTTGCGCAAAAAAAGTTGCGGAAACTAGCCTACCCCTAATTTCTTGTTTCTTTACTGAATAATCATTAATCAAATCAATTAGTTGAATTCTTTTCCATAAAATCTCCCTCAGCAATGAGATTTTTAAAAAATTCTTAACTTTCTGTGCCAATTTTGCCAAGTTACCACCGATTTTGACTTCTTTTCTTCAAAATTGTACTTATTTTCTTTATACTTTCATTTCTGTAAAGAATAAAAGAGTTTAAAATCTAAAATCCAATTCAAAAGCACATTCAGCGTCAATAAAATGTTATTTTACTAGTGTAAACATAGGAAACAAAGTTTAACTAAGTTTCACTAATATCTTTAAATTACAATTTACAATGACTACATACAATTTACAATGACTAAAATAATTTCTTAAATGTTTTATCGTTTTTATTTTGTCTTATTAAACAAAAAGAAGTGACTCAAAAGTCAAAATACAGCAATTTTTCATTGTCTGAGTGATGAATTTTTTTTTATGAGTAAGTTCAGAAAAAAAAAACATTTTTATCAAATTTGTTTTTATCAAATTCTTTTTACTTAACTTTTTATTTCTTTCAATTTTCTTTTCTTGTTTTTTTTCTTTATTGTTAAACCGGTTTTTAATAGGGTTTTTTTTTCAACCGAAAAGAGAGTCATTTTCCAGTCGGAGTGTGTCGTGTGGAGTGTAAACGAGTTACGAGTTGTCACCACCAAAACTCTTCTAGATATTCTTCTAGATATCTTGTGCTCACTATGGTGTAAATAATTCACGAAAAGCTCTGTACTTTATCAATAATAAATGTAAATAACGGAAAGCTGTAAATAGTGCTAATATTCTTAAAATGTCCGGCTCAAGGGAGAACACGATTTTTGCGGTGAGTTTATAGAAACTTTGGTTACTATAAATTTGTATTTAAAAAGGCCTTACTATCCTTAAAAATTTGGCCTTACTAGCCTTAAAATCTAGCCTTACTAGCCTTAAAAATATCGCCTTACTAGCCTTAAACATCTGGCCTTACTAGCCTTAAAAATTTGGCCTTACTAGCCTTAAAACTCTGGCCTTACTAGCCTTAAAAATCTGGTCTTACTAGCTTTAAAAATCTGGCCTTACTAGCCTTAAAAATCTGGCCTTACTAGCCTTAAAACTCTGGCCTTACTAGCCTTAAAAATCTGGCCTTAAATTACTTTGATTGGCCTTACTTTTGAAGCCAAGTAATTTACAGTAATGTGATACAGTGTTTAAGCTATAGTGTTTAAGCTATTTTTTTAAGCTATTTTCAGTCAGCTCCCACTGGAGTCACCCTGGGATTTGCTCGCGTTCAACCGACAGGTTTGAAAGAGAAATTTTTTTTACTTTCTTTACTAGATTCTTTACTAGATTCTTTACTAGATTCTTTACTAGATAATCTTTTAAAATAATTTCAATAGATATCTTTTAAATTTTCAAAGTAGACAATTAGATTTGAAAGTATTAACTTTAGCCGAACATGCCACTATCACCATATCAGCGATTGAGGAGAAAAACGAAAGGCCTATTTATGAAGGGAATGGGTTAAAGAGGTTTGATTGATTCTAAAAATAAAAATTATTCAAATTTTGGTTTGTCTAATAGCTTTAAGCTAATAATGACTTTAAGCTAATACAATCTATCAATATCAATATTAACAACTATCAATTAGGTGATGGTGATCAATGTTTTCCTTTCATTTCCTCTATTCTTAAAGCTGACCCAGTTGACTTTTTCTCACTTTCATCACCAAAAATTTCTAGGTCAAGATTGTTGATAAAAGAAAGACGACAGAGTGTGGTGTATTTTTGTCAATCAAACGATTAGAAAGAGATTGAAACCACTAGGATAAGGTGAGGGGCTGGTCATGACACGAAGGAGCGGTTTTCTCACCCCTTTCCCCCCTTTCCCTCCATTCAATCCTCCTTTCGATAATCTCCGACGAACAAATCTCTCGTGAAAACACACTAAAGTGAAAAAAGAAATCGAGAAGGGAGAAAACACGGTTTTTATAGCCTGAAATCTTTCGCCCCAGGTGAATGGATTGATGAAAAGATTTGCGTAGACGGGGAGAATGATCGAGAAAGAAAAATACATTGATTGGGTGTGCATTGACCTCGAAAGAGATCGTTTAACGGCTCAACCACGAGTTCAATTGTTTAGCTTTTATCTGACAGACATTATTTTGTTACTTAGCTGTTTGTTAGTTAGCTGTTTGTTAGTTAGCTGTTGGTTAGTTAGCTGTTTGTTAGTTAGCTATTGGTTAGTTAGCTGTTTGTTATCTATTTATTAGTTAGCTGTTTATTAGTTAGCATTAGTTAGTTATCTATTTGTTAGTTATCTATTTATTAGTTAGCTGTTTGTTAGCTATCTATTTATTAGTTAGCATTAGTTACCTTTCAAACTTTTTATTATCTTTATCAAGTTTGTTTTATTTTAATAATTGGCAATTGAGCCCAAGTACTTTTGTTTTCCGAGAACGCTTTCTTGAAGGACCCAATTTTCCAAAGCCTTCAACGAACCTAGATGAACGAACGAAATTACTATTATATTAGATGTAAATGTAAATTTGAACATCCCCAAAGTATTCTTTTTCATTTCTTTTTTTGCCCAAAAGGTTTGATTTGTCTTCTTTTTTTCTAGATTGTGGTCACTCTTTTCCGCAAAAGACCCGAATCATTCGTTGACAAATGCACGCACTCACCTCTTCTTTCTCTTTCTCACTCTTTCTCACTCAATAGACCTTTTTGTGAATTAAGGTGAAAAGATCTTTTATTAGATTTATATATTAATAGCTATTCAATGAGCCTACTGTTTCAAATTCTTTTAAACATAACTGTAACTATCAGTTTTTGTCTGATAATCTCATAAATTAAACATTCAATCAATTAGATTTATATATTAATAGCTATTCAATGAGACTACTGTAAATTGTTCAAATACTGTACATAAAACTACAAAAAATTCTTAATAATTTGATACTTTTAACCAATAAAAATAATATAAAATATGATAAGGCAATGAAATTGAGAATTTGCGGTTAGGAAAACACAAAAAAAAAGCCTTCTAGAAACACTTTTGATCTATAAATATGCCTTGTTCTTTTTTTTCATCCAATCAAATCATCCGTTCTGATCTTTATATTTTATATTCTTTGTGCAATTTCTACTTTCCCTAAAGTAAGTCAAGGTCTGTTCAACGAAGCACATCAAAGCCTTTGTAAAGAAATCTCACTTTTTCCTTTTCTTTTTTCACTCTTTTCAATAGATTTCTCATCCACTTCTAGTTAGTCGAGTTTCTAGTTTCTCTGCTCAACGAATAGTCAGTAAAAAAATTGTTGGCTAAAGTTTATTTTGTAAAATTTTTTGCTCTAAGTTATGACGAGAAATCGTCCCGCTATTTATCAGCCTTTATTTCCGCATCCACATCAGAGGAGGTAGAATGATATAATGTTTTTATTTTGTAGTACTGTAAATAAAATTCTCTCTATTTTCCAGGTGTTTGGCCGTTTCAATAGCTTGTGTCGTTTTCATGGCCGCTCTCATCACTCTTTTGTTGCTTGTTGTTGGTGGAGGACATGCGGCGGTGAGTGCAGCAGTCTCGTAAATAGTATATCCGTAATACTGTAATTCTTATGGTTGAGTATTGATGCGTAGTCGCTGCTTTGAAAACTCCTTTCTCAGGTTCCTAATCGGGCCTTCAACTGGCCACCCGCCTCTCCATCGATCATGGGCGAATTCACGAAAGCCGCGATTACAACCGATCACAAACTATGTGCTGATATTGGAAAGTGGGAAAAGAATTATTAGAAGGATTATTAGAATTCAAAGAATTTATCAACCTTTATTAAACAAGTAATCTGAATTCGAAATTCTAGATCAATAATGGACAAGGGTGGGAATGCTGTCGAGGCGGCGATTGCTGCTCAATTCTGCCTTGGTGTTACGAATCCACAATCTTCAGGGCTGGGTGGCGGATTTTTGATGACTTTATATAATAAGTAAGATTATAAATTTGAAAACTTGAAAAGCATATGCATTTCTTTTCACGTTTAGAACCGAAGGTCGTTGTATAGCGATCGACGCTCGAGAGACAGCCCCAGCTGCGGCCAAGGAGGATATGTTCGTGAAGAATACAAATGGCAGTAAATACGGTAACAAATATCAATTTAGAGTTTACGAACTTGTTATAGGCTTTAACGCGGTGGGTACCCCGGGAGAGCTTGCTGGATATTGGCTTGTCTACCGGGATTATGGTAGCGGCAGGATCGCCTGGCGGGAGCTTATTGAGGTGAATTTTTGGAGGAGAGAAGGAAAAACAGATAAACAAACAGAAAAACAGCTTTCTATGGAAACTGATCAATATTTAGCCATCGATTAAACTCTGCAGAGATGGAGTGCCCGTTTCAGAGTACTTGGAGAATGTGATGAAAGTCAAAGAGTACCACTTCCGCTCATTTCCAAGCATGAGGTTGGACAAGTTTAGCTTTTGTCTGTCTATCGCTTCATGATTTTTCTTTTTTTCTTAAAAATGCTCTTCAGAAAAAGCTACTGTGGCTTTTTCTGATCAAACAAAAGTAGCAAATCTATCTAGTAAACCTAGTATCTAGTATCGAATCTATCTAGTAATCTATCTAGTAATATCTATCTAGTATCTAGTAAACCTAAGAAAAATCTACGCGGGATTTTGGAGCTTTCATAGTTACCCAATTGTTTGAATTTTTCTCACAAAATTAAAAGATCTCACAAAAAGATATTCAACTAAAGCTTAGTGATATAGTATAGTGACTATCATTTAATATTTGAAAGTATAGTGATTATTTTCAGAGAATGGATTAATCCAAAAACAAATGACACTTACAAAGCGGGAGAGCTTCTGCCACGACCAAAGTTGGCTGCCACATTACAGCGATTGGCTGACGCGGGTGGGTTATTGGAATTAACGATTCGTGATAGACATGGGCAGCGGGTCGGGTCGGGTCGGGTCGGGTCGGGTCGGGTCGGGTCGGGTCGGGTCGGGTCGGGTCGGGTCAGGTCGGGTCGGGTCGGGTCGGGTCGGGTCGGGTCGGGTCAGGTCGGGTCGGGTCGGGTCGGGTCGGGTCGGGTCGGGTCGGGTCGGGTCGGGTCGGGTCGGGTCGGGTCGGTCGGGTCGGGTCAGGTCGGGTCGGGTCGGGTCGGGTCGGGTCGGGTCGGGTCGGGTCGGGTCGGGTCGGGTCGGGTCGGGTCGGGTCGGGTCGGGTCGGGTCGGGTCGGGTCGGGTCGGGTCGAGTCGGGTCGGGTCGGGTCGGATCGGATCGGGTCGGATCGGGTCGGATCGGGTCGGATCGGATCGGGTCGGATCGGGTCGGGTCGGATCGGGTCGGATCGGGTCGGGTCGGGTCGGGTCGGGTCGGGTCGGGTCGAGTCGGGTCGGGTCGGGTCGGATCGGATCGGGTCGGATCGGGTCGGATCGGGTCGGGTCGGGTCGGATCGGGTCGGGTTGGGTCAAAAGTGACCCGCTGACCCGACCCGGCCGCCAAAACTCGAAAATGAACATGTCTAAGGAAGTAAAATAATCTGTCAACATTTCCTTTACAGAAGACCCAATTCAACTTTTCTATCACGGTGATATGGCCGACTCAATCGCGAAAGAGTTTGAAGCTAATAGTAAAATATTTTGAGTTATTTGTATAAGTCACAAAAGTTTAGATGGAATGATTACAAAAGATGACTTGGCCAATTATAAAGTTCGCGTCTACGATACTCCTTTGATAAACGATCACTTCAGGTTAGCAACAATATTCCTTACCATTTTCCTTATCATTGATTGTGAGCTCTTTTTTTTTACAGAGGAGATTTGGTGATGTGCGGCGGTCCACCACCATCATCTTTTGCTGTCACACAACTTATCATTTCGGCTTTGTCAAGTCAGTTTTGTTTCAGTGAAAGTTTATCCAAGATTTAGAAATGTATCCGCTGAAAAACTCGCCAACTGAGCTCTACTACGAGCCCTCTTTCTACCACAAATTCATTGAGGCCATGAAGTTTGCGTACGCGCAGAGGTATTGTCAAAGCTTTTATTTGTTAGCTAAAATCTGCATATTTCATACTGCATACCTTTCTAGAACTCTCTTTGGTGATCACGATTTTGTCTCTGGTGCTCTAGCGCATGCCGAGAATTTGACGACTTTGGAATACACGCGATGGGTAGTTGATCACATAAAAGACATTGCACAACCAACGGAGAAATATGGGGGAATCAATCAGACACATGTTTGTTTAAACGCTTTGTTTAAACGCTAAATATTTTGACAGCTAGAATATCTTGACAATTTTACAGCCAGCCGATCACGGCACTTCGCATGTTTCAGTGGTTGACGCTGAAGGAAATGGAGTCACTTCAACGACTACAATTAATCGATGGTTAGTTGAAATGAAAAAGTGGATAATAATTAGATAATAAGGGAATCTTTCTTGATTTGCAAAACAACTAGAAAAAAACTTCCAGGTTTGGAGCCGCTGTTGAGTCCGAAGCCCTGGGAATCGTTTGGAACGATGAGATGGACGATTTCTCGACTCCCGGAACGGCAAATGGCTTTGGATTTGCTCCATCGGAAACAAACTTTATTAGGTATAAATTTGGAAGGAGAACAAGTCACCACAGTTTCCTTTTAGGCCCGGCAAGCGTCCAATGAGCAGCATGAGTCCAATGATCATTTATGACAACAAAACGAAAAACGTAAGACTGAAAATTCGCTTTCAACTTTGTCCAGCTAGACCTAGAGTTGCTATTTTGTTTTTTAAGTTGAGAATGGTGGCCGGTGCATCGGGTGGGTCAAAAATCATCTCGGCGTTGGCGAAGTCGGTGATTCGACCGCTGCTCTTCGGAGAAACCGTCAAGGTGAGCAAACGATACTGTAAAGCATTGCTAATAGTATTAATAAAGCATTCCTTCTTTAATATACTGTATTCAGTCGACTATAAAGTTGAGCAAGAACTTCGAAGTCTTGTTAACTTTAGCTCTGTAGCTTACTGCAATGAGGGAATCATGGAAATTTCAGTACCTTGAATCATCCACAAACAGTTCAAACTTAAGATACAGTCGACCCTCGATTTAACGATTAGCTCGGGACTAAAGATTTCGATTTAACGGGAGTGGGACAAATGCGACCTTTTTTTTGCGCACCCGGACATTTGCGCACCTTTTTTTCCGCACGTTGCCCATTAGCGCACCTTTTTTCGCGTTTTAAAAAAGCTCTGAAAAGCTAATATTAACCAATTTCTATTCCAAATGTTGTTTTTCTAGGTAATTTTAGGGCGTAGAATCGAAATTTTGACATAACAGAGTGTGTGGAACCAATTTGAAAGACAAAACGGCTAGATCAAATTACAGAAAATTGTCGATTTTTCTCTTTGTATAACTTCGTCCGTTTGTTTCCACAAGCTCTGATATGTCAAAATTTCGATTCTACGCCCTAAAATTACCTAGAAAAACAACTTTTGGAATAGAAATTGGTTAATATTAGCTTTTTAGAGCTTTTTTAAAACGAAAAACGCGAAAAAAGGTGCGCTAATGGGCAAGGTGCGGAAAAAAAGGTGCGAAATGTCCGGGTGCGCAAAAAAAAGATAGCATTTGTCCCACTCCCGATTTAACTATTCTAAAACGTGCCAGAAATTTCTTGCGTAGCTGCCTTGAACGGCCAACGATTGCGTTTGGCTGGGCAGCTACGCAAAAAACGATGGCGTGTTTTAGGATTTCAAAATCGTTGTATCGAGAGTCGTTAAATCAAGAGTCGACTGTACACTTGTCAACTTACTGATTGTGCGCAAACAGAGAAATCTGTAGAGTACTTTCATAAAACATTACAGGAAGCTGTTGACGCGCCGATGTTGCACAATCAATTCACTCCCGATATCACTCAAGTGGATAAATTTTTCCCGAATGCAAGTTTTTGTTTACTGAAAGATTTCAAAGCTCAGCATTTCAACTAACTAAAATGGTTCTAGGAGTTGAAATCGATTCTCGAAAAGAAATACGGCCAGAAGTTCAGAGATACTTCAGGATTCGAAGGGATCGTTCAGGTTTGTCAAAACTGTGATAAATTCAAAGCGTGACTACAAAAATTGCATTTAAAGTTAAATTAACAGGAAATGAGTTGATTTATCAAGTACACTCACCTTTTCAGATAATCGATCTGCCAGTCGATGGGAAAATCCAAGCAAGTGGCGATTTTAGGCGGAAAACTCCTCAAAAGCCGGCTGGATTTTAGGCGAAACTTTAGAAGATTGTTGCTTTGTAATTTTGTTGTTATTCATCATTTTCCCTTATTCTCGTTTTCACTTATGAAGTGCATTTACACTGATGGGTACTTGCTGCAGTATAAAGCTCTTTTGAAATAAAGAGATTTTATATACATTGAAACAAATGAATGGGTAATCTGCTTCACGATCGCCCACAGGTTCAATAAAAACAGAGTCAACAAACGAGATGAAAAAAACGGGGGTGGGACAAATGCGACCTTTTTTTGCGCACCTGGACATTTGCGCACCTTTTTTTGCTGGAAAAGGCCTTAGGCAAGGCCGTAGAGCTTCGAAAATATTTCCAGATAAGGGAATCGTATGCGTAGATTCCGAATTTCGACAAATCAGACCTCGCTGACACGTCAAATTTGGGCTAAAAGGCAAAAACTGCGGAAAAGCGTTAAGTTGGGTAGTTTTTGCCTTTTAGCCCAAATTTGACGTGTCAGCGAGGTCTGATTTGTCGAAATTCGGAATCTACGCATGCGATTCCCTTATGTGGAAATATTTTCGAAGCTCTAAGGCCTTTTCCAGCAAAAAAAAAGGTGCGCAAATGTCCAGGTGCGCAAAAAAAGGTCGCATTTGTCCCACCCCCGAAAAAAACTTCAACAGCTAAAACACGTGAATTTCTTGAGTCGTTTAAATAACGAAATTGTGCAATTGCTTTTATGATACTCAGTCAACGGTTAAAATTTCATTTTCCTTTCAGCTCATTTTCGCCTTTTCTCTGTTGTTCTCCGTTCTTGGGGTGACTTGTGGCTCTTTGCGGCAAATTTTTTTCCCAACACGCCATAACTTTCTTCTAAGTGGGCCAATCGGTGCTTTGGTGACTACTTTGGCTTGCCTGCGTCGAATCTAGTGTTTTGAGCGGTTCGTGTTAATACTTTTCTTCTATTCCGGGATAATTATGTATGCTGAAGCGATTGATGCTAATTTTAGAGTATTTTCAACATGTTTCAAGTTAGTATTGCAGCTTTCCAAGGGTAATCAGCTTTGGGAGAACGTTCGGTGGTTAAAGTACAATAATCTAGGACACAGGACAAATCATCGAATAGGATTATCAAAAACGTGCTTAAATTAGCACCAGTCGCTTCAGCGTATATTTCTTTCTTCAGAATAGAAAAAAAGTATCGAGACGAACCGCTCAAGGTGCCATAGTAGTTGGGGGGAGGGCAGTTTGTAAACATCAGTTTTTCGAACTTTGCACTAGTTTTAAAAACTTTTTGGGGTAATTAATTGCACTGAATCCCTTGGAAGCATTTACAAATCCTGAACAACTTCTATGCCAGTTTGGGCAACCATTCCGCGCCTTCAAGAGTGGCTCTATTTCCACTAGGTTTGGAGGTGGGAACCGAATTAAGAGGCTTAAAACCTAAGTAACTGGCTGAAATAGCTAGAAAACTGTCACTAAAGCTTAAATAAATATCAAATTATAAATCTGCGCCATTAAAAACCCTAAAAGCAAAAATTAGTGAGCTCTGGCTCAGTAGGGATGAATGTACACTGCCACCCCGCTCAAACCACTAGATTCGACTAAGCAAGCCAAAAGTGGCCCCTCTCAACCACCAAAGTACCCGCCAATCTTTATGATTTTAGTGTCATTTTGTAGATCTCAACAAGTGCAACAAAATGACACCAAAATCATAAAGATTTGCCTAATTAAAAGAAAGTTATGGCGAGTTGCGCAAAAGAATTTGGGGCAAAGTAGCCACCCCCGTTCTTTTTCGCATCGGTGAGGTTTTTTCAATTTATTTGGCATGTCTCTTGTCTTGTTGTTGCATAAAATGAATCATCTTCGTGAATGCAAAAATACCAATGTGCGTGAAAGAAACTTTTGCTGGACTTGATTTGCTTTTCGGATTCACCTATCACCTTTTTTTAGTACCGCTATAAATGTTCTTTATTTTAGTGACTATGACGAACTCGAGGTTGAACTCGCAGGCAGATGATTTCAACTTCACCTTCACATCGAATTCGGCAAGCGAAAAAAGTTCTGAGTAAATTTTTACATTTGATTATGCTAGCTTGGCCATATAAATTCAACTTGCTGTCTCATTGTAGTCAAATGATTGATTGTACAGCTCAAATATTTCAATTGTGACTGCATTTAGTGACCCGAAAGTGAAAGTGAGACGAATTCGGAATCTCTTTGAACAAGTTATACAGGCTCCATCGCAAGCTCGCTCTGCCGCTAAACAGCTCACAATTCTTCTCTATGAGGTACCATTATCTTGTTTTTGTCTTTAATATTTGTTATTTGTCTAGTACAAAGACGACGATTTGTCAACACTGAGCTTGATCTCCGAACATCCAGTAATCTCTGCGTTTGCATCCTACATCACGGATGCGCTCACTTCAATTTCAAGGACCTCAAGTTAATTTTAATTATCGATGTTTAAAAGTTTTGCTCTTTAGTATGGCAAACCGTTCTCGAGACCGTGGCTTTGGTAGATGCTTACGAAATGACGTTGAAATCAAATGTTTGCCATCGTTTAGTTGATGAACTTGTTGTCATGGTACTTCTTACAAATTAAAATTCTCAAATAAACGATTTCGGAACAGCGGGAGACTCGTAATTTATGTTTTGCTTTAGGGTGCCACTGATCAAAGATGCTCTGTGCGAATGAAAGCTTGTTATTTGATGAAGGAGGTGTTGACAATTGAAGAAGAACGAGAACTTGGGGGAGCTTCGATGGAAGAAGAGGAAGAGCCAGATGATACGAGAAATTCTTCAAACGATAGCACACAGGCCATCGATTCTTTTGACGAAGACAGCATTGATCTAAACGACATAAAATATCCAAAGGTGGGCTTTAAAGATATAAGAAATAATATAAAGTGCAAAGCTTTAGGTTCGCAGCTTTCCTAAAATGTCAGCTCAAACTCTTCGTTCGATGCACTGGACTTCGTTGCTTGAAAGGCTTCGGCGTGATAAAGTAAAATTCCTTTGTAAACAAAGATAGAACTTTTCATTTTAGGAAACAGAGGTACGTGGTGCAGCTATTGAATCACTTGCGCACGTGTCGGGAGTACAAATATTTGTCGACGACCTTGGATCGACAGCAAAACCGGATGATCGTAGTTAAATGCTCATACTTCTTGAAGATTTTGTTTTTAGTTGTGTTAGATCATTTGTTCGATCCCCAACCAACGGTCAGAGCAAAGGCGGTCGACTCTTTCTCCTTCACATTTGCCGAGTCAATGGATAGAACAATGGATGCGCTAGAAACAGAAAAAGATGTCCAGGTTAACTGTAAGCAACTATATTATGATTTCTTGATTTAGGTTCGTTCTCGCTTGCTCCGACGTTTTTTGGCCACATCGCTAACGTATTTCGACACAATACAGGCACTTCGCTTACTGAAAATTTTATATGCGGATGGTAGGAGTTGGTTAAATGTCAAAATGGCAAGCTTTTAGATAACGAGCAACAGATTCATGAGAAATGGAGGAAATGCATCTTGTCGAAATGGCTCACGGAAATTGCACAAGACTACAACAGCGAGGAACGTCGACCTGACGCCAAGCCTCGCCTGCGAGTGGAGTTACTCTTCAAACTTATTGATCCTATCGTGAATAAGGATTTAGCTAACAAAATTGTGGGTTTGATGCCTCGCTTATCTGATGTTAACATTATTCTAGTTTCCAACGATTGCTTCAATCTGTCAAGAGAATGCGGTCGGTAAGGTGGATCCATCGCAATGGATGAAACAGTTACGAGACGAAGATGTGGCCTATTTTCCAGAAGATTTCACTCCGGATTTAAAACAATACAGACTGACAAAAGAAACGATTGGCCAAATCCTTGAGAAGTATATTCAAAGCTTTAACACTCAAAATGTACTTTTAGTGTTGCGGAATCAGAAATGAAATTTTTGGCACGTCGCCTATTTGTTCATCGAAGTTTGATCGATTATCTGCAAAGAAAAGTTTGCTCTAAAAAATACTTTGATAAATTGAATTCTTTAAGGTCTCCACTGAAGATCCGTCGCTCATCGCCGCTAGATTTCTCCCAGACTTGTGCACTCTGGCTAAAACGGTGAAGAAGTTTGTTTGAAAAGTAATATCTAGCAGCAATATTCGTTTAAGCTGTGTCCAGGCGATTTGTCGTAGCTCCCTTGTAAAGAATTCGGATCAAAGAATTTTGCTGGTTAGCTTGATTACTCTGTAATTTAGTCTTGCAAAAAGACTTGCAGGAACTTTAATATAAAAGGTTTCTTCAGGAATTCATTGTTTTGGAACTGTGCAATTTGATGCGTCAACTCGACACGACAGAATGGGTGGGGCGACTCGAATGGCGCACAACTTTAATGGTGATCACCAAGGAGTGCCACTTTCTCGAAGATCGAGACTCTCTTGCCCGTATCATGCAGGATATGGTCGACGATAGCGTGGATGATAAGAAAGAAGCCCTGGTATTATTTTTCCGATTGTTTCCGATTTTACTTCGGGTCATAGAGTGTTGCTGATGAAATAGCCTACATGGTTCACATAATGCTCACTGAATCGAATGAGAATAGCCAGACGACGGAGCAATATGATATTGACATGGAGGCTGTCCCAAGGTATTGCAACTAAACATTAATCTTTATATAAAAATCAGATGTGCTATTCTACTGGAAGCTCTTCTACGAAACACAACAATTGATACCTACTCTTCAGTTTTGAAAAATTTGGTTCTCCGTCTAGTAAGTTTTTATTTGGCGTTCAACTAGCTAAATGCTTAGGTGGAATTGGCAACATCTGTGGATACAACACGGCCAATTGGCTGCAAAATTATAGCCATTGCTGCTTGTATGGATGATCAGGTGTGGATTGTATGATTTGTCCACCTTAATTAAATTTCAGATTCTTGCGGCTCACGCACACATTCTTGCTGAATTGCCAACGAAACTACCTGATGAGATCAGGACAAGTGTTGCCTGTTTGACTGGAATTGCCGAACTTGTCTTGGTGAGGGGTCTCGTTGCCGTGGCTTCCGCTTTCTATGCTGATTTGGATCCAGATTCTCAGGCTGACGATGAAACAAAGGTATTGCTGAAATTTTTTAAGGCACCAATATTATTGTTTAGACACAAATTCTGAGGGTTAAGATAACAAGGATTGTCCAACTGTATGAAAATGCCATAATCAACAAGGTGCGTTTTACGCTTGTATAATATTATCACTATTCACATTTTTAGAACCGCATCTTGCAATTGGCCGGAATTGAAAATGGTTTACGGTTAATGGTTACTACTGGTTCAAAGTGATTAATGATATGTGGTATTTATATTTTTTTATTGTTTAGATGGTCAACAATCTTGTCTCGCTCTCTACTCACAGCTTTCACGATTAAGTCTCCTACAAAGGCTAAGGCGATGACCGAAGCGTACGTTAGCAGAGCAATCGGTTGGAATAAAAATGATCGGTAAGAGTAACAATTAAAGGCTTGTATTGTTCTTTTATAGAGGGTTTATGGCTGCATCTATGGTTGAAGCAGTTCGCATTTATGAGAACTGGCCAAACAAGACTAAAGTCGACCTCTCTGCCCTATTTTCCTACGGGCTTCTTACGATTCGACTGCTTAACGAGGAAAAAGTTAACAATGACAAAAGTAGAAAAGAGGCAAAGACCAAAGTTCGGGCTTCTGAGGTAAACATTGATACACGTACTTGGATCAAGAACTTACCTTTAGCCCGATTTTGTGGGAGAGTTGGCTTTTCTCTATGGTATGTTGGATCATTGTGCAAGAAATCCCGATTCTGGTAATCTATTGCATTTTTGTTTAAAATTTACCAATCTTTAGAGCTTTGTTTGACAATTTGCACGACGATCTCAAATTGTTTATCACTTCACCGCCATCGGCGAAACTTTTCATCGAATGCGAATTTTCTCAAGTCTTTACTAGATTCAACTCAAAGGACCATTGCGGTATGTTATTTCCGAAAAATGCAATATCCAATGAGACTCTAGCGGTTGGCTGTCAGTGGACAAAAAGAAGCAGTGAAGGCTCTGATGAAACTACATAATCGCTTCCGTAAACTGAACAATAGGAATGCCATAAGTATGAACGATTCAATGTTTTCATTTGATGAAGGTATGGATATCTTGTTGATTATACAAAGATGCTCATTCTAGCTCAAGAGATAGAAGATCCTTTGAGCTTGTCGCTATCTGCAGCAAATGATTCTGGGATCTTTGTTACTCCGAAATCAACCAAAACATCGAAGAGAAAGAATTGTGAAAAGATCACATTTGCACCGGCAAAGTCGCCAAAAAAGGAACCACTGTCTCAAATTCCCACACAAGTTTGCAGATAGTTTTTCTAATCATTGAATCGTTATAGGGCTCAGAACTTAGTTCTCGGTCGATTTATACTGTGAAAGAAGAGCAAATGAGTGTCTATGACTTTGAGGTAATCCTCTTTGCCTTTTGATTAAAATAACTTTGAATTTTAGGAAGACGACCTCTTTGATTGATGTGCTAGTACGCATTTGAAACTTTGCGATATATTTTCACTTAACATTTAACAATTAACATTTAACATTTAGTCGCCGCCTTGTGCCATTACTCTGTTGTTTTTCTGTTGTCTTTTGTTAGTTGCCATTAATTGTGTTAACCCATATTCATCTGTTATTTTTGTTTGTTTTTGAGGTGTGTAAATAAAGAAAACTCGTTAAAGAAGCGACAAAGTTATGTCATTACCACATTTGCGACCGTTGATTTTTCCGAAAACAATTTGGACCATAAAACCAAAAAAGAACCAAAAAAGCAAAAAAGAACCAAAAAAAGCTTATTAGGGAAAGGCACGAAGTTCCCGTGAACTTTCCGGGTCACACACACCTTGCTAAATCAGGAATGGAGATTCATAAGCTGAAATGAAAATCTGCCAAATAAGCTTGTAGACACGTAAAAATTCAATTGAAATTTCGAAGCTTTAAAGAACTTTAAAGAATTGAAGGAAATTGCATTGAACTCTTCCGCGCTTTTCAATCAACGGGTATGGGGCGCCCAGCGCCGGTGGCCAAGTGGATAGTGGGGCGGTCTATCGCTCGTAAGATCGGGGTCCGGTCTCGCTCTTATTTTTTGGTTTTTTTTTCTTTAGATGTAATTTTTTACCTTGTAACTATTCAATATAACAAAGCAAAAGATAAAATGCTTGTATGAAATTAGATCACAAAGCATTCAAAACAATAAAAATTTTCACTTTGCAAACATCTGATAAAAGCAAGGTGCCTTTTTTCAAATTACGATTTACATCACAATGAGCAATGAATAGGTAAAAACATGTAAAGTATTACACTTAAAGAAAAGAAAAAAACCAAAAGCCCCGAACCCCGATCTTACGACTGGGAAGCCGTTTCACTGTCCCACTAAGCCACCGGGAGCCATTCTACGGCGATTGAAAAGCGCACTTTAAAGCTTATCTTCGAAATTTCAATTTAATTTTGACGCGTTTGCAAGCTTATTTGGCAGATTTTGATTTTAGATTATGAATCTCCATACTCGATTTAGTAAGATGTATGCGGTCCGGAAACGAAAGCTCACGGGAAGTTCGTGCCTTTCCCTAGTTAGAAATTTGTACCCAGAGCTTTCTGCGGTGAGGAATCCAAGTCCAGCTTTAGTTTTTAATTATGAAGCCCTAAAAACCAGATCCGTCAAAAACTTGGAACTTTTGCACAATTCATATTTCTCAATCTAATAAAATGTCTCGAAAAAAGAATTTTCTGTCTGTTTCTAGAAAGCTAAAATTATATTCTGGTGGAGGCCAACAAGTTGCATATCCTTAAAAATTTCTAGAATTTCTGATCGATCCATTAGCGAGAAACAGCCGTGACATGACATCATGTTACGTGGTCCAAGGCCTCCATTCACCTGTGACATCACATCACACATTAATTCAAATCTGTAGAAAGGTTCAGCCAACAATTCACTTGTGACATTTGTGACATCTGTGACATTCACTTGTGACATTTCACGCGGTCGTCAATATTTTAATAGTCACATTATATTTTGTAACTGATAAGTTTATTAAAAGAAAAATTGATTCACGCAGCGACCGTTTTCAATGTCGAGCCCTTGAAGGGTTGGCAGCTAAAATTTGGTGTTTAAAGCCATGATTCGAAATTATGAAATTTTAAATTTTAAGATGCTTTACCTGCTTGACAAATGAAAAAGTATTTCTCGGCGCAGTCGACGGCCGTCCAAACGCCATTTTTCGATGTATCCAGAACGGCACAAGCCTGGAATGCTTAGAGCTTAGATGCTTAGATTGCAATATGATTGCGTAGAGGTTAATTCAAATCTGTAGAAAGGTTTAGTCAACAGTTTGCTCACCTTAGTTGGATCAGTTGGCTCCACTTGATTCTCCCAGTTGGTGAATGTTGGCTGAAACTTTTTTTGGTGAGTCTATCATTTTATTTTCTTTTTATGCAAACCTTTGTGATGGCACCGTCGTCATCCCAATACCATTTGCCATTGTCAAAACGGAGTCCAAGCCAAACGGTTGCGCCCATAGCGTTGACTAAATTTGGGAATTGGAAGTGATTTGTAGTGTTGCCTGTGTTGGCTTACTGGCATTACTTTTTGGGTACAAAAAAATGATCTCTTCTTGATGTTCCGAATCAAGTTGAGGTCATTACCGTAAATACAGTAATAGTACTCCACCCCCCTCGTACAGTCGCGTGGTCGCAAAGCTTTTTTAGTTTTTTAGTATTTCATTTTTTCAAAGCGCCCGTACTTTCAAAAAATGCGTCTTTGGTATCAAAAAATAGCTGAAATTGAGGGCTATTTTTTGATACCTAAACGCGCGTTGTAGCATAAACCAGTGTCAAGAAAAACTTGTTCAAAGCTAGACTACGCAACACTCCGCACCGTCATTATGGGGGTGCGGTACTATTACAGTATTTACGGTAGGTTTATTTTCTAATAAACACTTCACTTACAATTGATATAGTTCTGATCTTTTTGCCCGAGAATTTGCACGAGTTTGTGATTGATCGATTTACATTTGGTGCTCGACGACTAAAGTTTGAAATTCAATGATTTCCGAAAACGCCTACCGTGTAATCGACCACTTGAAGCTGGAAATTGTAGCATTTTCCGTTGTAATATTGCTCAGTGATATCACAAGCTGAAAACAAAATCATTTTTTGACAATTTTACATGAACTTACAATCCTGTTTCGTCGGCAGAGCCAGGGAAAAGCCGAAAACGAAGCCAACCAAGCCCAACAAAGCCACCAATTTGAGCATTTTCTGTGAAGTGTTTAGGTGATGATTTTCCCAACGGCTTTTAAAGGGCTCAAAATTTGTGATAATAGCATTCGTTTATAGTTGTTGTGCCAAAGAACAGGATTACCTTATCTGATTTTGAAGATCAAGCTATGCAGAAAGAGAAACTTTTGGACTCTTTGATGGCGTCACTGATAAACGAGGAAAAGTGACGAGCAAATGGGATTTTACAGCTGACCTATTCGTATTTGTGAATCCTATATTGGAAAAGCGGGAAACTCGATGAATCTTGAATCTTATTCAAGGCTCAAGTGAATCCAATTAAACTGTGATCTTTATGTTGAAGTCTCTCAAAAATGCCATCTTCAGAATCCAAAATTTAAAATCTCTACATTAAATGTTTTCTTATGTATAGATTTATGCAAATTTCATTTCACAAAATTCAAAGAGAAAAATTTATTGCCTTCAAAAAAAAACGGTGAAGAGCCGAGAAGCTATTGAAGTTGAAGTCCGCTAAAAATTTCTTTATTATTTTCCAAATGTCCAATTTAAAATGTAGGGAAAACTTTACTATTACCCCCCGGGGCTTACTATCGCCCCCCCGACCCATTGAAAAAGATGATAAAAATTGGGGGGGGGGCGATACTAAAATTGGGGGGGGCGATGATAAAAGTTGGGGGGGGGGCGATACTACTTAACTATCCTTGGGGGGTGATAGTAAAGTTGATTGATAGTGTAGAATCGTCCCCCAAAAATACATCAGTGGGGGGCTATAGTAAAATAAATGGGAGGGGGTGATAGTAAAATTACCCGGAAATTCTTTACTATCGCCCCCCTAACTATTTTACTATGTCCCCCCTCCCCAGGATGAACTATATTATGGCCCCCGCCCGCCTCCACTTTACTATTTAAGAAATGAATTTTGAACAATTTTTCCAATATCTTATTTCAAAAAGTCCATTATTTTAAAAAAAACAGGTGGTGGGGTAATAGTAAACTACACTACTGGACAATGAAATATCATATTCGAAAAAAGATCGTCACTTTCACGCGTCTGTAACTCCATTGTCTTTACCGTATTTCTAAATATTAATATTACCATTGTGTAGTCCTTGAAAAGAGCTTTCAGAAAATGTATAACACTAATAGTTTAAGCTCAAAGACAAGGGAGTTACAGAAGCGCGAAAGTGACGATCGTTTTTCAAATATGATATTTCATTGTCCAGTACTGTAGGTGGGGGGGTGATATTACACAATATAAATAATGTATTATCACCGCCCAAACAATAAGTGGGAAGATAATAGTAAATTATAGGGGTAATAGTCGTAATGGGGGGTGATAATACAGTTTATCCTGGGGGCGGTGATAGTAAAGTATGTGGGGGGTAATAGTAAAATACTCCCAACGTGTAATTTGACGATGGTTTCTCCAAAAGAAGACTATTACGTAAAGTAAATATACGGTACCTATTTGACAAATGAACCAATAAGGCTCTGAATAGTCAACGGCTCTCCACACACCGTTCATTTTCCCATCCAAAATAGCGCAAGCCTTGCTGGGATCAATTCGATTAACGACGCGAACGGAAAATGAACAATGAACGGAAAAATTGTAGTTTTGTACTTTTTGCCCTAAAATCGTGATCGAGCGATTTGCACACCGCGTTCGCATCCTGAAGTAACTTTCAACAAAATTTCAAACTAGATTTACATCAATTGAAAGTTCGCATCAAAATAGTAAAAACGCCGTTGTTCTATACATCGGAAAAGGGGCAATCTGAAGATCGAAATGTCATAATGTTACTGAAGCTGGCTGTCAATTAACAATTGTTTTTCTACACCTCAATCATACCTGGCCTAGTCAATTCGGTTAACGATGCACCGAAAAACATAGGGAGTAAGAAAACGTTAAGCATATTGATCGATTTCTTCTTTTAAAAGAATTCTTTTGAAAGAATAAACTAAAACAAATGTCAAAATTTAAGATAAGAAAAGTTATTTTAATTCTTGAAGCTCAGTGAAAAGAAAAGTTTCCCCAGAACTATTAACTGAACGGGAATCGGTGATAAGACAAACACGAAAACTCTCGTAATTTCAGATCATATCTTTCAAAAAAAACATTGTGTTATCTTTTTTTAAAATAAAAATTATCTTTGCGAGAAGAAGTGCGAGAAGAAGTGCAGTGTGCCACAGACCAAAGATCAGAGGATCTCAGACGCGACCAAGGAGCTGCTCAAGATGAGGATCCACCTCAAGAACAACACCAACTCCACAGAGCTGGAACGAAGAGCAGCTGACAAAGCATGCCGCAACCACCTCAAGATGGGCCTCAGCAACCACCGCAAGCGAAAGCTCCTGGAAGCAGCCGAAGCAAGACAAAGCATCAAGAGGTGCAGACGAAGACTCATCCAAGAGAGACAAGTCTTCACAGCCCTCAAGGACAACAACGGCACCAGAACCAACTCAAGAGCGGCGATGGAGAAGATTGTCCAAGACTTCTACACCGACCTCTACTCGTCGACAGGCACCCACCCACCACCGCAATTGCCAGCTGCCACAGAAGAAATGCCGACAGTCCTCCCAGCCGAAATCAGAGCAGCCATCGCCACCACCAAGACTGGAACAGCACCAGGGCCAGACGACATCAAGATAGAACTACTCAAGGCTGCAGGAGAAGACATGCACAAGCTGCTGGCCGAACGCTTCACCACCTACCTCCACAACCAGAGGATACCTGACCACTGGCGAGAAGCAAGGACAGTTCTGCTCTACAAGAAAGGAGACAAAGAAGACATCGGAAACTACAGGCCAATATCTCTGCTATCGGTCCTGTACAAGCTCTACACGAAGATTCTCCAACAACGAATAGAGCGGAAACTCGACGACTACCAGCCAGTGGAGCAGGCCGGCTTTCGCAAGAACTTCTCGGTGATCGACCACATGCAAGCCGTCACCCAACTGATCGAAAGAACACGAGAATTCCGAATACCACTCATCCTGGTGTTCGTCGACTACAAGAAGGCATTCGACTCAGTGGAACACGGCGCAGTGACACAAGCTCTCCTCGACGCCGGGATTCACCTCGGATATATCCACGCGATACAAGACTGCTACACGGAGGCTACCACCACCATCAAGATGTTCGAGAGGGAAGTCCACATCCCTATCAAGCGCGGGGTCCGCCAAGGAGACACCATCTCGCCCAAGCTCTTCACCACGGTTCTCCAGTATGCCATGAAAGACCTCGAGTGGGAAGACTACGGCATCCCGGTAGACGGCAGAAACATCACCAATCTACGCTTCGCAGACGACATCGTGCTCTGCGCCAAGACACCAGAAGAGGCCCAACGGATGCTAGAAGACCTTGACCGGGTCAGCAAGAAGATTGGCCTCGAGATGCACAGGAAAAAGACTCAGAGCATGAGGAACGCATGGTGCCCACCTGGAGAGATCAAGCTGGAAGGTCAACCACTAGAAGAAGTCACCTCCTACACCTACCTCGGAAGAAGCATCAACATGGAGGGAGACCTAAGACCAGAAGTCGCCAGAAGAAGACGAGCTGCCTGGACAGCACTAGGAAGCATCAAAGAAGTCACAAAGATGCTCAAGAATCACCAGAGAACTCGGGCACACCTCTTCGACAGTACCGTCCTCCCGGCACTCTGCTACGGGACAGAGACCTGGGCCACGACACAGACCACTGAACGAGCCCTGAGAACGACGCATCGAGCCCTTGAAAGGAACCTCCTCGGGTACAATAGGAAGACGCAGCTCGACCAGGACCTAAGAAGTACGGACATGCGCCAGCTCTCGGGACTCAGAGATCCAGTGGAAGTGATTGAGAGAAAAAGACTCAGATGGGCCGGTCACGTAGCCAGAAGAACAGACGACAGATGGACGATACGGATCATAGAGTGGCTACCACGAGACCAGAAGAGGCCAGTCGGAAGACCAGCAACGAGGTGGAGCACAAGAGTGGCAGAGACGGTCAGAGAAAGGATGGCTAGACTGCAACCACCACCAGCACCAGCAAGTCGAAGACTTCGAACCAGGAACAATCAAGCTAGGAAACACTGGATGACAATAGCAAGGATAGAGAAATGTGGAAGCAGGTTGTGATCTGCGCAAATAGGAACACCTGAGTGCGAAGACAGATCAAAAAAAAAAAAAAAAAAATTATTTTTTACTTGTAGCTGTGTGTTTTAAATAAGTTCTATGCACAGATTTATGCAAATTGTAAATCTCAAAATGTGATGCGAAAATTTATTAGCTTCAGAGAGTTTTTGATTGATGTTTCGATGGGGAAGCTATTGAGGAGCCGCTAAATTTTGATTTATAAGTCTTTTCAGATTTTTGTGATTATTTATTGTTAGATAATCAGGGCCACGGTTTTAGAGCAAAGAAAGAACCCAGATCTAGGCAACCGTAGCTTTAAATGAATCCTTTCCAAGATTGGCCTAGCTTCTGCCTAGATTGGCTATTCAATTGAACCAAAAGAAAGTTTTCAGACTCTAGAACCCACTTCGACATTGCTGCTAATGTTTTCTTCGTTGCCTCAACAACTTACCCATTTGACAAATCGACCAGTTCATGTCAGTGCACGAGACAGCTCTCCACACTCCATTCTTCGATCCATCAATGATCGCACAAGCCTAAAATCTTATGCATAAACAAAGCAAGGAAATTTTCGAGAACACTCTCACCTTAGCTGGATCAGTCGGCACTTTTTGATTCTCCCAATTGGTGAAAGTTGGCTAAAAAGTGGCTTTTACCTTTAATGAATTCTTTTCAAACCTTAACAATCTCTCCATTGCTATTCCATTGCCAATCTCCGTTTACAAGACGAATGCCGATCCACGATTGAAGACCGTACGCGTGATCTAGAAAAAAAACCATAGTTGAACGTTTTCTTTTTCGCCGTGAATTGTCAGCTCGCTTTTTGATTGAAAATTTTCTCAAACCACGATAGGAACGTTTCAAATGTTTTACTACAAGGTTACATTTTCATTTTTGATTTTCAGCTCGCTTTTTGACTCAAACTTTTCTCAAATCCTTACAGTTGATGAAGTTTTGAACTTTTTGCCCCAAAATCGTGACAAACTCATGGTTAAGCGCTTTGCACGCAGTATTCGCATCCTGAAAACAAAAAAATTATAATAGTTTCCATGAGTTTTTGTTTCAATGTGGACTTTACAAATGTTACCTCAAAGTTCATCGAGTTTGCGTTAAAGTAGTAACACTGACCATTGAAACCCTCATCATTAAATGGACAATCTGGAAATGGTAGTAATCGGTTGAAAACTACTAGATCTTTAAAGATCAATTGAATTTCTTCAGAGAAACTCACTCTCTTCATCAACTCGACTCTTCGCTGGTGAGGCAAATGAAATCCCGACAACAACCGCAATAACGACCAGTTTAAGCATATCGATGCAATTCAATTGGACTTTTCGACTCTGCAATTTTCGTGTATCCTTATAAACAGGAAGCTTTTGATAAGAAAACAGAGTTTATGAAAAGGTGAAACGATTTCCCCTCTTATTTTGAATTAAATTCTGCGATAAGACAGCAGAAAACGGATTTTTTTGGTTACATTGATGTCATGAAATGATTAGTAAGCCGGAAAGAGAACAAAGCTCAAATTTCGGAGTGGAATAATAAACGTGGGGTTTTATCTGGTTATAACGTGAAAAAACTCAAAAGTTTGCTTGCATAGCCATGTAAAACTCGTACAAATCGGGACCTAGTTAGAAAAGCGCCACGGCAAAAAATCCCCCTTGGCGGTTAAATTTCTATGTGTTTCTGATTCTTTGTGTACGCATAGTTTCTGCCATTGACGAACGTAGAAACGATTCATGATTAAACATGTTAGTGATAAGAGAGTAATGAGCCAAAATTTTGATGAAAATGATCTCATGAAATGGTTGGTAAAGCGGAAAAAGAGGAAAGCACACATTTCGATATTGAAATGATACAGTCATGTGCAAAAGTCTTTTCACATTCAATTTTCTAAAAAGTTTCATCAATTTTCTTTGATAAAGTTCATGGCGCTCTTTAAGCCATTAATAGTTTTAGTTACACAAATATATGTACAATTTATTTACACGAACGTTATCGCTATACAACACTTATTCATTGAGAAAAAAGTATAATTGTCAAAACACCCCTGAAAATCGTGGTGCAAAAGTCTTTTCACACAAAACGAAATTAAGCTTTAATCAACATTTAGTCGCTCCTCCTTTTGCCAAAAGTACTTCTTTAATACGAGTAGGCATCGATGCAATTAATTCATCAAGAATTCCAGGTCCAATCGTCCTCCAAATTTTTCTGATGTAAAACCATAGCTCGACTTTACAATTGAATCGTTTTCCTCGCAATTTTGATTTCAAATAAGCCCATAAATTCTCAATAACATTTAAATCCGGTGAGAATGGTGGAGCCTTGATTAAAGAAACGTGATTGATTCCAAACCATCCCGGTAAATGTGCTTTTCCTCCATTCGAAATAGTCACAACGCGGCCCATCAAAAGTTTGCTTTTGTGTACTGGCGAATTATCTTGATAAAGAAACCATCCTGGATTCATCGAAGCAGTCGCAAATGGAAGTAGACATCTGTCCAATATCTCAATATATTGGCGGGAATCCATTGTTGACTTTACGAGGACCAGCGGACCTGTTGAACTTTTACACATCGCACCTAAAGAAATCATTTTGAGCTGTATAAAAAGAAAATTATCCTTACCGAAACACATAATTGATCCTCCGCCTGTTTTCACCGTGGGTTGCAAGTACTTGAGTTGATATCGCTTTCCAATTGGACGTCGGATCAGATGATTTCGATTTGAAGGAAAAATATCAACTTTTATTTCATCAACAAAAATCACTCGGGCCCAATCATCGATTGTCCAATTTGAATAGGTTCGAGCAAATTGAAGGCGTTGCCTCCTGTGTTTGGCTGTCATCATAGGTTTGGAAGCAGGTCTGCTAGTATACAATGCTGCTTGAAGCAAGCGTCGATGCAAGGTCTAGCGGGAAATATTCTTGTTTGAAAAGAATGACTCCATCGTTCAACGTCAAATTCGGATCCCTTTTAAAAGCTCCCGTAAGGAATCGGTTTTCATTCTTTGTTGTAATCCTCGACCGTCCCTTTTTCCTACATCTGTGCATATTTCCAGACACATTCATTTTTGCCATGACAAGAGAAACTGCTCTGGGCGTACATCCTAAGAGGCGAGCAACGTCTTGTCGTGGCATTCCTTCCTTCCTTGCCTCGACGATCCTTTCTTTATCCGGAGTTGACAAGTACGCTCCTGGCATCTAAACAAAAATAAAATAGTACCAGTAAATACGAAGCGAACGAAAATAATAAAAATTTTTGCAAATGTGAAAAGACTTTTGCACCGCGATTTTCAGGGGTGTTTTGACAATTATACTTTTTTCTCAATGAATAAGTGTTGTATAGCGATAACGTTCGTGTAAATAAATTGTACATATATTTGTGTAACTAAAACTATTAATGGCTTAAAGAGCGCCATGAACTTTATCAAAGAAAATTGATGAAACCTTTTAGAAAATTGAATGTGAAAAGACTTTTGCACATGACTGTAAGTTTCGCTTGATCTCGTTTCAATGAATTATGGAAGGAGTTTTGTTGTAAAAAAAGCTGAATTTAAAAGTTGCCAAAAGAAAATGTCAAATACGTTAGCGCTAATCAAATCTGGTAATTGTTAAAGGCACAAAAATCCAACTAAAAATCTACCCAATTAGCCTTTCCTAAGCCATCACCTATAAACCCACCCCCTCTCTCTTTCAGCCAAGTGAACACCGCCTTTTTCGCTCCTCCTTTCGGCCGCGTTCGTGGTGTAATGGTCAGCATGGATGCCTTCCAAGCATTCGACGGGGGTTCGATTCCCCCCGAACGCAAATACTTTTTGCACTTTTTGAAAAATTGCAAATTTTCGTGAAGAATTTATTGCAAGCGTGGTAAAGTGAGGAATCAAAGGCGTTAAGGCGTTGAGAAGAGGTTTGAACGCTGAAAGCTGAAATCAAGTCTTGACTAGGACAAATAATAAAAACGATTCGGAAACCGCAAAGACCAAGAGTAACAAGAAATTGGCAAGAATGATTAAAGAAAGTTGATATCTTAAGACAGTTTAAAGGCACAACCATAGAGCAGAAGATATTGAAGAAAAATGCGACCCGAGAATCTCAAAAAAAGGAGTTAACAGTGGAGGAGCGAGGAAAAGAGACCAGTGAATAAGATTGAAGACGAAAAAATGGGAAAACTTAAGCGATTGATGATTGATTTGAACTTATTGTTGTTTTATGTATTTCAATTATGACCATTTTGTTGTTCTAAAGGAATCCTTGCATAGAATCGTTGATACGATTTGCTGATCGATGTCAAAATGAAAGCGCCGGGGAAAGGTTGAAGATCGGGCTGAGAAAGGGCTTTCGGTGTATACGATTCTAAAGATTTTTTTCTTTTCAAGTTCAGAAAGTTTTCTTGGTACCTGTTGAATGCAAGAGTTCTTCTCTCATTTTCATTACTTCTCGATATCTTTCTGGGGTGAGCACTGTACGATTGTTGAGTCGTTCAAGTGCTTCAGCACAGATTTTCTTCATAAGAAGCAGTTCGCTGAAAATTTTGGGAGCAATTTTGAGACTGAATAAGCATGGCGAGAGAAAGAAATGAGAGAAAACCTAAGAGGTTACTTAAACCCACGCGTTCTCTGAATTGTTGACGAGAACGGAGAACATGGCTGAGGCACAGCCACTCCCGTATGCGTACATTAAGATACGAGCCGGTGATTGAGATGAGCTCATTGAAGCGCTAAAGAAATGCTGATTATATTTAATTCAATAATTTAGCGTATTATTCAGCTCACCATTTCGCCAACCATGTCACCAATTGCACGAAAAGCGACGGCGTATACATGTTCCCGCAATTTCGATTCATTTCCAAGAAGGGAGATGTGAGCGAGTTGAATTCTAAAGCAAATTTTAGAAGTAAATTGAGACAGAACTTTGAATAGAAACTCTAGAGTTGATTAGTTAAAGCTCTTTTCTATAAACTAAAATTGTAACAAAAACATCTATCGGCTCTTTTTTGCCGTTGGTAATTTAAGGTTTTTTATTTTTTTTCTCAGCACCAATCCTTCGATTTTGACTATCATTCGATGCAGAATAAAATTCCGTGTCAAATGATATCAAAACAAAACTCAAAATATAATATCCACGCAAAGTTATTGGCTAAAAACCTAAACCCCGCCGCTTGTGGGCGGGACTTAACCTTTTGCCTCATAACATTGCATGGATATTAAATTTTGAGTTTTGTTTTGATATCATTCGACGCGTAATTTCATTCTGCATCAAATAATAGTCAAAAAAGTCAAAATCGAAAGATTGGTGCTGAGAAAAACACGAAAAACCTTAAATTGCTGACGGCAAAAAGGAGTGATAGATGTTTTCGTTAGTTTAGTAAAAACCTACCTTTAAAGGAGCTCTTTTGAAGACTTGAAACCACTTCTCGTTCATCAAGATCGGTGATTGGCCTAGAAATATTCTTGAGACTTTATACAGTTGTTATCTAGTCAACTCACATTAACTTCTTAAGTTCATCATTTCCTTGTGTAAATCCGTTAAGCACATCCCAATAGTGTAATCGACCAATTGCTTTTTGAACCATCTTCGTGAATGGAGAGTGAAACATTGCGGCATCAAAAGATTGCAGAGAAATTTCTGAATTTAGAAGTTATAATGTATTTTGTTAAGTTGAATTTGAACTAAATTCAAATGCTAAATATTCAGCACAAAGCTAGAGTAAAATGTTCGCGTACCGCCTCTGGAAAGTTAACAGCTTTCCCTGAAGACGTCACTCGCTTTTCTTTCTCCTCTCTAATTAGTCCGATAACCATTTTGGTTACCGGATTTCGGTGAGAGGAATCGAACTCGAGTCGTCTCGAGCGAGAGACAGAAGTGCTATCCATTTCACTAACTGACCTTCCCCTTTCAATCGTTTTGCTTTCCTTTTGTACGCCGTGTAGCACTCGTCAAGGGCTTTCATGTAAATCTTGAGACTGTTTTGCCCATTCACCACCGGGTACTCGCTCGGTTTTCCGCCGCCTAGATGTTATTTTGGTTTTCAGAGCAATACAGAGCAATTCATAAACGATTCTTAATTATAAAATCTTCAAACCTATCGGTTTGTAGAAATCCCATGTGGCATCCATGTAAATCCCGCGAAGTCCTTTCTCGAAAACTATTGGCGCATTTGGTCCAATCAACACCGCCACAGCACCAGCTCCTGGAAATTGAAAGTAGAGTAGGAATGGAAGGGTTGAAAGAGTCAACTCTGAGACTTTTTTCAAAAGGTTCTATCACATTTAATCTTCTCTTCTATGATTTTTTTACCTTCTGATCTTCTGTTATATGAATCTGTTCTATAATCTTCTGATCTTTTACCTCCAGTACACCTAGCGGGTCCTTCTTCATAGACGGCAATATCAGCAAGAACAGCTATTGAAAAACGACCTGAAATTTGAAATTCTAATTTTCTGATTCGATTTGATTACCTAAAGTGAAAGTACGATGTTTTTTTCAGACTCATTAGGTAAATCGCTCAATTTCTCATACTTTCATCATACTTTATTTCAAGCTTTTTAACAAGTAACATCATTTTGTAAAGCCACTCTCACAAAAAACAAAATCGAATCAGAAAATTCTCACCTTCAGTCGCCCAATTGGCCGTCACCCAGTCGATTGCGTGAAAAACGGCCTGTGTGCCTCCATAGCAAGCATTTTTCACGTCAACTCCCTCAATGTCATGATTTTCATCTAAAGTTTTATGTTTCAAAAAAAATATTGCAAAAGCAACTTACCAAAAAGTCGCATCAGTTCACTCTTGACACTTTTGCTTTTATCAATGAGTGTCTCAGTGCCAACAGCCAAGAAGCCAATGCTTTCTTTGGAAATCTAAAAAAAAAAGAAATCGTTCAATCAACTTCATCTGAATTTCCCTCAAGAAACTAAGTACCGCATCTTCTCTAATAGTAGTGCCCCCCGGCGAGCCGAGTTGGTGACTATTTTACGGTTTCAAAGCTTTTGCAGAAGTTCAACACTCTAATCCTCTACTAGATCTCATCGTCAGCTACATTTTCCGACCCGACATCGATAGGTTCTGATAAGCGGTTCTCGAGATTTCGAGCAATTTGGGCGACGCTCAGGGTGCACTACTATTAGAGAAAATACAATATACGTAAACTATACTGTATTACAAAATGATGTTCACCTGATATGATTCGATTAATTTCTGTGTGACAGTCAACGCAATCGAGACAACATCTTCTTGATCGGCGAAAAAGGCCATCTGGTTTTGGCCGAGTCCGATCGTGTACTTGCCCGTTGAGGCGGCGTCTGACTGAAACAAGAGACTTCAGAAATTCATTGACTTTACTTTACAACTCAAGTACTCGATTTCGATCTTTACAGTTTTATAAGCTATAAGTTTTTCTTTAAAAAAACAAAAAAATGAACCTTTTCCAGTTGATCTTGCCTCACCGCCAACCGTGGATAGTAAACCTCGATGCCTCGTATTCCCACATTTTCGGGAATCATTTCTGAAAATTCTCAATCAAAAATGTAGCTATTTAGAAAAGAGTCTGTGAAATGCAAAAATTTTATGTGAGAATTGCGGGCGGAAAAGAAAGTGTTTGAGAAGATCTTGACGAGTGATAAAGTGATAAATATTTACGTTTCCCCCTCTTTCCACTCAGAGAGCGCAAAAAGAAAAGGAAAGCGAACAGATCGACAGCCATGATTTTATTCGTAATTTGAAATATAAAATAATAAAATGTTGTAAAAAGGGCACATGATTTAGGTGTTGTTTGGAGTGGGACGTTCGGGATTGTCACTAGGGAGTTTGTCAGCCCGAAATTGGCGAAATCAGCTAAATCGGTCAACTCTAGGCTTGGAAAAAGACGAAAAAGACGAAAAAGACAAGAAAGGAAATTTGGTGAGTTTTTAAAGAGTATCTTACGGGTATTTTGAAAAAAAAACTCTAAAAAACAGTGATTTAGTGAACAACTAGGAAATGAGTCATCGAAAAATAGGTATAAAAGTAAAAATTGTAAAATTTTTTGAAAAATCACTTGTAAAAATTGTAAAATTGGCAAAGAAAGTTAAGAATTTTTTAAAATCTCATTGCTGAGGGAGATTTTATGGAAAAGAATTAAATTAATTGATTTGATTAATGATTATTCAGTAAGGAAACAAGAAATTAGGGGTAGGCTAGTTTCCGCAACAGGGTCGTTTGCGCAACTCGCCATAACTTTCTTCTAAGTGAACCAATCTTTATGATTTTGGTGCCATTTTGTTGCAATTATTGAGATCTACAAAATGAAACCAAAACCATAAAGATTGGTTGACTTAGAAGAAAGTTATGGCGAGTTGCGCAAACGAGCCAGTTGCGCAAATGACCCTATTGCGCGAAAAAAGTTGCGGAAACTAGCCTACCCCTAATTTCTTGTTTCTTTACTGAATAAGTTAGTTTCCGCAACTTTTTTCGCGCAATAGGGTCATTTGCGCAACTGGCTCGTTTGCGCAACTCGCCATAACTTTCTTCTAAGTGAATCAATCTTTATGATTTTGGTTTCATTTTGTAGATCTCAATAATTGCAACAAAATGACACCAAAATCATAAAGATTTGCCTAATTAGAAGAAAGTTATGGCAAGTTGCGCAAATTGGGCAAAAAAAAATTGCGGAAACTAGCCTACCCCAGAAGTTAAGCAAAAAAATTCAAGAAATTAACACTCAAATTCACTATGTGAATGCTAAAAGTTTCGAAATGAGGGAGAAAGTTGAGTGTGCAAAGTGGGAAACATACATCTCTTTCAAATCTCTTTCATCATCTTCACCGGTAAGTATGAAATAGTAAATTGTAAAATTGTAGCTTAAATTATACCAAATAAATAGATACTAGTAAATAAATTGTAGAAGCATTTTCTAAAGCTCAAATTTATTTATCTCAATGTAGTTATATTCACCTGAAAAGCCTCATCTTTAGATTAACTTTTAAAAACTACAGAAACATCGTTTATTTTTTAAGACCACATTAATCTTTTTGTTTATTATGAAAATAGAATCTTTATAAGAAAGCTCTTGAAATCACAAAAAATACAAAAATAGCATGAGTTTCAACAAATTAACTCAATAAATAAACCAATAAATAACCCGCAAAAGCTCACAGTGATGGCAGATATGAAAAAGAGATAATTTCCTTGAAAATGAATGGCGAATTTCTTGAAGTTAATCAGCGGATGGCATTATCTGAAAGGATTAATTTGATTTCTCAAAAAAAAAGAACCTTTATTCAAACCTTTAATCGCTTGAAAGCCTCCTTTTCGAGCTCTTCCCGCACGCTTGGATGAGCGATCTGAATGAGAAAAATTGGCGCTTTTCATAGTTTTGAGCTTTTCTTTATGCCTATTTTGTTTATAAGTATAATCATTTCTCTCAAAAGCGCATAGTTACTTCGTCTGGTATAATTCATTCTTTTTTATCACGAAAGCAGAGCTGAGAGTGTATCAGAGAGAGTGTGTTTATAGTCAAAGTCTAGATCTGGTTAAGCCTAGTGGTTTCAAAAGTTGTTAAAAAGCTTAAAAAGTTAAAAGCTTAATAATTTAGAGTAGAGTATTTCAAAGTGCTTGGATATGTTTTGCCAGTTTACAATTCCCCTTTTTACAAATCCAGTAAATGGTTACCTTGATCAACTCGTACGCTCGTTGCCTCATATTTTTGCCCCATAGCTGCGCGATTCCGTTCTCAGTGACAACGTAATGGACGTGGGCTCGCGATGTGACCACACCAGCGCCCTGAGAAAGCATTTTTTAACAAAGTATTAGGTTTACAAGAAAGTTCATAGGAAAAGGCTTGCACAGTGATTTCTCAAAAGCCAAGCCATCAATTCTTCCCAATTTTTTTTTGATAAACTTGCCGATATTTCAAAAAATCAGAGTGGGTTTCAGGTAAAAAAAAAATAGGAGATTTCTTCAGCTGGTCACTTTTTGAGTGACCAGCCTTTAGACAAGCTTTTAATGAGTTAATGGATAGGTAATGGGTCCCATTTAAAATCTCAAATGAAGTACTTAAAACAGGGAAAATTTGCGATTAAGACAAATTTTATTTAATATTTTAACTTTTCAGAATGACCTATTTTAGCAAACACTCAGTGACAAGGAAATAACACAAAAAAAAATATTTTTTGAATTGTAAATAATAGAATAAAGTATTCTTGAATTGGTGGATTAATTTTTAGAAAATTCCAGTTTAAATCTGTGCAAAGAATTTTCTTGTCAACCTAATAGTACAAGTTTACAAGTACGCCTTATGGCTTATGCATTCACGTAGATCTAATTCACTTTCACCAACCTCTTTAATGTAGGGAACGATCTTCGACACTCCTTTAGCGGTGATCGACGGTAGGGCGATTATCTGGCAAAAGAATTGAAATATTTTCTTAAGTGTTAATTTCTATCGTATCTAACTTCTATATACTCCTTACCGGTCGTCCTAATCCATCATCAGAGACAGCGGCTCCGCGGATGAAATCGACTTGTCCACCGAAACCCGACAAAAAGCGTTTGCCCACCGAATCGGAGACAACTGAAGTTTTGTAAATGACTACGATTTTCGAGTTCAAATTAGTTTTTGAAAGTTTTCAAAGTTCAAAGTTCTGTTCAAAATACAAACCTTGTCCCGTCAGATCAATCTCGACAGCCGAATTGATGGCCGTGACTTTTGGGTTTTGCCGGATGATTGCCGGATCGTTTACCTAAAAGTTGTTGAAAGAGTATGGAAGACTTAGATAATTGAATTTTAGACCAACCCATTGTACATCACCGAATTCGACAAGCGGATTGTCGTGGAGGAAATCGTAAAGCTCAGTGGAGCCGTAAACGAACGAGACAACGAGTTTCCCGGGGTGGATTGTCTGAACAAAAGTCATATTTGGGCAATCTTTGAGAATTTAGTTCTCAAGAAATTGCTTTAGAGTCTAATGTGCCTACTTTGTTCCCATTCGTGATCACATTTTTTTTGATCAACGGCAGCACTCCATCGGAGAACATTTCGGTGTGAATGCCGAGATCTTTGTGTTCGGTGAGGGCTGCTAGAGCTGCGTCGGGGATTCCACCAATACCTAAAAATTCGGAATTGTAAGAACATTCGAAAATAAATGTAAATCTTGTATAGCTATTCAATCAATTCCAAAATTTCCTTACCCATTTGCAAAGTGGCGCCATTGTCGACGAGATTCTCGGCGATGATTCGTCCGATTTTCGTCGCCTAAAAAAAAGAGCATAGAAAGAATTTTCATTGGTATTGAAAATTTTAGAATCATTACCTGTTCACTAGTGTTTTTCTCGAAATGTCTCTCATGTAATTTGTGATTGTTATCTTCGACGAGGACATCGATTTGCGAGGCGTGAATGAGACCGTCACCAAACGTTCGAGGCATGTTCTTATTCGAGAGAGCTGAAAGGAGAATTTGAATTAAATATATTTATTGCTTGATTAAAATTGCAGATATTGGTATTAGTGATTTACCTATAATATGGTTGGCATTTGTGATGGCAGCACGAGCTGTGTCGACCGATGTGCCGAGAGAGCAATAACCGTTTGCATCTGGTGGGGATACCTGACAATGAGAAAATGAGCTTAAATTTGCATTTAATATGATTGTACTAAAGTACTGAGTATAAGCTTTAAAACGTATTTAGAAACCAAATTTAGTATTCAATCTTTTAAATACAGTGTTTCAAAAAACAATTGACTGTATTGAGACTTTTGCCTTGGATTAAGTACTATCTAGATCTGATCCGTTCTCAATTCACTGAATACTAGATTTACTAAAGAATGGGGGTTTTAATGGAAATGATTATCATACTTGTATCAAAGCCACATCCAAATTGATGGCTCCTTTCCGGAAAAGCATCGGCACCTCGTGGAGGAAAGTCGAGTTGAAATCGGCGAATCCTGGAAATTTCAGGCATGATTTTAAAATTTTAAACAATTTTAGAATCACTTCATAGAAAAATTTCTCTACACAAACCTTCATTCACAGCCGATCGGAGGTTAGAGCCGGTGAAGAGCGAGTTCGAGCGAATTCTCTCTGAAAACATAAAATATTAGGCTTCAAAATTTTAGAAACCTTAATTGAACTCTTTAAATGCAAATTTAAATAGATAATTGAGATTATGTGAGTACTTTACCTCTAACTTTTTCTCCTAACCACGGTGTCTCTCCTTCCAAATGGAGATGGTGGAGTTTAATGTTTCGCAAATCGTTTGCCACCACATATTCACACAAAGCCTGAAAGCTAATATAAAAGTTTGGTTTTTTAAAATTGTTATTGTCTGTGAAATGCTCTTCATATGCAAAAACCTTCAAAAGTGGGGTCGGTGTGGCGGCGATTCCGTGGACAAAGATGTTGGAGCCTAGAATGAAAACAAGGATGATTCGATCAGCTTTACTACAATTGAAAGGTCTAATAGTGAGCTATTATTGAAGAATTTAAGAACAGATGTAATCCTACAAAAATTTTCTTGTTCTACCACTTTCCCCTCACCCGATTTGAGTCCATCGAAAGCTTTGTCCAGCTTCGCCCATTTCGGTTCTCTCCCAAAGATTGGATACGAGATTTCTTGCCGATCCACCCAACGAGAAGATCTGAATGAAAATAAAAAAAATAACTCTAGGAATATCATAATTCGAAAATATAGCCAGGTTTAAGAAAACTTTCGGTAATTGAGCGACAGAAAAGAGTTCTTCTTTGTACTTTTTGAGTACACTTACACTCCAATATTTGGGACTCTAAGCCTTGAAAAATGAATTAAATTTTAAAAGATATGAAAATCCTTCAAATTGTATGGGATAATATTATCTGATGAATTTTATTTTCAAGAAACCTGGCCAAAGCAGCTGTAGTGGAAAAATATCGCTGCAGCGGGAAACGATTCATCGATTCGAATGGGAAAATGAGTAGAATCTAAATTTTATGGATTTTTCAAAAATTTTGATAGAAAATTGAAGATTCAAGGAGAAATTTTTAGGGAAATTTAGGTAAAACAGGAAGAAGTTTTCGCTTCTTTGCATGTCTCGTATTGATTTTTTTCCTTTTCTGCAAAAATGTCTGTCTGGTTTGAAGGAAGGTCAAAGGATAAAAATAAACAAAACAAGGAAGAACGGAATTTTGGATTTTAAATAGGAAAAGGGGAAACGAGTCGGATTTTATGAATTGAAATGTAGATACCACTAAAATACTTCAATTATCTTGAAAATTATCTGTTAAAGAGAAGAATTTACATCTAACATCTAACCATCTAACAACTTGTCTACAGATGAAAGTTGTATCTGAGCAATTAGTTCCAGAAAATTATTTTTGGAGGGGTAATTCAAAATTGACCACTTCTACTGATTCTAAAGCCTAATCCCGAAATACGGTTCGAATGAAAGATGTTAAAGTGCTAAACTTTATAGAAACACCAAACAATAACTGGACTGCAGCATATGCTCAACATCTACTAGCTATTGTTCAAACATTTGCTGAGAATTGTGCTCAACTAAGTTCGAATATTGACAATGGTTTTGTTTTGGTCCGTATATTATAAATATCATTTTTGGTCACGTGTTTGAAGAGAGCAAAATAAACAAAAAATGTTGTTAGAAAAATTAAGACCTAAGTATTGATTATGAAAGTAATGAAGTGATGACGCATAAGCCAAACCAACCCTATTGAGCACTGCAGCTACCTCGGCTGATGTGACGACCTGGGCCACTCGATTATCGATAGTCGATGGCTAAAACAAACAAATTTGAACTTAAAGTGCATAGACTCTTTACCTTTTCAAGAGCGGCGGCTAATTCGGATGAGGTGACGGGTGAAGCCACACGATTGTCTTCGTCCAATGGCTAAATTAGAAAATGTATAATTCAATAAAGTAGCTTGCAACTTTCTAAGCTTAGCAGCCAACTCAACTTATCGATTCACTATTTTGCAACTTTAAAGTATACTTTTGAAGTACCGCCCCCAAGTGCCCTCAAAAAGTGTCCCCATACGTTGACACTTTTTGATATGGAAATGCTTCGTCTTCATTTTTCTCTCGAGCTTTTTAAAATTCTGTGATAGAGGAAATTTAATATGAAGAGTTTAAAAAATTTATCTATAAGGGAATTTGAAAGGAGCTCGAGAGTAAAAAGAAGACGATGCATTTTAATATCAAAAAGTGTCACCATATGGGAACACTTTTTGAGGGCACTTGGGGGCGGTACTTCAAAAGTATACTTTAAAGCCAATAAATTAATCTGAGCAGAAAGTAAGTAGGAGCTTTTAGACACAACTTACTTTATATTGAAGAAGCTAAGTGATGATTCCGTGTGTTCCAGATGGATGAATTGAAGATGAACCCCGATGATCCTAAAGAAATATATTAAATATTGAAACTAAATTAACAAAGTTAAAAACAAGTTATAAAAAGGCTACTGACAGGCTAAAAATAATGAAAAATGAGGGAGTGGGACAAATGCGACCTTTTTTTTGCGCACCCGGACATTTGCGCACCTTTTTTTCCGCACCTTGCCCATTAGCGCACCTTTTTTCACGTTTTAAAAAAGCTCTAAAAAGCTAATATTAACCAATTTCTATTCCAAAAGTTGTTTTTCTAGGTAATTTTAGGGCGTAGAATCGAAATTTTGATATAACAGAGCGTGTGGAACCAATTTGAAAGACAAAACGGCTAGATCAAATTACAGAAAAATTGTCGATTTTTCTCTTTGTATAACTCCGTCCGTTTGTTTCCACAAGCTCTGATATGTCAAAATTTCGATTCTACGCCCTAAAATTACCTAGAAAAACAACTTTTGGAATAGAAATTGGTTAATATTAGCTTTTTAGAGCTTTTTTAAAACGAAAAACGCGAAAAAAGGTGCGCTAATGGGCAAGATGCGGAAAAAAAGGTGCGCAAATGTCCGGGTGCGCAAAAAAAAGGTAGCATTTGTCCCACTCCCAAAAATGAAGATTTTGTTGCAAAATTGACGCTTAAAGCTTAAAACTTAAAACTCAAAAATTACTCAATTGATTGCCGGAAGATCTTGAAAAATAAAAGAGCACATTTTAGAAAACGTAATTTGCATTTTTTTATGGAAACATTAGAAAAAAATGATTGAAAAATGATGAAAAATCGGTGTTTTTTTGCCGATTTTCAATCATTTTTTCTAAGCGCTGGCTAATGCTAAAAATCTGTGTTATATCTTAAAAAAATCACTCATCCTCTCTACTTTAATTTGATACCTAAGCGCACAAAAATAAACGTACTGGTGTCGAGATATGAGCGTTTGTTTGAGAGTAAACTTAGTCTACACGACTCTCCTATAGGGGCTTCTATTAGGATATTTACGGTAGTTACGACTATAGTTAACATTACCAAGTCTAGCAGAGAAATATTTCTTGTAATAAACTGAAATAAGTTTAAAACTTTCAGGGTTGCACGATGAGCGACTTGCGACACACGATGAGCGACTTGCGACACACGATGAGCGACTTGCGACACACGATGAGCGACTTGCGACACACGATGAGCGACTTGCGACACACGATGAGCGACTTGCGACACACGATGAGCGACTTGCGACACACGATGAGCGACTTGCGACACACGATGAGCGACTTGCGACACACGATGAGCGACGATTTATCCCGCTTTCATCAATGATAAGTTGGGTAATAAGTTTATGGTAAGTTGCGCCGAAAAATCGCACTTTTTGGGTCGGATTGACCTAACCCGACCCGGAAGCACAGTTTAAGCTGTAGTTTTCCAAAAGTTTTAGTAATTTTTCAAAGATTCAGCTCATAACAGTGCTGTGTAAAGTAAAAGTATAAAAATAAAGACTTTTTGAGTAATAGAGAACCGAGAAAGTAGCCAGACTCTAGCAAATCGAATCCTTTTTATAGCAAACAACAGCAAAGCGCACTCAAGAAGCGAGCGCAGAGAACGAACAAGAAAACAGACGAGAAAAGACTGGAAAAGAGAGGAATCAGCAAGAAAATGAAATCAGACAGGGAAACAAATCAAAGGTTGAATGCAAAGTCTAGAACTCATAGTGTGGCCAATTTTTAGGTCTTAAATCTTCAAATAGTGTGTCATTTTGAAACAATTCAACTTGTTGTAAACAATTTATTTTGGGCAGTATGAGTTTGTACAAAGTTTGTATTTATTTTTATAAAGCCATCATCAAACAGAATCTGATTATCCACACCCGCATCCACTATCATATCCATATCCTCCTCCATATCCTCCACCATATCCACCACCATATCCACCACCATATCCACCACCATAACCACCATACGGATAGCTGAATTCTTTCTGTCATTCAAGAAAAAACTGCTATCCAATAGCCATTTTCTCAAAAAAAACCTACAGGGTGTTCAATATTTATACTTTATACCGTATTTTCTCTAATAGTAGTGCTTCGAGGGATTTAGGCAAAGCTTTGGGTGCACTACTATTAGAGAGAAGACGGTATATTATTCCAGGTTAGGCTAGTAGATCGGACTGATCTGAGATCTGAAGTCTCTTTTGAAGTGAGAAGCTTTTTCGGGATTGAGGCACTAGGGGAGGGAGGGGGAGTGGATGGGTGGGCGAGCCGAGTTGATGCCTATTTTTCGGTTTCCAATTTTTCCCAGAAGCTCAACACTCTAATCCCCCACTAGATCTCATCGTCAGCTACATTTTCCGACCCGACATCGATAGGTTCTGACAAGCGCTTTTCGAGATTTCGAGTAATTTAGACGAAGCTCTGGGTGCACTACTATTAGAGAGAAGACGGTATATTATTCCAGGTTAGGCTAGTAGATTGGACTGATCTATTTCCCGAATATTTCCCGGTGAGCCGAGTTGGTGACTATTTTTCGGTTTCCAATTTTTCCCAGAAGCTCAACACTATAATCCCCCACAAGATCTCATCGTCAGCTACATTTTCCGACCCCACATCGATAGGTTCTGATAAGCGGCTCTCGAGATTTCGAGCAATTTAGGCGACGCTTAGGGTGCGCTACTATTAGGGAAAATAAGGTATATACTTTTGAGCTCACAGGTGGTTTAGTGCTCTCAAAATTGATTTATGAGAAAAAAAATCGTCAAGAAAGCACCGCATAGGAGTTGGAACAAAGAATAAACTCGACTTTTTAGTTTATATTTACAGTTTACTAAATTTAATATTCCAAAAATCGATTCATTGGAACTCGATCACCAAAAGGAGCCAAGCCCCAGTTGTACTTGTTTAACGATGAGAAACTCTTCACTATTTAACAGTTTTCAAATCTATGAGACATTCAAAATGTTAGAATCACCATTTCAATTTTTGCTTCTTATAAGACTAAGACTAAAAACTTAATAGAAATTTGTGATAAACTCAATTTATCCGATCTCCGTGCCACAGTAGGCGCTTTTCACAAGAGTTTCTAGACAAACATCAACACAAAATGCAATACTTTTGATAAAAAAAGTAACTTAAAGTTGTTAACGTTGGGTGTATTGATGGCTTATCGTATTGATGGCATTTTGTGTTGATGTTTGTTTAGAAACTCTTGTGAAAAGCGCCTACTGTGGCACGGAGATCGGATAAATTGAGTTTATCACAAATTTATGGTTTCCTTATAAGATATGGAATAGTCAGGGTTAAAGAATTTCGACAACTCACCCATAACCACCGCCATATCCGCCATATCCATAATTACCATAACCGCCGTACCCTCGACCAAAGAGAAGCCGTCCTGAAAGTGTTTGTGCATGAAAGTTTGCACTGATTGAAACCCAATAACCAGCTTGTTGTAGTCGCAATAAAATAAACCAGTCCAGAGTCAATCTAGATTCAGTTTGGCTCGGAATTCTTTAACCCTGACTATTCCTTATGCTTCTTATAAGAAAACTTAACATAAATTTGTGATAAACTCATTTATCCGATCTCCGTGCCACAGTAGGCGCTTTTCACAAGAGTTCCTTATGAATCAAGGCTTTTTTTTTTGGTTGTACACCAAGCGCCTTTCGTTTCCAATTCCAAAAAGAACTCACCCAACATTCCCCAAGCATTCACGTGAGCAATGAGAAAGCAAATAAACATTAAAATTCTCATTTTCATTTAATTAAAGCAAATTTTTAAAAATTTTTACTTGCCTATTGGCCTTAAATACTTCAAAAACAATCAAATTCTTATAAAAAAAGATTTTTCTGTCAAAGAGGAATCAAAGAGAAACGTTTGCCGAATACTTTTCACTCTCAAATCAAGTAAAAAAAAATTCTCACGTAATTCACATCACACAATTTGATATTTTCAAAATCAAATCTAAAGTATGAAGCATTGTTCGGCAAATTGGGGATTCGTCTTGTACATTTTTTCGCGAATTTTTGATCTCTTACCACGAGTGAGGGTTTTTTGTGTTCGGGGAATTTGGGGATACCTGCTTTCTTTCGCCAAAAAATCTAATTGTCAAGAATCAATTTTTTTACTGTTTAAAAACTTCCATTTATTTTTCTCTATAACATAACAATCACAGAAATGACCCGAAAAATGGCAAAAAAAAAAGGGGAAACGAGAATTTAGAAGTTTCAAATTTTAAATATTCCAGAAATGATCGAGGTTGCTAAAACAGTTTAGCAAACATTAGCTAAAAAATCTAAAGTTCCGCTTTGTTTTTGATCAATTTTTGAAGAATAATCGCAAAGTGGAGATTAGCATTTCCGGGAATTGCTGGTGGTCGTCCTGCTTCACCGTAGCCTGAAAAAGAGCTTCGGTTGGAGTTGGAACTTCAGTTGAAGTTAGAATTTCAGTTGAAAAAAGAGCTTCAGTTGGAGTTAGAACTTTAGTTGGAATACCACAACTAATACTAATTAAGTTCTATATTGAGATTGAGAAACATGATCAAAGTCCAGCCATGTTTCGGTTCATTTGCTGTTGGCAATCTACGAATTTTGCTTTTACTTTGACCGGACTTGTTTGAAAAACGTTGAATTTGCTTTCATTCTATTGAAAATTTGATTCCAAAGTCAAACAAAAATAAATTCAACGTTTTTTCAAACAAACCCAGCTAAGATACGAGCAAAATACGTAGATGGTCAACAGCAAATGAACCGAAACATGGCTGGACTTTGATCATGTTTCTCAATCTCAATATAGAATTTAATTAATATGGAACCGAAAGAGGGGCGGATGCTTGATCTAAGTCTACCAATTTTTAAGAGTATCATCCCTTGTCGCAACTTTAAGCCACAATTTTACAGCTGTACTATTAAATAAAGTCTAGCTTCAGTTAAGAAGTTAAGAAGTCAAAGATCCTAGTCTTTTGACAACAAGCGATCTAACTGAAGATCTTCAGTTAGATTGCTTGTTGTCAAAAGACTAGAATCTTTATATATATGTTGTGTGTCCGATTTAGATTTCCGTCCGATTTAGATTCAATCTAAATCTTATATAGATTGAACAATAATACGTCTTATGTAGATTGAACAATAATATAAACATGCTTAATATATGTTCTTAAGCGTTTTCTTTAGTACACATACAAATATACACAAATCAAAATCATAACCTACCAAGATCTGGTGGAATGATGAGTTTCCTTCTTTCCCCTTGACACATTCCTGTCATCGCTTTCTCCATACCTTTAATCACCTAAAAATAATCTAATACATGAAAGGTATAAAGGTTTGCGCATAAACTTGTTCTCTTGTTCACTGACCATTCCTTTCCCTAAAGTAAAGATGAATGGTTTTCCCCGAGAAATTGATGAATCAATAAAAGTTCCATCTTCGAGATGAAGCACATAATGTTGATGGATTGTGTCACCGACTTCAGATCGAATGCATTCCTCGTCAGGGATTTGATGAGACACCTGAAAGAGATTGAGATTGAGAAAAAGAGGTGACTAGAAATAATTCGGATAAATCTTTTTGACTCGATCTTTAAATAGACTAAATAAAAGTAGTTCTAAAAAATCGTTAATTAACTCTCAGTAAATGAAATTTTAAAGATTTTCATTTCTTTTTTTATTTCTGGAAGTTCTAGGAGTTGAAAGAAGAAAAGAAGCTTGGTCAAACCTGAAGTGGATCTAGTGGATCTAGATCCACTCTAGTGGATCCTTGACGTTATCTGTGCTACCCACATTTTACATATATTATATTGTGTTTCTTTTTATCGGCCCATTTCGTGTTATTTGTATGAATTCATGTGTTTTAATCTTAAATCTAACGCACTTTATCTCAGGTCCTGAATAAAGTATTGGGTTGGGGAGAATGAGTCGGCGCCGAAAATCAAAAAAATGCCTAAAACTTCTATTCGACTTCGTCAAATAATATGCGTTTGATATCAGTAGAATGGTTAACTAATTCTCTACAAAATGACATTTAAATGAAAATTCAAACAGCGCCCCGCTCAAGAAAAGCCATTTTCACAAAACTACAAACTGGACAGAAAACCATTGGTGGGACTCCTGCAAATTTGGCAACAAGAATGAAGCCACTATATAAACACAAAGAGGAGGAAAGAAACGTTCAAAGATGAGTCGGACCTGCCATTAACCAGCTGCGTTTGGAAGTCAAAACCCACGAAGAAAAGCTTGTGGAACCCAAAAGCATTTTGTAGGAAAAGTGGATCCTTTTGATGAAACAAGAGTTTAAAGAAGGCTTTATGTGTGCAAAAAGTCCCTTTAAAGTTTGGCGCCGAAATCTAAATCGGACACAACATATATAAACCTATACAAACCTCTATATAAACTCTATATAAACCCTTTAGGATCACTTTTTTGTTTCTTTCGACTCCTTTTCAACTTACAGAAACGATCTAGGATTAAAATCTTTTGAATTTGATTTACTTTGTTGATTCAAAAGTATTTTAAAAGTCTTTTTATTTAGTTCATCTGGATGTAAAGGCTTTTCAAGTTCATTTGATGAATCAATCTCATCAAATGGTTTATTTTTTTTGTTTATCTACAGTGAAAAAGGTTTTTTTTGGGTTTTGGTTTGGGTTATTTGTCTGGTTACCCTGTATAAATGTCGTGATTGGGTACTAAACTTGAAGAGCTTTTCGGTTCTTTACCTCAATTCTCATTCCATCCTCATCATACCAAGCATCACCAGGGTTTGGTCGAAAAATCGACTTCAACTCAACGAAATAGTACAACGAATCGCCACTCTGAAATCATTACGATCTTTAGAATAAATTTGTCTGGCTCAGGCTTTCGAATCTTTAGAATACAATTCAAGCTTTACAATTAAAACAATGATTGAAGTTTTATATGATTTTTTAAACCTTAATTCCATCGTCAGTTCGTCCCTCATCACCGAAAGCGTGTTCAGGTGGGATCACCACCTAAAAATCTTGAATTTAAATACAAATTTAAATACAAATTTAAATACAAATTTAAATACAAATTTAAATACAAATTTAAATGGTAATTTAAATGGAAATTTAAATGGAAATTTAAATGGAAATTTAAATGGAAATTTAAATGGAAATTTAAATAGAGATTTAAATAGAGATTTAAATAGAGATTTAAATAGAGATTTAAATGGTAATTCAAGTACAAATGGTAATTCAAGTACAAATGAAATCTTTATCTATAGATTAAGAAATATAATCCAAAAGTGAAATATTTGAATAAATGAATGGATGCTTTGATACCTTTCTCTGCTCTCCGACACACATTCCCTCCATTGCAATCTCCATTCCTGGAATCACTTCACCCCGACCCAATGTGAACTCGAAACTGAAATCTAACATTTGAAGATTTGAATTCTGTAAACTTCACGATTCTAAAATGAAAAACCAACGGCTTCTTCCCAAAATTGCTTCCGACAACTTTGCCCGTTTTATCAGTGAGCTTGAAGAATTGCTCCAACGTGTCCCCGTGCTCGGATTTCAATTTGCATTTACTTTCTAAAGTGATTTGAATATTTCTATGTTGTAAATTTCTTTCATCAACCTCCAATCTTTTTAATGATCTCAATTTGAATTCCCTCTTCGGTTATCCATTGTCGATCATCGGCCAGAGAAAGGGTAAAGAGAAATGTCAATGTTATCAATATCCGCATTCTAGAATTTGATCTGTGAAGGTGGAAAAGGCAAAAATAGTAACTTTGATAAACAAAATTTGAAGTGCTTTTTATGAAATGCACAAAGAAGTTGGTGAAAAGGAAACAGAGAACCTAGCTTTGACTAGACTTTCTTAACAGTCTTAAACTGGCTTGAGCTAAGCCTTTGCATGCAATATTTTAAAATAATCAATTACTTTGCTAGCATCTTTAGCTTTAATGCAAAAGTTTGATTAATTTTTTTAAAAAACAAAACAGTTCGCCTGTGACCGGAATCGAACCCTCGTTGTGTGGGTACTTTTAAGAACCGTTAAATGATAACCGTTAAGTGAATCGTTAAGAACTACTATTGACTACTATTGACGAACATTAATCGATACTTTAGTGTGACTTTTCTAAAACATATCAAAGTAAACTATCGTAATCTTTCCTCTAGCTTTTATGCACTTTTCAAATCACTCTTAATCTTAAACAAATCCATCCAAAATCAAACGAAATTAGATTGGCTAAAAAAAAGACGGGTTACGGTAACTTTGATATAAAAAAAGAAAGAAAGAGAAAAAAAGCTCTATGCTCAAAAAAGATCAATAAATTTGGGGAAAGAGAATAAATGAAGGTCACCGATCATTATCATCATGAGCATATATCCTTTATCTAATGAAAATCTATAGTAGTTTAAAGTAATCTTGTTGCAAAATCAATTAAATTTTGTTTAAGCAAAGGAAAATCGATGAATGGTTGATGTGGAGGCGATAGAGAGGCTAGGGAATTGCTTCTTTTCTTTCTTTCCATTCAGTCTCACTCTCGGAAAAATCCTTGAGGCTATGAAATGGACTGAGAAAAGAAGAAAAGAAAAACCTGTTTCCTTTTTTGTCTTTTTTTTTCGTTCTTCTTTTCCAGGTCATTTCTACAAAAAGTTGTTCATCTAATTGAGAAAATCGCTAAAATGAAAAGAGAAATGAAGCTCTAGGGTATATCAAAGATTTTGCTTCTTCAAAAATCTTCAAAAAGTCGAAAAACAATCAATTCTGGTGCACTTAATTGTTGAATTAAATAGTAAAACAAGTCCGTAATGAATGAAATCAATAGCTTTTGAGCGTCATTATGCTCAAATCTTTGAGATCAATTTTTGCCTCTAAAATTTGGCTCGAGTTTTCTACAAAACTTGAAGTCTAACTTGAGGAAGAGGAAAGTTTAGACTAAAAATTCGAGTTTCCAATTGGTAGACTCAATAAATAGCTCTGATAGCCCTAGACCCAGCAACTAGGTTTGTGCTTGTGCATCCTGAAAGATCTTTTCAACTCAAAATTTTTGTGCTCTTACCAAGCCCAAAAGCTTGGTAGGCAAGAATAAAACGACAGTGAACCGGGGTGGTGGTCTAAATCTGGGTGTGACTCGGATAAAATCATAAGTTTATTTGCTTGATCTCCTGCAAAAATTCGAGTTTCCAATTGGTAGACTCAATAAATAGCTGAATCGATTCGCCGACCTCGAAAACCCTGGAGAAATCTAGAGCTCAATATCTTCTTTTTATACAATCTACAAAGCAAAACAAAAATCCCCTAAAAGACTTCTTTGTTCTTTGTGCGGGCGCGTAATCGTTCATCGTCTGGCACACGTTCCCGATAGATACCTAAATTTTTTTATCGGTAATACGAAAGGATCCACCTGTTTTCACCGCATCACTATGCCCAAATCCCCGGGACCGATTTTCGCCTTAGATTCTCTATAGTTACAAAACATGGACAAGAGCCAAAATTGTCATTTCCAAGCTAGTAAACTTTTAAACGCTCTCAAATTAAAGTAATTTCAAAGTTTCCACTTTTCTTTGTTTGTACAATAATCAGCAAAGTGAAAAGAGGTGTCAAAAAAAAACGATAAACAATTCGAATCAAACGAGAATGATCAAATTGATCAAAAGAATTTCAAAAATTTTGTTATGCTACTCTGCTTATTTCTCCTTAATCTTTTCGTAATCACTGAATCATTGGATCCAATTGTGCAGACGAAATTCGGAAAGATTTCTGGCAGCTCAACGAAAGGAACAAATGGAACGGAAATTTTCGAATTTCTCGGCGTTCCCTATGCAAAGGCGGCAGTTGGGAAACGGAGATTTGAGGTAAATATGTCGATTAAATAGAGAAATATTATTTTCAAGATCATTTTTGACACTGATATTTAGTCTTAAACCTAAAATTTTCCTCGTTTTTCTAGAAACCAGAATTCCCAGACTCTTGGCAAGAGGTAAAAGCGACAAAGAAGTATTCTGATATTTGTCTCGCATGCAGCAGGTTTATTTTCAGAAAAGAATAATTTTCCTTAGTCTTAATAGGACAAATTTAGCATCAAGAAAGGTTACAGCTTAAAATTGAGAATTGATTTGGGACTCAATTTCGACTTGACTATTAGAAGAAACTTATAGAATCGGCTAACTATAAAGCTGATTCGGTGTTAATAATTTCGCTCTGTCTTGTACAAGAAAGACAAAGAAAAGTCGAAATTGAGCTTCTAATAGAGCTTCGAATATGTTTATGATAAAAATGTGAGCTTATGTGTGTGATCGGTTCTCAAATTGTTCTTGTACAACGGAAAACAGTACTTGTACAACATAAACAGTACTTGTACAACATAAACAGTACTTGTACAACATAAAAAGTACTTGTACAACATTAAAGAGTACTTGTACAACATAAGCAGTACTTGTACAACATAAACAGTACTTGTACAACATTAAAGAGTACTTGTACAACATAAACAGTACTTGTACAACGGAAAACAGTACTTCTACAACGGAAAACAGTACTTGTACAACATAAAACACTTGTACAGTAGACATGGGCATCAGGTCGGGTCGGGTCGGATCAAAAGTAACCCGCTGACCTGACCATGCCGCCAAAAATCGAAAATGAACATGTCTATTGTACATCTCTTTAGAACATTCTTCAAAGCGCGCTACGTGGCGACGATGAGCGAGGATTGTTTAACATTAAATATTTGGACTCCATCAATAAATGTAAATCTTAGACAAATCGGATCAAAACTATAAACTGATCTGTTTAGAATTGCAGTGATCGCTTTCCAGTTCTCTTCTATATTCATGGTGGCTCGTACTATGCGGGATCATCACAAAATTTCCCTCAAGACGCGGCTAGAGGGGTTCTTTTTAGGCAAAAATCTACTATAAATGGAAATAATAAATAATAAATATTAATAAATAGATAATCTAGTATACATAAATTATTCTAAAAAAAACCATTTACCGTAAATACTGTAATAGTACCCCACCCCAATAATGACGGTGCGGAGTGTTGCGTAGTCTAGCTTTGAACGAGTTTTACCGTAGGCCGTACCCTTACAGTCCTTGATAATACAGTAAGACCCAAAATTTGCATTTCACCGCACTCCAGGAGTTCCAGGAAAGCCACAGTAATAACAGCATCGTGTAAACCTACCGTAAATAATAGTACCCCAGCCCCATAAAGACGGTGCAGAGTGTCGCGTAGTCTAGCTTTGAACGAGCTTTTCTCGACACTGATTTATGCTACAATGCGCGCTTAGGTATCAAAAAATAGCTGAAATTCAGGGCTATTTTTTGATACCAAAGACGCATTTTTTGAAAGTGAAAGTGAGGCGCTTTGAAAAGAATGAAATACTAAAAAACTTTTGCGACTACGCGGCTGTACGAGGGTGGTGGGGTACTATTACTGTATTTACGGTATGTGCTTTCAGTTCTTTGAAGTTACTTTTTTAAAAAGCTTAGCTTGATTTTGAATTCTTTTCAAACCATTACCTTTTCTATTCTACTTTTCTATTCTAGGTAAGTTATCAAAAAATTTTCAGTACGCAAGTCACGGAATGGTGGTCGTTTCGATCAACTATCGACTCGGGCAATGGGGTTGATTTTTATTGAAAACTAGAATATACTGCTTGAAAGTACAGTTCAGTACAGAAAGTACAGTACAGTACAGTTCAGTTGAAAGATATTTTCAGGATTTCTAACGTTAAACGATTCGCAGATTGCCCCGAATCTCGGGCTATGGGATCAAAATTTAGCGCTTCGTTGGGTGCACGAGAATATCGAGGCGTTTGGGGGTAAAATTCTAGAGAAATTGTTAATTTTTGTATCTAAACTTTCGATTATTCATTACTCTATCCAAAAGCTAACATTTTAATTCTATTTCTTGATATTTTCAGGAAACAAAAGTCATATCACTTTGTGGGGCGACTCAGCGGGAGCGTCTTCAGTCAGTCAGCACTCGATGTCGAGATATTCACGGGGTTTGTTTATAAAGAAAATAAAGAATATAGGCTTTTATAGATGTGATTTGAATATTTGAGGTTATTTCTCCACTAGCTGGATACAATTGCTTTATAAGCAACCACTGAAAGCTTTGTCGCTCATAGTCTAGGCTTGAGTTGCTCAATTTTGGCACGAGATCTAAAGTGCAGTTTAAATGTAGTCTAAATGTAGTTTGAATTTCAGAAATCTCATTTATGCAATAGTCTTCTTTAGATCTTTTCCATCAAACAATTCAAATGAGCGGCTCAACGTATGCGGCGTTCGCTCGCGGCACGAACACAATCGCTTCAACGAAAGAATTCATTGAAAGAGTCGGATGCGCAAATCGATTTGATGTGAAAGGGTTTGAACGGATTCAAATATTCGTTTGCAAAGGACAAATCAAAATCAATCAAAATTGTTGAACTAGAAAACCTTTAGATTTCAGAAGCTATCTGATTCCGATCTGATTTAGATTATGAACAAAGTTTAACAATTCGCAATATAACAATAAATATAACAAAATAATTTGCAACTGTTTAGAAACCAGGCCAGTCACCGGCTTTCATGGTAGATAAAAACCTCTTCATTTAACATTCTTAAAGGCACAAAGTAGCAAATTAATCTTTGTAAAGACTTTAGAACACTTAGAAATCAATTGTTATGGCTTAAACAAAAAGGAAAAAGGTTTTGGCAGCGAGAGGATTCAAACCAGGGACAACCAGCACAGTATCGAGGTAGTGAGGCGCTAGCACACTATCCACCAGGTTACCAAAGCACAGGAATTGGCCCGCGGCAACACTTTAAGTAGGTTAGCTTGCTGTTTAGCAAGGTAGGCAAGGCATTTAGTGCTTCTTTATCAAACAGGCAAGGTTAAAGGCTATTTAAACTTTGAAGGCTTATATCTCGAAAATGGCTTATGATAAGTAGAATTCGAAAGCAGTTTCAGAATCCCCTTAACCAGGGGTATTCTCGGAATCAGATCGCTTCTGAATGTAAATGAATGAAATGGGTGAAAGTGAATGTAAATTCAAAGGGTTCCCTGGTAAGCTATTCGATGTAACGATCAACGAATGTAACTCTATATAAATACTTTATTTAGAAAGAAATAAAGTGCGAAAACGACATGAAAAATGTACCAGATAAAAGATATCACAAAGTCACTTAAAATGCAACGATGTAGTCCTTTTAAAATCAGACACGGTGGAGATTAAACGCAACTTTTCGGGAAGGGCATTCCAAAGGGTTCCCTTTAATCACACGATTTACAAAAAAAAAGCTCTAGAGGATTTAGAGAAAGCAGCTTCGGGATGCAAGATAAAAGATAAAACGATAAAACGGGATGCAAGATAAAACGCCTAGACGCCAAAAGCCTCGAGTTTAACTCAAAGTTTACAGATGCCTCCAATCAAAACAAGTCGACGATTTCTATTCGTTGAACGGAACCGAATTGCAAGTAATTAAAGAAAATGACAAAATGAACTTGCTAACAATGAACTTTAGACGGCTAATAAATCCTTTAAAAATAATATTTAAGTGATATAAGTTTTAAGATGTGCTGGACGAATCGTCTCGCCTACACGAAATTCGCGCCAATATATGATGGCGACTTTTTGCACGACGAAAACGAGGCTTTTGTAGGTTTCAATTAATTAATTAATTAAAATAGAATACATTAAAAGTTATCTATTTTAGGAAACTGTAGCCCTTTCATTGATAAAACCATCAATCATTGGTTTCACTCAAAAAGAAGGACGATCATTTGGTGAGCGCTTTCTTTACCGTACTTTATGCTCAAATAAACTCTTTCTAGCATAATCAATTCATTTTTTTCTAAGATCAAACGAAATAAGTGTACCAGAAACGATATGTTTTCATTTTACAAAGTACATAAAAACAATCTAGCCATTCGTTTTTTAGTATTGAGCAATTGGGCTCCGTTTTCCAAGGACATTGAGAAGATCAAAGACTCGTACACGAATGAATCCCTTTATGAATTCATTGAGAAATGGGTGACCAATACAGTAATCCTTTAAGTACGATCATTAACTGAATATCCACTTTTCAGGGTTTCAACGAATCAGAGAAACAAAACGCGACAAGAGAGATTTTTGATTTCTTTTCTTCAAAAGCGAAAGGAGTTGAAGATCATTTTTATTTCATTGAGCAATTTGTTCGGGTAAATTGTTAATGGTCTTTTGTCAATTGTCAATGGTCTTTTGTCAATTGTCATTTATCAATTTTCATTTATCAACTGTCAATTGTCACTTGTCATGATCATTGTCAATGGTCATTTGTCAATGGTCAATTGTCATTTATCAATCGTCATTTGTCAATGGTCATTTGTCAATGGTCATTGGTCAATGGTCATTTGTCATTTCTCAATTGTCATTGGTCAATTGTCATTTATCAATCGTCATTTGTCAATGGTCATTGGTCAATGGTCATTTGTCATTTGTCAATTGTCATTTGTCAATGTTCATTTATCAATCGTCATTTGTCAATGGTCATTGGTCAATGGTCATTTGTCATTTGTCAATTGTCATTGGTCAATGGTCATTTGTCATTCCTCAATTGTCATTTGTCAATGTTCATTTATCAATCGTCATTTGTCAATTGTCATTTGTCAATTGTCAATTGGTAAAATGTAAATTTCTTAAGTTTCTAGATCTTCTCTGATTTCATGTTCAATATTCCGGGAATGCGAGAAGCTTTTTTGAAGCAGCAAGTCGGCTATCCGATTTATGTTTTCTTGCTAGAGCACAATCACAACTCTTGGTCAAAAACATATCCAGTACAAGGTGAAACGACTGTAATTTGCATTTTCGGCCGTTTTTCAATAGGTTTACAACGAAAATTCACATCTTGAGCCCTTTAAAGCCTTTTTTCGAACGCTTTTACCATTAGATGTTTACCATATCGTCGCCTTGTCATTGATCTAATCGATGATCATTCAAAATCCAGCTTTGCAAACAGATTAGCCCTTTTTTTTGTTGACTTTAACCCAAGGTCAGAGTCCAGAAGTGGTTCATTCTTTTTGCAGATTCTCTTTGCGTTTTGCTTCTTTAGCGTTTAGCGCTTCTTTATCAAACTCATTTCCCTTTAGAGGCGCTTATGAAGCTTGCTCCCAAATTACATACGAGAAATTCAGTCACTTTCCATTTTCAAGAAACAAATAAAAGCTCTAGATCTAACGGCCCTATCTCGTAGGTAATCAGATTCTTTGCATTTTCACTCTATCTTGTATCTTCATACCTTTTCTCTCTAAATCTATAATCCGCTGTGCATTGGGTTTCACTTTATCATCTGAACAAAATCTCATCATTCATTAGATAGAGCTTGTAAAACCTAATAGTAACAGTAAAAGTATTAACAGTTCAATAGTAACAGTAAAAATAGTAATTCTTATAATAAAAAGTGATTCAATAGTCAAAAACGTTTGATAAGATCGATTTTAAAAGGAGTTAAGATGTGAATTTCCATTGTACACCCATAGATAATGCCAAAAAGGAATAGTTTCTACGCTGTGCTTTAGTAAAAGCATAATTTCTTTCAAAAATGTCTATCTCTCATCTTTCATTAGTATATTAATCTTTACATATTTCATTCGCAGGTTCAACCCACTCCGATCAATATCCTTTCCTAATGGGAAATGGTAATTTCAATTATACACAAGACGATTTAACGGTTAAATGGCTGCTGCAAGAGGCTTGGATTCTATTTGTGAAAACTGGGTTCGAAAAAAAGCAAAGCTCTTAGCAAAAAAAACATTGCTAAGAGCTTAAAATTTAGAAATCCAAGCACAGAAATGATGGAATGGCTAGAGTTTGATGAGTATTTCTCCTATTTAAACGTTAAACCGAATCCCGAAATGGAGTCTGGTTGGTTGTTTTTAAAAGCTAATCTATAATTAGACATGGGCTCGCGTTGGTCGTTCTTTGCGCTCCGACGTAAACTAAAACGATCCGGCACACGTAAATCTCAATTTTTCTCGCGATACCAAACTTCTGCTGGGAGAAAAATGAGGAATAAGGTGTGCCAGATCGATTTAGTTTACGTCGGAGCGCAAAGAACGACCGGTTGAACTCATGTCTACTATATATAAAGCAGAAGAGACTGTCTGTCTGTCTATCTGCCTGTCTGTCTGTCTGTCTGTCTGTCTGTCTGTCTGTCTGTCTGTCTGTCTGTCTGTCTGACTGTCTGTCTGTGCGCAGTCGTTGGCGGGGCGGGGCTTAGATTGCGTGAAAAACGCGTACGTGAGTGTTAAGTGAGCGTTTTTCGCTGCTTTTATAAACATAAATAATTTTTTTTAAGTTTATACTAATCTTTAGAATGTTTATCGTATAATTTTCAGGCCTTTTCTCGGATAGTTATCGCTTTTGGACGAATCGAATGCTGAAGTATTCATTTGATTTCATTATGCAAGAGAAATGGCATATGAACTTTGAGAAATAATATATAATTCTTGTCTATTTGAAAGCTATGCTACAAGGAAAATCGTATAAATATTTGTTTTTGTTTTTGGTTAAAACCCTGGTTTAACTATTAGGTTGTTCGGATTATAAACGAGCGTTTTAGTCGTTGAAAAAAATTTATCTTAAAAACAGAAACAACACAATTTAATCCAAAAACATATTCACCATTATTATTGTTTATCTCTTGCCATCTTTTGCGCAAAGAATTGATGCCGCTCTTGAAAAACTCAGCCGGCTGTGACTCGAAAAGCTTGGCGACTCAATTTTGGTCATCTTCACGGTTTTTGAATCGACCGGAATCAAAGGTAATCTGAGGGAGCCAAATCGGGAGCATACGGCAAATGTGGTAAAACCTCCCATCCTAGATTCTCTAGTTTTTGCTGAGCCATTTTTGCAACGTGAGGTCTAGCGTTGTTATGGATGAACTTCATCTTTGATGTGTTTATCTCTTGCCATCTTTTGCGGAAAGAATTGATGCTTTCTCAGCCAGCTTAGCTGAGAAAACTCAGCCAGCTTTGACTCGAAAAATTTGACGACCCAATTTTGGACATCTTCACGGGTTTTGAATTTCTCATTAGCCAAAATGGTTTTGCATCAACCGTATAAATGGTAATCTGAGGGAGCCAAATCGGGAGAATACGGCGGATGTGGTAGAAGCTCTCATCCTATATTCTTCAGTTTTTGCTGAGTCATTTTTGCAACGTGAGGTCTAGCGTTGTCATGGATGAACTTTATCTTTGATGTGTCTACTCCTTGACGAATGAGAGCTTCATTGACCCGACCATTTTGCTGTTTTTGGAGGTCGGATGTGGCTGTTTAGCCGGGTTGTAGAAGCTCAAAATACAGGGTGCCCCAAAAGTTCCAAGTCTTTATATAAAGAATAGGAACCGAATGGGAACAGAATGGGAGTGAATAAGAATCGAATAGGAATCGAAAAGGAACCGAATGGCAGCCGAATAGGAACCGAATGGGAACCGAATGAGAACAGAATGGGAGTGAATAAGAATCGAATGGGATTAAGTTTACCAACTCGAGTTTGATCGTTAAACTTTTAGAGGAACTCGGAAATGTATTAGCCTATGTTGGAGAGAAGATTTGCAATTTTCAAATGATATTTAATAAGCATAGGTCTACATTTATCTATTCTTAGATATTTATTTATTTATTTATTTATATTATTGTAAGTGAAATATCATTTGAAAGCCTTTGAAGTATTCTCGTTTAAAATATATTCAAAAGATTTCAAATTTATGCGTTTTTTTTGATGAAAGTATTGAGTATCTGAAAATTTTCAGTTAAATCTTATAACTTTTACCTAGCTTTATTGTAAATATTCATTAAAGTTAGCGAAAAATTTTGTTTATTTGTTTACTTTGTAAAGACTTTAGTAAAAACTTGGCAGTGGAAGTGATCGAAAGAGAAAGACTCAGATGGGCCGCATGAGGAACGCATGGTGCCCACTTGGAGAGGTCAAGCTGGAAGGCAACCACTAGAAGAAGTCACCTCCTACATCTACCTCGGAAGAAGCATCAACATGGAGGGAGACCAGAAATCGCCAGAAGAAGACGAGTGGCCTGGACAGCACTAGGAAGCATCAAAGAAGTCACAAAGATACTCAAGAATCACCAGAAGACTCGGGCACACCTCTTCGACAGCACCGTCCGCCCGGCACTCTGCTACGGGACAGAGACCTGGGCCACGACACAGCCCACTGAACGAGCCCTGAGAACGACGCATCGAGCCCTTGAAAGGAACCTCCTCGGGCACAATAGGAAGACGCAGCTCGACCAAGACCTAAGAAGTACGGATATGCGCCAGCTCTCGGGACTCAGAGATCCAGTGGAAGTGATCGAGAGAAAAAGACTCAGACTCAGGCTACGCGCCGGCCACGTAGCCAGAAGAACAGACGACAGATGGACGATACGGATCACAGAGTGACTACCACGAGACCAGAAGAGGCCCATCGGAAGACCAGCAACGAGGTGGAGCACAAGAGCGGCGATCAGAGAAAGGATGACTAGAGTCGCACCAGCACAAGCAAGTCGAAGACTTCGAACCAGGAACAACCAAGATAGGAAACACTGGATGACAATAGCAAGGGATAGAGAAATGTGGAAGCAGGTTGTGAGCTGCGCAAATAGAAACCCCTAAGTGCGAAGACAGATAAAAAAAAAGACTTTAGTAAAGACTAGATTTGTAGGAAGCTGATCAAAAGAGCGCCAACAAAAAGAATGCTTTTGCGATTCAGTTTATTTGTGTTTCTTATTTTTATTGAATGTAGAAAAAAAAATTAGCCGTTTAGAACAAATTTGAAAAGAGAAAATGCCAAAAAAAAACGAAAAAGAAGCGCTCAAAAAGAGGTTTACTCAGCTTTTCTCGACACTAACTCTGTTTTAAGTGTTCTTAAAGAATGCAAAATGTAGATTTTAGATTTGTTAGATTTGTGCTACGTTCAATAAGAATAAGAAACACTTAGAAATTTAACCGCCAAGGGGGGTATTTTTGCCGAGGCGCTGTTTTAACCAGCGCACATCCGCGCGAAAGTGCGTTTTCTGATGAAAATTGATGTTATACCTACCATTCGATAGGAAAAAGGTGTGCTAAATTCGAATCTCGATATCATCGTTATCATCATTTTTAAATTCCATCGACATTTTTTAAAAAATGGGCTTTTTCAAAAAAACGCAATAAAGCCAAAACTAAAGTTCGTAAAGCGGCCATCAAATCTTTGGCCTTTCACCAATTTGCTTACTTTTTAAATATTCTAAAATAGACACTTCCAGCCTTGTTTTTTATTATTGTAAGTTATAAGCAATTTGTACGAGTTTTAAACGGCTATGCAAGCAGACTTTTGAGTTTTTTCACGTCAAAACCAGATAAAACCCCACGTTTATTATTCCACTCCGAAATTTGAGCTTTGTTCTCTTTCCGGCTTACTAATCATTTCATGACATCAATGTAACCAAAAAAAACCATTTTCTGCTGTCTTATCGCAAAATTTAACACAAAATAAGAGGGGAAATCGTTTCACTTTTTCATAAACTCTGTTTTCTTATCAAAAGCTTTCTGTTTATAAGGATACACGAAAATTGCAGAGTCGAAAAGTCCAATTGAATTGCATCGATATGCTCAAATTGGTCGTCTATCGCGGTTGTTGTCGGGATTTCATTTGCCTCACCAGCGAAGAGCCGAGTTGATGAAGAGAGTGAGTTTCTCTGAAGAAATTCAATTGATCTTTAAAGATCTAGTAGTTTTCAACCGATTACTACCATTTCCAGATTGTCCTCTTAATGATTGGGGTTTCAATGGTCAGTGTTACTACTTTAACGCAAACTCGATGAACTTTGAGGTAACATTTGTAAAGTCCACATTGAAACAAAACCTCATGAAACACAAACTCATAGAAACTATTATAATTTTTTTTGTTTTCAGGATGCGAACACAAAGTGCAAAGCGCTTAACCATGAGTTTGTCACGATTTTGGGGCAAAAAGTTCAGAACTACATCAACTGTAAGGATTTGAGAAAAGTTTGAGTCAAAAAGCGAGCTGAAAATTCAAAAAATGAAACACATCATAACACTATTGTAGTTTTAAAACATTTAAGAAAACGTTCAACTATCGTTTTTTTTCTAGGGCAAGCGTACGGTGTTGAATCGTGGATCGGCATTCGTCTTGTAAACGGAAATTGGCAATGGAATAGCAATGGAGAGATTGTTAAGGTTTGAAAAGAATTCATTAAAGGTAAAAGCCACTTTTTAGCCAACTTTCACCAATTGGGAGAATCAAAAAGTGCCGACTGATCCAGCTAAGGTGAGAGTGTTCTCGAAAATTTCCTTGCTTTGTTTATGCACAAGATTTTAGGCTTGTGCGATCATTGATGCATCGAAGAATGGAGTGTGGAGAGCTGTCTCGTGCACTGACATCAAGATGTCGATTTGTCAAATGGGTAAGTTGTTGAGGCAACGAAGAAAACATTAGCAGCAATGTCGAAGTGGGTTCTAGAGTCTGAAAACTTTCTTTTGGTTCAATTGAATAGCCAATCTAGGCAGAAGCTAGGCCAATCTTGGAAAGGATTCATTTAAAGCTACGGTTGCCTAGATCTGGGTTCTTTCTTTGCTCTAAAACCGTGGCCCTGATTATCTAACAATAAATAATCACAAAAATCTGAAAAGACTTATAAATCAAAATTTAGCGGCTCCTCAATAGCTTCCCCATCGAAACATCAATCAAAAACTCTCTGAAGCTAATAAATTTTCGCATCACATTTTGAGATTTACAATTTGCATAAATCTGTGCATAGAACTTATTTAAAACACACAGCTACAAGTAAAAGATAATTTTTATTTTAAAAAAAGATAACACAATGTTTTTTTTTGAAAGATATGATCTGAAATTACGAGAGTTTTCGTGTTTGTCTTATCACCGATTCCCGTTCAGTTAATAGTTCTGGGGAAACTTTTCTTTTCACTGAACTTCAAGAATTAAAATAACTTTTCTTATCTTAAATTTTGACATTTCTTTTAGTTTATTCTTTCAAAAGAATTCTTTTAAAAGAAGAAATCGATCAATATGCTTAACGTTTTCTTACTCTCTATGTTTTTCGGTGCATCGTTAACCGAATTGACTAGACCAGGTATGATTGAGGTGTAGAAAAACAATTGTTAATTGACAGCCAGCTTCAGTAACATTGTGACATTTCGATCTTCAGATTGCCCCTTTTCCGATGTATAGAACAACGGCGTTTTTACTATTTTGATGCGAACTTTCAATTGATGTAAATCTAGTTTGAAATTTTGTTGAAAGTTACTTCAGGATGCGAACGCGGTGTGCAAATCGCTCGATCACGATTTTAGGGCAAAAAGTACAAAACTACAATTTTTCCGTTCATTGTTCATTTTCCGTTCGCGTCGTTAATCGAATTGATCCCAGCAAGGCTTGCGCTATTTTGGATGGGAAAATGAACGGTGTGTGGAGAGCCGTTGACTATTCAGAGCCTTATTGGTTCATTTGTCAAATAGGTACCGTATATTTACTTTACGTAATAGTCTTCTTTTGGAGAAACCATCGTCAAATTACACGTTGGGAGTATTTTACTATTACCCCCCACATACTTTACTATCACCGCCCCCAGGATAAACTGTATTATCACCCCCCATTACGACTATTACCCCTATAATTTACTATTATCTTCCCACTTATTGTTTGGGCGGTGATAATACACTATTTATATTGTGTAATATCACCCCCCCCCCCCCCCACCTACAGTACTGGACAATGAAATATCATATTTAAAAAACGATCGTCACTTTCGCGCTTCTGTAACTCCCTTGTCTTTGAGCTTAAACTATTAGTGTTATACATTTTCTGAAAGCTCTTTTCAAGGACTACACAATGGTAATATTAATATTTAGAAATACGGTAAAGACAAGGGAGTTACAGACGCGCGAAAGTGACGATCTTTTTTCGAATATGATATTTCATTGTCCAGTAGTGTAGTTTACTATTACCCCACCACCTGTTTTTTTTAAAATAATGGACTTTTTGAAATACGATATTGGAAAAATTGTTCAAAATTCATTTCTTAAATAGTAAAGTGGAGGCGGGCGGGGGCGATAATATAGTTCATCCTGGGGAGGGGGGACATAGTAAAATAGTTAGGGGGGGGGGGGCGATAGTAAAGAATTTCCGGGTAATTTTACTATCACCCCCTCCCATTTATTTTACTATAGCCCCCCACTGATGTATTTTTGGGGGACGATTCTACACTATCAATCAACTTAGGATTCACAAATACGAATAGGTCAGCTGTAAAATCCCATTTGCTCGTCACTTTTCCTCGTTTATCAGTGACGCCATCAAAGAGCCCAAAAGTTTCTCTTTCTGCATAGCTTGATCTTCAAAATCAGATAAGGTAATCCTGTTCTTTGGCACAACGACTATAAACGAATGCTCTTATCACAAATTTTGAGCCCTTTAAAAGCCTTTGGGAAAATCATCAGCTAAACACTTCACAGAAAATGCTCAAATTGGTGGCTTTGTTGGGCTTGGTTGGCTTCGTTTTCGGCTTTTCCCTGGCTCTGCCGACGAAACAGGATTGTAAGTTCATGTAAAATTGTCAAAAAATGATTTTGTTTTCAGCTTGTGATATCACTGAGCAATATTACAACGGAAAATGCTACAATTTCCAGCTTCAAGTGATCGATTACGCGGTAGGCGTTTTCGGAAATCATTGTATTTCAAACTTTAGTCATCGAGCGCCAAATGTAAATCGCTCAATCACAAACTCGTGCAAATTCTCGGGCAAAAAGATCAGAACTATATCAATTGTAAGTGAAGTGTTTATTAGAAAATAAACCTACCGTAAATACTGTAATAGTACCCCACCCCCATAAAAACGGTGCGAAGTGTTGCGTAGTCTAGCTTTGAACTAGTTTTTCTCGACACTGGTTTATGCTAAAATGCGCGCTTAGGTATCAAAAAATAGCTGAAATTCAGGGCTATTTTTGATACCAAAGACACATTTTTTGAAAGTAGGGGCGGTTTGAAAAAAATGAAATACTAAAAAACTTTTGCGACCACGCGACTGTACGAGGGGGGTGGAGTACTATTACTGTATTTACGGTAATGATCTCAACTTAATTCGGAACATCAAGAAGAGATCATTTTTTTGTACCCAAAAAGTAATGCCAGTAAGCCAACACAGGCAACACTACAAATCACTTCCAATTCCCAAATTTAGTCAACGCTATGGGCGCAACCGTTTGGCTTGGACTCCGTTTTGACAATGGCAAATGGTATTGGGATGACGACGGTGCCATCACAAAGGTTTGCATAAAAAGAAAATGATAGACTCACCAAAAAAAGTTTCAGCCAACATTCACCAACTGGGAGAATCAAGTGGAGCCAACTGATCCAACTAAGGTGAGCAAACTGTTGACTAAACCTTTCTACAGATTTGAATTAACCTCTACGCAATCATATTGCAATCTAAGCATCTAAGCTCTAAGCATTCCAGGCTTGTGCCGTTCTGGATACATCGAAAAATGGCGTTTGGACGGCCGTCGACTGCGCCGAGAAATACTTTTTCATTTGTCAAGCAGGTAGAGCATCTTAAAATTTAAAATTTCATAATTTCGAATCATGGCTTTAAACACCAAATTTTAGCTGCCAACCCTTCAAGGGCTCGACATTGAAAACGGTCGCTGCGTGAATCAATTTTTCTTTTAATAAACTTATCAGTTACAAAATATAATGTGACTATTAAAATATTGACGACCGCGTGAAATGTCACAAGTGAATGTCACAGATGTCACAAATGTCACAAGTGAATTGTTGGCTGAACCTTTCTACAGATTTGAATTAATGTGTGATGTGATGTCACAAGTGATGATCTGAATGTGATGTCACAAGTGATGATCTGAATGTGATATCACAAGTGAATGGAGGTCTTGGACCACGTAACATGATGTCATGTCACGGCTGTTTCTCGCTAATGGATCGATCAAAAATTCTAGAAATTTTTAAGGATATGCAACTTGTTGGCCTCCACCAGAATATAATTTTAGCTTTCTAGAAACAGACAGAAAATTCTCTTTTCGAGACATTTTATTAGATTGAGAAATATGAATTGTGCAAAAGTTCCAAGTTTTTGACGGATCTGGTGGCTGTTTTTAGGGCTTCATAATTAAAAACTAAAGCTGGACTTGGATTCCTCACCGCAGAAAGCTCTGGGTACAAATTTCTAACTAGGGAAAGGCACGAACTTCCCGTGAGCTTTCGTTTCCGGACCGCATACATCTTACTAAATCGAGTATGGAGATTCATAAACTAAAATCAAAATCTGTCAAATAAGCTTGCAAACCCGTCAAAATTAAATTGAAATTTTGAAGATAAGCTTTAAAGTGCGCTTTTCAATCGCTTTAGTACGGCCCCCGGTGGCTTAGTGGAACGGCCTCCCAGTCGTAAGGTCGGGGTTTGGTCCCACCCCTGGCTTTTGGTTTTTTTCTTTTCTTTAAATCTATTACTTTACAGGTTTTTACCTAATCATTGCTCATTATGATGTAAATCGTAATTTGAAAAAAGGCACGCACCTTGCTTTTATGAGATGCTCGCAAAGTGAAAATTTTTATTAACGCAAAAGTGACGATCGTTTTTCAAATATGATATTTCATTGTCCAGTACTGTAAGTAGATCAAAACTGAAACTAATTATGATCAAATAATCATCTCTAGACTTTTTTTTACATTCTCTGAACTTTAAACGAACTCAAACAAGGCAACTTTTTATGCTAAACTATAAAATTTTCATATTTACTTGAAAAAAGGTTGGTTATTTGAGAGAATTCGAGTTTTTTTTTTCTTATTCAATGACCCTTGAACCCTTTCAGAAATATTGAACAGCCTCGAAATTTGATATTTACATATGATTTGTGTTGTTTCTTTTTAATTCCGAAAAATTTCAGAGTCTAACTTTTACAGATTTCTGTACTTCTTTCCTGACTCTTGACTATAAATTTATTAGATTTACATCGAATTATGTTATCTATCTCTAAATTAAACTTAATATTCCTGTTTTTGCCTTTTTTCGCTTTTGCTCAACGAGATTGGGAGGCTTATGGAGTGCCAGGTGAAAAAAAAAACTAGTATAATTTAAAACTTTGAATATTTAGACTTCTACGCTCAATATCTCAATCAGTCCTCAAAATTGTACAAGGAACTCTTTCAAAATCGTGACTATGAACGCTATTTGGCGCCCATCTATCAGAATATGCCCAAGAATTGGACAGGTATGAATAGTTTTGATCAATTTGATCATTCTTTTTTGATTCGAATCGTTTATCGTTTTTTTGACTTTGCTATTGATTGTACAAACCAGGAAAAGTGGAAATTTAAAATTACTTTTATTTACGAGCGTTTACAAGCTGACTAGCTTGAAACTAAAAATTTTGGCTCTTGTTCGAGTTTCGTAACTATAATTTAAGGCAAAAATCGGTCCAGGGGCATAGTGAAAACAGGTCGATCCTTCCCCTATTTATCGGGAACGTGTGCCAGACGACGAGCGATTCCGCGCGTGAACAAAGAACCAAAAATTTTTTAGGGGATTTGGGGGTGGGACAAATGCGACCTTTTTTTTTGCGGACATTTGCGCACCTTTTTTTTGCTGGAAAAGGCCTTAGGAAAGGTCGTAGAGCTTCAAAAATATTTCCATATGGGGGAATCGTATGCGTAGATTCCGAATTTCGATAAATCAGACCTCGCTGACGCGTCAAATTTGGGCTAAAAGGCAAAAACTGCGGAAAAGCGTTAAGTTGCGTAGTTTTTGCCTTTTAGCCCAAATTTGACGCGTCAGCGAGGTCTGATTTGTCGAAATTCGGAATCTACGCATACGATTCCCTTCTATGAAAACATTTTTGAAGCTTTAAGACCTTTCCTAAGGCCTTTTCCAGCAAAACAAGGTCGCATTTGTCCCACCCCCGGGGATTTTTGTTTTGCTTTGTAGATTGTATAAAAAGAAGATATTGAGCTCTAGATTTCTCCAGGGTTTTCGAGGTCGGCGAATCGATTCAGCTATTTATTGAGTCTACCAATTGGAAATTCGAATTTTTAGCCTAAGGTTGTAGATAAATTGCAAATAAACTTATTGATTTTTATCCGAGTCACACTCCAGATTTAGACTCACCAATTCCCCGGTTCACTGTCGTTTTTATTCTGGCATACTCAAAGCTTTTGGGCTTGGTAAGAACACAAAAATTTTGAGTTGAAAAAAGATTTTTAGGATGCACAAGCACAAACCTGGTCGCTGAGTCTAGGGCTGTACATGGTGAGTTTGAGGTGTGCATGGTATTAGATCGTATCTGAGGTGGATCCAAGTCAAGTCATATCACCCAGAAAATAGGGCCAGAAGCTAAGCCAAAACCTAGCTTTTGGTTTGAATCAAAATGATTGTTTTTGAAAAAACTTTGTGCTACTTTAGCAATGGCAAGACGTTCGATTGTCGTGGAATCCGAAAGATTACGGTGGATTGGAGTACATTTGGGTAAATCCGCAAGCGATTTGGACTCCCGAGCACGATGTTGGAAATGTGTTCGTTTCAAGAATCGTAAGAGTATTTAAGGTTGATTTCGAAATTTCAAAGCCATAAGAGTTTTCTTAAACCTTTTTTTTCAGCCGTGTCCTCGACCGGATTTACGATGAAGATGAGCAGACGACGAAACTCTGGTACAATGGATCGGTGACACAGATCCGACAGTATTATGCTGAATTGGAATGCCCGATTGATGTGAGCATTTTCTCGGCTTATTAGCTTGTAGAACAACGAGGATTCAGAACAATGAGGATTTCTAGGTGGGCATATTCCCGTTCGATCGTCAGTTCTGTGTGGTTGCGCTTAAATATGCATCGTATGATCAAAACCAGGTGGCTTCGGTCGCCTCGCTGAATACCGATTTTCCTCCTGAATCAACGGTGAGTGAAATGAAAAGATTGACTTGACATGTGAATGAAAAGATTGACTAATCAAGAAAAACATTCCACGGTTTCAATAACCAAGTTACTCAAAGTTTTCCGAATCATTTGTTGATGCCGGTTTGGATCGGTAAATCGGATCGGAACCTTAGCCACTTTAGCCAACTTTAGCCAGATCCACCCTGGTTTCTATGGGTTCAGTTTTTGGCAGCTCAGGCAAATCCGAAAGCCAAACTAGCACTAAAGCTATTAATTCTGAATCCGGTTCTTTTCAGAGTAATGGAGAGTGGAATGTTGTCAAGATCAGCACCCGAATGCAGACGTGGGGATCAACAAATTATGTATTTGATGTGGTGGGGTTAATTTAATCAATCGTATTCCATTTGGGTTGAATTTCTAAATGCTAGATCAATCTCCGTTAAATCAACGACCGTATACCCTATTAGTAAGCTTTGTTTAAATTCCTCGAAAGCTCAAAAATCGGTACTTATAATAATACCTATAATACTAATATACTACCGTATTTTCTCTAATAGTAGTGTACCCAAAGCTTCGCCTAAATTGCTCGAAATCTCGAAAAGCGCTTATCAGAACCTATCGATGTGGGGTCGAAAAATGTAGCTGACGATAAGATCTTGTGGGGGGATTTGAGTGTTGAGCTTCTGGGAAAACTTGAAAACCGTAAAATAGGCATCAACTCGGATACAGTATTCAAATAATATTCGAATTGCAGATAGCTTTCGTCTTCGAGTTGCATCGAGTGCCAAATTTCTATATTTATGTGATCGCTTTACCGTGTTTCATTTTGACACTTCTCTCGATAACAGGAATGTTTTGGAGTCCAAATGAGAAAGAAGAGCAATTACCAAAAGTGAGTGTTTGAAATTTGCAAAATGAAAAGAAGAATTCGATTTGAGTTGAGTATCGGTTTGACAACTCTCGTCTCGATGACCGTTTTATTGCAAATGGTTTCCGAATCAATACCAAAGATGAAAAAGTTTCCTTTATTAGGTTTAATAACTTGAATATATTTGAACTTGAATATATTTGATATTTGAATTAAATTTTTTTAGGTATTTACGTGGTGATTGATGTGTTTCTAATCGCAATTTGTTGTGTCATCGTTGTCGCTTTTCCGTTAAAACACTCAAAGAAAGCGTTGAATAAAGCAAAGAAAATGGAGAAAGAAGAAAAGTGAGCATTAGTTTAACTACCTAAAAGCAACTTGTTTAGTTTAACTACTTGAAAACATTATTTATTTAGGTTGCTTGTTGCAAAACTCGTTCAACATCTCCTCGCTCCACATCTCCTTTTACATGTGTTCTTTCAAACATTGAATATCGCCAATTTCATTGTGTTAATGTCTTTTTGGAAGTAAGAATAAAAATATTTTTTAAAAAAACAAAATCTATCGTATCTTTCGATTTCTTTGAAACGTTTAAAGTTGTAGTTGATTGAGTTAAAGTTGTAATTGATTGAGTTAAAGTTGTAGTTGATTGAGTTAAAGTTGTAATTGATTGAGTTAAAGTTGTAATTGATTGAGTTAAAGTTAAAGTTGTAATTGATTGAGTTAAAGTTGTAGTTGATTGAGTTAAAGTTGTAATTGATTGAGTTAAAGTTGTAATTGATTGAGGTAAAGTTGTAGTTGATTGAGTTAAAGTTGTAGTTGATTGAGTTAAAGTTGTAGTTGATTGAGTTAAAGTTGTAGTTGATTGAGTTAAAGTTGTAATTGATTGAGTTAAAGTTGTAATTAATTGTGTTAAAGTTGTTATTGATTGAGTTAAAGAAGGGATATTGTATTTAAGTTTTTAATACAATTTTAAGTTTAAAATGTGATCAAAGACTTACCTTTTAAGAAGGCAACATTTTCCTTCCATTTCCTTTGAGAGTGCTCGTGCGAATTGTCTCTGACCATCGTGTGTATGAAGATGGACATTTAATCCACGATCAGAGATGAATTCTTAAAAAAATGAATAATTTATGTCTTAAGATTTTACTTTAGATTTACCTTGAATTTGCCTTGAATAGAAAACAAGGCACTACACCAAATAAGCTCACTGGCGAGTCGATAATCTCGAATTCGAGCGAACAATTCAGCAAGTGTCAATAAAGTCTGCGGCTTGTGATCTTTTGCTTGAGTTTCCTAAAATAGTAATAATAGACTCTTAGAAATAAAGTTTATTAAAAACTTTATTATTACAATTTTATGAAAAACGAACCAAATTTGTAGACAAAAGGAACCAGATTTGTTAGACAAAAGGGAAAAGGAACCAAATCTGTAGACAAAAAGAACCTAATTTGTAGACAAAAGGAACCAAATCTGTAGGCAAAAGGAACCAAATTTGTCTAGAAAAAGGAACCAAATTTGTCTAGAAAAAGGAACCAAATTTGTCTAGAAAAAGGAACCAAATTTGTCTAGAAAAAGGAACCAAATTTGTCTAGAAAAAGGAACCAAATCTGTAGACAAAAGGAACCAAATTTGTCTAGAAAAAGGAACCAAATTTTTAGACAAAGGGAACCAAATTCGTAGACAAAAGGAACTAATAAAATCAGATGGATCCGCTTAAATATTTCCTAAACGTTAAGAAAAATACCTACATCACAAAGTGAGTCAAGACATTTACTCTCGAGAAATTCGGCGCCATTTTCACTTTCCTCATCGTACAATCTCTAAAATTGTTTAAGTACAAGCTCTAATACGCCAATAAATTGTATTGTATTGTTGTATTGTAAACCCGAGCAATGTGATTCGTTGAACAAATCTTTTTCATTGAACAACCCCTCAAAAAGAAAGCAATAGTTATTTGATACTTATAGGAAATAGATGGAAATTTTTTTCTCCATCATAAACCACTTCACTTCACCACCAAAATTCATTATTTGTCTATGATTTGTGAATTTTGACCGACCTTCTTGACATTATGAAAATTTGAAGCTATTTTTCGAGGCAAATTCATTGAATTGATTACTTATTGATTGTTTTTGACTTCAAATTTACATAAAATTGACATAAAAATGTCACCCACACATCAGATTTTCCTTTTATTCTGCTTACTCTACTCTTTTTCTATTCCTGATGTATTCGCTCAACGAGATTGGCAATTGTATGGTGTGCCAGGTAAAGAGTGATTGTTCAGAGAGTATTTTTACCGGGCTTGACTTTATTGCACTGACAAAACCCCATAGATTCCCTAGAAATACGAGCCGAAATTTTCTATTAGAGCTCTGGTCTAATTTGGCCTTATCAACTTTGGCCTTATCAACTTTGAAGGGCTTCATGCCATTTGCGCCTGAACAAGGCTGAATATTGAAGCTGAGCAAAGCCATGAGCAGAGCCATGAGCAAAGCCATGAACAGAGCCATGAGCAGAGCCATGAGCAAAGCCATGAACAGAGCCATGAACAGAGCCATGAGCAGAGCCTTGAATAGAGCCATGAACAGAGCCATAAAGTTGATGCCTCTGTTCACAATGTAAAATATCATTTTTAGATTTCTATGCCACTTATCTCAATGAAACGAATAAATTGTATAAAGAGCTTTTCGAAAATCGAAGCTATCAGCGATATCTTTCACCAATTTACGAAAATATGCCAAAGAATTGGACAGGTTTTGCTGATTTTCAAGCCAACGATAAGAGACAAAGTTTAGACTCGAAATTTCCCCGTTTCATGGTCGTTTTCATTTTAGCATACTCGAAATTATTGGGAGTGGTAAGTTGAAAAGGAGAATAACAAGAAATATTTGAAATATTTTGAAAGCTTCAACGATCTTTAGGATGCTCAAGCGCAAACCTTCTCACTGAGCTTTGAAATGTGGATGGTAAAGTTAAAGATTAAAATCTAAAACATTAAAAGTCTATTGTCATTCTAGCAATGGCAAGACGTTCGGTTGTCATGGAATCCAAAAGATTTCGGTGGATTAGAGTACATCTGGGTGAACCCACAAGTCGTTTGGATGCCCGAACACGATTTCGGAAATGCGTGAGTGATAGAGTTGTTTAAAAAGCTCAACAATGACGCAACAATCACAATACCCAGTTCGTTTTATGATTCTTTTTTTTGTTTGTTTTCAGCAAGACCCTCGATCGGATGTACGACGAGGATGAGCAGACAACGAAACTCTGGTTTAACGGATCGATCACCCAAATTCGAGCCTATTACGCTGAAGTGGAATGCGCGATTGATGTAAGTTCTCAAGAGAAAGTCTAATGAAAGGATTGGACAAGGTTGCCGTTTTTCCCTTCGATCGTCAGTTCTGTCAAATCGGCGCCAAAGCTGGCTCGTATAATCAGAATCAAGTGATGATGGTTGGAGCGATAAATGACGATTTCCCAGCCAATCAAACGGTAATTATCAAATTAAATTACAAAATCTAAGAGAAAATGCAGGATTATGACTGTGAAATTGAGAAATGAGAAAAGAGAAATTGAATGCTATTCTTTTTCAAACACAACAATTCGGTAAATTCGCCAAAATTCAGAGTAACGGCGAGTGGGACGTTCACAGCATTGTTCCCTCAATTATTCAAGTCGGCGGTCAAAATATGCTTTTTGATATGGTTTGTTTATAAATCTAAAAAAGAATTTCCCCAAAACTTTTAGTTATATTTCACTTTTGAACTACGTCGTGTACCAAATTTCTATATTTATGTGATTGCTTTACCGTGTTTCATTTTGACATTGCTCTCGATAACAGGAATGTTTTGGAGTGCGAATGAAAGAGAAGAACAAATACCAAAAGTGAGAAAACGTTAGAGATTGAAGATCAAAAATTTTAGTTGAGTATCGGTTTGACGAGTCTCGTCTCGATGACCGTTTTGTTGCAAATGGTGTCTGAGTCGATTCCGAAGACAACAAAGTTTCCGCTATTGGGTAAGGAATGGAAAAAAAAAGGATTTTCGAGGAGTGGATTGAACCGTCAAGCTTTTCCTCGACCTTTTCGCTTTTTTACTTTTCGGGGTAGATGCTCTAACCATTGAGCTATCTGTTTTGCAAAGAAGAAAGAGGGAATACAATGGGGAAGAGAAAGGAAGAAAAAAAGAAAGAAAGAGGAAGAAAGAAAGAGAAAGAATAAGGGTAAGTACAATGAAAGCTCAAGAATGAAAGAAATGAAAACAATAGACAGTTACCGTATTTCTTCGAATAGAAGACCGGGTAAAAGTATGATCGCGTACTCCTGCGTAGCAGCCCTTTTTAAAATTTCTTTTCTGCATAAAAGCTTTCAATGAAGTGCTATAGGGCTGGAAAATGGCTCAAAAATACGACATGAGCTAACAGATTTTTGAGCCATTTTCCAGCTCTATAGCACTTGATTGAAAGCTTTTATGCAGAAAAGAAATTTTAAAAAGGGCTGCTACGCAGGAGTACGCGATCATACTCTTTACCCGGTCTTCTATTCGAAGAAATACGGTATATTACTCGTAACCCAACGTATCTAGTAACCTCGTATATCAAATGAATGCAAGCTCACAAACTTTTTAAGATCTTTTACTAGTCGTTTACGATTAAGATCTCCTTATATTATGATAGAATGGAGTTCGATAAGAATAAATTTCAAGATTTAGGCATTTTTGTGGTTATTGACGTGATGATCATCTCAGTCGGTTGTGTTTTCGTGGTCGCTTTCACCATGAAACACTCAAAGAAAGCGTCGGGGAAAACGAAGAAAACGGAGAAAGAAAAGAGGTTTTTTTTTGGGTTTTATACCTTCAAAATAGTCATATTATCTAAACTAGACTTTTATTATAAACTTTCATTCTAGACTTTCACATTATAAACCCTTGTAATCTTCAATTCCAGGTGTTCATTTGGTGTCACATTGTTCAAGTCCTATCTCGCTCCTCACATTCTTCTCCATCTTCTCTTCCAAGCCCTACATTTTGTGAATTTTATCGTTTTAATGTCATTTTGGAGAAAACCAAACTAATATTGAATGATGGAAAATAAATATTGATTAGATTTTGCATAAAAACAATTGATAACTAGACTAGACGAAGAATAGAGCTGATGGATAAGAAAGGCTTCTATTTATGACAGTAGTTCAAATTAAAGTTCAAGAATATTAAGAATTAAACAAAAAAAAAATATTAACGGACTTAGTAACGGACGTATCAATCAAATTTTATTTGATCTTATTTCATAAAAAGTCAATATTCAGTGAGAATAAAGCTGATGGATAAGAAAGGCTTCTATTTATGACAGTAGTTCAAATTAAAGTTCAAGAATATTAAGAATTAAACAAAAAAAATATTAACGGACTTAGCATCAATCAAATTTTATTTGTTCTTATTTCATAAAAAGTCAATATTCAGTTTTTTTTTCTCTCACAAATTGTCAAGGGCTTCGGAGATGAAATTTGAGTAAAAAGTTCAGAGAATTTTGCTGTCAAAACGAGATTCTTGTTTGTTCAATAATATTTTGAAATGATGAAGAATTTACATTTATTTATATCAATCTTTTTATTTTATTTTATCAATGGGCAAACGGACTGGACGAGACTTGGAGCAACAAGTGAGTGCAATAAAATGAATAAATGGATAGTTCTTTGCAAGATAGTTTTAAAAAATAGCAAAAACAAAAACAAGCATTACATAAACAATATCTTTTTAAGAAGATTACGCAAAATATTTGAAGTGAGTGCAATAAAATGAATAAATGGATAGTTCTTTGCAAGATAGTTTAAAAAAAATAAAACAAAAACAAGCATTACGTCTTTTTAAGAACATTGTCTTTTAACAAAGATTGTCTTTTAACAATATCTTTTTAAGAAGATTACGCAAAATATTTGAATGCTTCATCGAAGCTTCAAGTCGAGCTTTTCTCCACTCGAAATTACAATAAAGGAGTTTCACCGGTAAACGCGCTGATGCCAAAGAATTATAAAGGTAAAATCTTCAAGATTCAAGAAGAATTCAAGAATTCATGAATTCAATTCATTCAATTCATTCAATTCATTCAATTCTACTTTGTAGAAAGTGATGTACGTCGATTAAATGTACACATTTTGTTGATGTATTCAAAAGTGATCGATTTGGTGAGTTAAAAAAAAGGGTAATGATGATTGAAAGGAAGATCTTTAGGATGCGCAAAGTCAACTCTTTAAAGTCTCCTTTGAATTGATTATGGTAAGAACAGCAATTAAACTATTTGTTAGGTTCTATTTTGATTTTTATCCGATTTAGACAAATCAAATTTTTCAACAAATTTTTAACAATTCCTGTGTTGGTAACAGGCTTGCAGGCGGAAAAAAGTGGAAAATATCTGAATTTTTAAAGAAAAACTCAACAAATGGGGCAGCTACGTTTTCCCGCTTTTTCCGTCACAGTGCGTAGCTGCCCTATTTGGTTTTGCTTTGAAAAACAAAAGATTTAAAATTTTCTGCTTTCTTCCGCTTACAAGTCTGATTGGTATCATGTTTTTGTCATGCTTTTGACAGTTTTTGATGCAATCAATAATAAAACGAAAACCTTATAGACCTTCACTTAGAAAGTAGCCAAATTTGGCAAAAGTTTTGGTGCGGCTATTGCTTTTAACCTTGTTTTTAATATAAATATAAAATATAAAAAACGATTTAGTGCAAAAAGTGCATCAAGAACTGTCAAAAACGATAAAAACATGATTTACAAATGCAAGAATTGTTGAAATTGTTGCGTCTAAATCGGGTATAACACTAGAATAGACTTTGTGATTTAGATTTATCGAGATTTACGGCTAGCATGGGATCCTACTGAGTTCGACGCGATTCCGCTCATTTGGGTGAATCAGGATTTGATCTGGCAACCCGAGAATGGAATTGGATATCCGTAACACTTTTCTGAACTGTACTCTAAAGCGTGACCTAGCTACCGTAGCCGATCATTGATCAAATATTATATCTAGTTTCGGATTATGGCAGCTGGGTCAAGCATAGTGTCATTTAGCAAACAAATCGATCTCGTTTACCCTGATACAACTCGTGCGGCGAAAATCTACGCAAATGGGACGATCATGTTGGCAAATGTGTACTATGCAGAGATTTCTTGTTCGGTTTTTGTAAGTGCAACAAGCTTTAGAGTTCTACAATATATACAGAGCAGTGTCTTTTCTCGGCCAACGCTTCTCGCTTTTCTCTTTTCTTGACCAATAAAGTTCAAAGTTCTTTAGAAAACCTTAGTAGTTATGGCATTTACAGTCGTCGTCCCCTTATATGGAATGAAATTTTTGTTCCCGACGGAAGATAACGTAAATTATGGTAAATCATCCCCCCTTATATGGAATTCTCTTACAGTGGTCCACAAATGTATTGTCCCATTGTCATCCAAAAGTTTCTTTCGTACGAAAATCTTGCAAAATAACGATATTCTCAAAAAGTGTAGGGTATTTTGCTGACCCATAATACTCTACTTTTCAGGATTATAAGATTTATCCGTATACATTGCAGAAAAATTAAAGTATAAAACAAAAACAATAAGTTACTTAAGAAATAGCTCCACAAAAGTAATGTCCCATTTGCAAAGAATTACTGTATAATCAAAAACTTTGAAATTCTAAGTTAAGTGCCGCTACGGCGGGTCGAACCGCGCTGTATGGGACGATAGACAAGCGCGCTTCCCGCTACGCCACAGCGACACAGAAACCCGATGTTAAGCGGATTTTCGGCTGGTTCTGAGATTCAAGTACAACTTTAGGTCGGTGATTTCCCGTTTGATCAACAAGAGTGCCTAATCCCACTCATGGTTTTCTCATACGATCAAGAGTTCGTGTCAATGAGCGGAGAAATCAATGGCAACCATGGTTTATCCTTGAATTCGGTAACATTCGAAAAAGAAGCTAAAACTTGCAAAACTTTTCGAGTAACGGTGAATGGGATGTGAAAAATATAACGACAACGACACAAGTTTGGGGAAGTAATGATTTCGCTTTTGATGTGGTGAGCTGCAAGGATTAGAAATTTTAGCATAAATGTTTCCAGTTTTCTTTCAAATTTTCCCTTCGTCGAGTCCCCAATTTCTACATTTACGTGATCGTGATTCCATGTTTTATTTTAACATTTCTATCAGTTTGCGGAATGTTTTGGACACCGAATTATGAAGAGGAACAGTTAGTGAAGGTAAAATTTAATAGAAATTAGCTAAAATATTATTTTTAACAGGCGCTTAGGCTAGAACAGAACATTATTGATCTAAAAAGTAGAACAAAACAACTTAGTTAGTAGAACATTATTTGTTCAAAAAAATTAACCCACTCTTTAAATAGCCTTTAATTCTTCAAAGTTTACCAAACAAGTTTAAAGTTTTGCTTTTAATCAGTGCAATTTCAGTACAGTTTAACTTTACCTAGCTTTCACTTTCTCTTTTCAGTTGAGCATCGGTTTGACGAGCCTCGTCTCGATGACCGTTTTGATAGACATGGTTCAGAGCTCGATTCCGAAGACAACCAAATTTCCCATAATTGGTAATAAAATCTGCATAAGTTGTAATATGCTAAAGAAAGCCTATTTTCTAAAGCTCGAAATAGCATTGTATTGACGCTTTAGAAAAGCAGAGCTGTTTGCTAAGACGTGGAAGTGAATCATTTTCTACAAAAAGCCCAGGTCTACTTTTAGGTATCTACGTCGTGATCTCAATTGTGATCATCGCAATTTCCTGTGTGATCGTCGTCGTTCACAAGGCAAAACAAAAGGAGAAGAGAAAGGGAGAGAAGTGGGTTCAACAATAAACATCAGGGCTGATCATAGAAATTTTATAAATCAGGTCAACGCCAGATCATACTCATGATTTTTGACCTGGCTTGGACTTACCCTTGAAAATTTCGCCAGCCAGGATCATGTCCAGGCCTTATTTGACTAGTTAGGTTTATGAACTATAGAGTCAGATCTAATTGAAAATAATTCCGATATTCTTCTCTCTAAATTTGATTTAGTTTAACCTTTTGCGGTCGAGTATGGAGCTACTTGTACACAACAAATTTCGCCTATTTTCTAATCTTTCAATTGCTAAATCTTGCCAACTTTATCGTGTTGATGTCATTTTGGAAATAAATTTACTTGTCAATTTTCTTTTCTTTTCAAATTGAGTCCAAAAATCATACATAAAATCAAATCTAGCAACTAAAATGTAATTTTTTTCTCTTTTCAAAAGTCAATATAAGTTCTTTTCTCAAAATTGTGAAGGGTTTCGAATGAAATTCGAGTGGAAAAAAAGTTGAGAGAGATCGAGAAACGAAAAAAGATTCTTGTTCGTTTTAACAAATGCTAGAATGATGTCAAGTTTGCTGTATTTGTTCGAATTCATTCAATTATTATATTTTATCAATGGACAGACAGATTGGGTTAAATTTGGAGTTCCACGTAAGCCAGCAAGATTTACTTTTTTCTAAAATTCTCTGAATCTTTGCTATTGGAGTGAAATCATTTAGCACTACCGTAAATACTTTAATAGAACGGCACCCCCATAATGACGGGGTATTGCCGCGTAGTCTAACTTTAACGTTCCGTTCTCTGCGCTGCTTTATGCTACAGTGTACGCTTGGATGTCAAATGATAGCCCTTGAAATCTAGTATTTTTTGGTACCAAAAGTATAGTTGGGGAAAATCTAAGGGCTGAGAAAAACTAAAAAGAAGTTAGACTACGCGACTGAACGAGGGGGTGCCGTTCAATTACAGTATTTATGGTAGGTTTGTCCATAGATGGGGGGGGACAAGCGACCTTGTGGAAAGGCCAGGAAGGCCGAGAGCTCGAGAATATCGAAAATATCCATATAAGGGGAGCGTAGATCCGAATTTCGACAAATCAACCCGCGACACCAACTTTGGGCAAAAGGCAAAACTACGACTAACGCTTTTCCGTAGTTTTTGCCTTTAGCCCAAATTTGAGTCAGCGAGGTCTGATTTGTCGAAATTCAGAATCTACCATACATCCCTTCTATGAAAACATTTTTGAAGCTCTACGACCTTTCCTAAGGCCTTTCCGAAAAAGGGGAAATGTCAGGGGAAAAGGCATTTGTCCCACCCCCATAGATTTGTGAAAAATTGTTGATCTGGCTTTAGAGCTATTCGAAAATAGCCTTTCTTATTTTCAAGATTTTTTCTCGATTTCATTGTTTTAGAAGAGCACGCAAAATATTTGAATGCCTCATCGAAGCTTCAAGTCGAGCTTTTCACCACCCGCAATTACAATAAAGGAGTATCACCAATATACGCATTGATGCCAAAGAATTACTACGGGTAAATTTAATTTGTATTCATGTTTAAGCATAAAATTTAGAGAGTGATGTACCCCGTTTCCACGTGCACACGCTTTTGATGTACGCGAAAGTGATCGACTTGGTGAGTGATAGTTTAGCTGATGTTTGTAATGTTTTGTTTATAATGTTATAATGTTTATAATGTTAATAATGTTTATAATGTTATAATGTTTATAATGTTAATAATGTTTATAATGTTAATAATGTTTATAATGTTAATAATGTTTATAATGTTAATAATGTTTATAATGTTAATAATGTTTATAATGTTACAATGTTATAATGTTTTGTTTATAATGTTATAATGCTTATAATGTTATAATGTTATAATGTTATAATTTTTATAATGTTAATAATGTTTATAATGTTATAATGTTTATAATGCTAATGTTTTCAAGGATGCACAAAGTCAACTCTTCAAATCCTCGTTTAGCCTTACAATGGTGAGTCTTATCCTCTTATCTTTTCAGTGTTTCAGTTATTTTCCAAGATATTGCTTTTAGATTTATCAAGATCTTCGTTTGGTATGGGATCCAAACGATTTCGATGGAACTCCGTTCTTTTGGGTGAATCAAGATATGATCTGGCAGCCGGAGAATGGAATCGGATATCCGTAAGGTTTTGTGATTTTTCTCGTCAACTATAAAGCTATAAAGCTTAGTCTACACTATTCTAGAATAGCTTTGTTATTCAATGAACTATAAAGCTTAGTTATTCTAGACTTTTTTTTAGTAAAGAGATCGATCTTGTTTATCCTGATGCAACTCGTGCGGCGAAAATCTACGCAAATGGGACGATCATGCTGGCAAATGTCTATTACGCGGAGATCTCTTGCTCGGTTAATGTAAGCTATTTGCTATTTGTATTTGTAAGCGATTTGTACTTTGAGCCAAAACATAGAAAACATTCTTTCAAGAACGAATGATCATTCTTGATCATTAAGGCAATAGAAAATTATGTCAGAAAAGAGAAAGTGAGTTCGCTAGAAAGGGTGTGTTTTTGAGCACAAAGAATTGAGCTTTTTAAGTACAAGTGATTGATGTTTGTTAATTCATAACTAACAAATAAAAATTTAGGTCGGTGATTTCCCGTTTGACGAACAATCGTGTGAAATCCCGTTGATGGTTTTCTCGTACAATCAAGAATTCGTCTCAATGAGCGGGCAAATCAGCAGCGATTATAAACCTTCACAAATGGTAACTAAAAAGACAATGAAAAATAACCTGCTTTTTAGAGTAACGGTGAATGGGATGTGACAAATGTGACGACAACGACACAAGTTTGGGGAATTAATGAATTCATTTTTGATGTGGTGAGCTAGCAAGGATTAGAAATTTTAGCATAAATGTTTCCAGTTTTCTTTCAAATTTTCCCTTCGTCGAGTCCCCAATTTCTACATTTACGTGATCGCGATTCCTTGTTTTATCTTAACACTTCTATCAGTTTGCGGAATGTTTTGGACGCCGAATTATGAAGCAGAGCAACTTGTGAAGGTATAATGCATATAATATTCCTACTTAGGCAAGGATAAGAAAGTTTTATTCATAGAATATTTACAATTGTCAACAAATTCCTTTTTAGTTGAGTATCGGTTTGACGAGTCTCGTCTCGATGACCGTTTTGCTGCAAATGGTGTCTGAAGCAATCCCAAAGACAACGAAATTTCCACTATTAGGTAATTAGAAAAGTATTCTATTAGTTTAATGAATTATTTAGGTATCTATGTGGTGATTTCAATCTTAATCATAGCAATCTCCTGTGTGATCGTCGTGGTTTATGTGGCGAAAAGAAAGGAGAAGAGAAAAATGGAAAAGTGTGTTAAAAAATAAGTGGAATCCAGTTATTTTACAATGATAAACTTCTACGAATAAGATTTAGTTTCATTTTTTGTGGCCGAATGTGGAACTACTTGTGCACAACACATTTCGCCTATTTCCTAATCTTTCAAGTGCTAAATCTTGCTAATTTTATAGTATTGATGTCGTTTTGGAAATAAATTTTTGAATCAACCTTTATTTTTTTTGGTCAAAAAGCGATTCGATTTCTAGTATTCCCTGAAGCACTCTTATTTTGTTTGCCGAAAATTTTGGAGACTATTTGAAACCTTGAAAAAGCTTTCAAATTTGCTAGAATTAATATCTTAATGGAACTCATAATATACAATAATTTTTGGAGTTTGAAAGCTTATTTATTCCTTTCTTTGTTTTATGGTACTTTATCGCAAAGAGACTGGCAGAAATATGGAGCCACAGGTGAAGCTTTCTGCAATACTTTTAGACTTTCATTATTTCTAAAGCACTTGCCAAATGGGCAAGCTAGTTTTGAGAGAAAGGCTTTAACTTTAAACATTCACATTTATAGGGAAAATCTTGTTAATCTTGATAAACTCTAGATATCTATGCCGATTATCTCAATCAAACATCAAAACTATTCGAGGAGCTCTTTCGAAATCGAAACTACGATCCAATGCTGTCACCTGTTTATGCGAATATGCCGAAAAATTGGAGCAGTAAGTGATTGTTGTTGATTGAGATGATTTCATGCAAATTTTAAGGCACCCATCAACCGAGATTCCGGGTTGTTTGTTATCTTGCCTATTCAAAAGTGATCAACGTGGTTGGTGATTTTCCACACTGAAGTTATCAAGAATGTTCTCTCTATCTCTATCTTCTAATCGAAATGAATAAAGATGCAATTTTAGGATGCTCAAAGTCAAATCTTCAACCTGATGGTTGATCTTTGGATCGTAAGTGAGACTTGATGAATACTATAAAGTGCTCAATTCCAGCAATGGCAAGACATCCGTTTAAGTTGGGATCCAAAAGAGTTTGGCGGTGTGAATTTCTTTTGGGCAAATCCGCAAATGATCTGGATGCCTGAGCACAATATTGCCGATGCGTGAGAATTTTTGGTTTTAGTTAAACGAGTCAATTAGACATGGGAAAATTCCAAGCCGAATCTCATTCCACCTTCGTTTTCTCGACTGATTGCTCTGAAATTTTGTCTACAGATAGAAATCGACATTTTTTAGCTTGTAGACAAAATTTCAGAGCAATCGGTCAAGAAAAGATCGAGAAAACGAAGATGGAATGAGATTCGGCTTGGAATTTTCCCATCTCTTACGAATTATTCAGCAAAGTCCTCGAGGAGATCTACCCGATCAATCTTCAGCAGGCAAAACTTTGGCACAATGGATCGGTGACGATTGTGCGAAGTTATTATGCGGAGATCGCATGCTATATAGATGTAAAATCCTGTGGAAGTAATTAGACTTTTCTTTTTGCAGGTCGCAACATTTCCTTTTGATCGACAGAGATGTCAAATTCCGATAATAAGCAGAAGTTATGATGAGAATCATCATGAAATGCTTCCTGGAATCAACACCGATTTTGCTGCTAGTATCACGGTAAGGCTTGGCAAAACTTGTTGACCGTTGATGTATTTTTCTTTTAGCTATTCAGTTGTATAATGAAATTGAATCTAAATCGATTTTAAATGATTAGAACTTTAAATGCAAATAAGTCTTTTCGTTCCTTTTCGTAAAAATAACAAATTCATCAATTAACCTACCTGTAATACCTGTAATAGTATCCCCGCTTCGTACAGTCGCGTAGCCTAACTTCTTTTTTAGAAAGTCATTTTTCCCTCATTTTTCATTCATTTTTCAGTCTGGAAACGTGTTTTTTTTTGTTTCCGTAAAAACGTTTTTCGTAAAAGAATCTTTGAAAAATCTCTACGAAGAAATTAGCTGAATCAATTTCTCTGAAAAATTTCGTTATATACTTAACTTTTTATGCAGAACAAACAAATACACCAATTGAATTACGTTTCATTAAAAAGAGCAATCATTTTACTACAAAATAAGATTAAAATGTGTTTAAAATGTTTTACGTTTGCCTTTTTTTGAGGGTACAAAGTCTAGGCAGACGCAAAACATTTTAAACTCATTTTAATCTTATTTTGTAGTAAAATGATTGCTCTTTTTTAATGAAACGTAATTCAATTGGTGTATTTGTTTGTTCTAAACGAAAAGACTTGCCTAATAGATTTTAATGGACATTATGATATTGCATAGGGAAACGGAGAGTGGAACTGTGCAGCAATTATCCCATCGATACAACACCAAGGCGGTGCAGTTATGCAGTTTGATGTGGTGAGTTCAGATCGTAGAATTTGTAGAACAATAGCAATCTTTTAGCTTACGTTCACCTTTTTTCTGCATCGTGTCCCCCATTTCTACATCTACGTGATCGCTTTGCCGTGTCTTGTGCTGACGACACTCTCGATTTTCGGAATGTTTTGGACACCAAACGATAATGAACAGCAAATCGCTAAAGTAGACGCTAAAAAAAGATTAGAGTTTCACTATTGAAAGTATTCAGTTAAGTATCGGTTTGACAAGTCTCGTCTCGATGACCGTTTTGTTGCAAATGGTTTCCGAATCTATCCCAAAAACAATCCAGTTTCCATTATTGGGTAAAAGCTGTAGCAACTTCAGTGCAATTCTCGACCTTTCAGGAGTCTACGTTGTGATCGACGTCTTAATCATCTCGATCGCTTGCGTGATCGTTGTCGGTTTCTCCTTTGAACAATGTGCAAAGCGAAAGAAGAAATTAGAAGCGAAAGTTGACGAGTAATTTGTTTTGGAATTACAGTCATGTGCAAAAGTCTTTTCACATTCAATTTTCTAAAAAGTTTCATCAATTTTCTTTGATAAAGTTCATGGCGCTCTTTAAGCCATTAATAGTTTTAGTTACACAAATATATGTACAATTTATTTACACGAACGTTATCGCTATACAACACTTATTCAGTGAGAAAAAAGTATAATTGTCAAAACACCCCTGAAAATCGCGGTGCAAAAGTCTTTTCACATTTGCAAAAATTTTTATTATTTTCGTTCGCTTCGTATTTACTGGTACTATTTTATTTTTGTTTAGATGCCAGGAGCGTACTTGTCAACCCCGGATAAAGAAAGGATCGTCGAGGCAAGGAAGGAAGGAATGCCACGACAAGACGTGGCTCGCCTCTTAGGATGTACGCCCAGAGCAGTTTCTCTTGTCATGGCAAAAATGAATGTGTCTGGAAATATGCACAGATGTAGGAAAAAGGGACGGTCGAGGATTACAACAAAGAATGAAAACCGATTCCTTACGGGAGCTTTCAAAAGGGATCCGAATTTGACGTTGAACGATGGAGTCATTCTTTTCAAACAAGAATATTTCCCGCTAGACCTTGCATCGACGCTTGCTTCAAGCAGCATTGTATACTAGCAGACCTGCTTCCAAACCTATGATGACAGCCAAACACAGGAGGCAACGCCTTCAATTTGCTCGAACCTATTCAAATTGGACAATCGATGATTGGGCCCGAGTGATTTTTGTTGATGAAATAAAAGTTGATATTTCTCCTTCAAATCGAAATCATCTGATCCGACGTCCAATTGGAAAGCGATATCAACTCAAGTACTTGCAACCCACGGTGAAAACAGGCGGAGGATCAATTATGTGTTTCGGTAAGGATAATTTTCTTTTTATACAGCTCAAAATGATTTCTTTAGGTGCGATGTATAAAAGTTCAACAGATCCGCTGGTCCTCGTAAAGTCAACAATGGATTCCCGCCAATATATTGAGATATTGGACAGATGTCTACTTCCATTTGCGACTGCTTCGATGAATCCAGGATGGTTTCATTATCAAGATAATTCGCCAGTACACAAGAGCAAACTTTTGATGGGCCGTGTTGTGACTATTTTGAATGGAGGAAAAACACATTTACCGGGATGGTTTGGAATCAATCACGTTTTTTTAATCAAGGCTCCACCATTCTCACCGGATTTAAATGTTATTGAGAATTTATGGACTTATTTGAAATCAAAATTGCGAGGAAAACGATCCAATTGTAAAGTCGAGCTATGGTTTTACATCAGAAAAATTTGGAGGACGATTGGACCTGGAATTCTTGATGAATTAATTGCATCGATGCCTACTCGTATTAAAGAAGTACTTTTGGCAAAAGGAGGAGCGACTAAATATTGATTAAAGCTTAATTTCGTTTTATGTGAAAAGACTTTTGCGCCACGATTTTCAGGGGTGTCTTGACAATTATACTTTTTTCTCAATGAATAAGTGTTGTATAGCGATAACGTTTATGTAAATAAATTGTACATATATTTGTGTAACTAAAACTATTAATGGCTTAAAGAGCGCCATGAACTTTATCAAAGAAAATTGATGAAACTTTTTAGAAAATTGAATGTGAAAAGACTTTTGCACATGACTGTAAGTCAATGAAAAAAAATTTAGTCGTTATTGGCGTCGAGCTGTTGGATGGCTTCTTACTCCACATCTCGTTTGTCATGTCATTTTTCAAACGCTTAACTTTATCAACTTTATCGTTTTGATGTCTTTCTGGAAGATCGACAATGAGAATTTTGATATACCGTGGGCAATTCCGCAGTTTTGATGTTGATAAAGTTTTTGATTGCTTTGTTTGATCGATAGTAAAACAACGAGAATTGTTAAGCTTTATAATAAGCTTTATAATATTCAAGACGACGAACGCCAGGTTTTTGGCAATAATAGAGCCTTTTTGTGTGCCAGGATTTGGGCCTAACCTTCGAAACAACGCTAGTTTTCAGGAGAATCCCGTATTCAAGACCTCTATGACATTAAAACTTGTCACCAGATCTGTTATTCGATCATTTGTCATATACAAATAATGAATCGTCTATTCGCTATGCTCATCTAGCGAAGATTCTGTCTTTTTTTCCGAAATCTAACATGCAACCTCGGGAATTCTTCTGTCTGCTCTTCGGCGAGCATCCCCAAATTGGACACCCCATTGCCTGGTTTCTAGATTGAACGGAGGACTGGCTGGATGAAGGGATAGTGTATTTGGGGTCTGCCCCATCCAGAAGCCTTTAGGGGTTGCCGAGGAGGGCAGCCGGTTTTCGAGGGTTTTCCAGAAGCCTCTCTTCCACCGCTAGGCCCACCCCTTCCGAGGATCGATCCAGGCCCTGCTCTCAGCGCTCTTCTCCTCCTCCCCCTTCTTCAGCGCTGATCTCCTCTGCCCAACTGCTTCCACCCAGCTCTTCCCCCTTTTCCTTTCCCCAGAATCCATCCCTCTTTTTGGCCCCCATTCCCTTTCACGGCCTCACACACCCACATTTCTCCCTCCTTTCCGTTGAAAAGCCGCACACCTCGCCACGGATAATCCTGAAATATGGCTGGAACCGCTGACGCTGCTGTAAGTTTATTTTCTGAGCTTGGATTAATTGGTACTTTTGGAGAGTGTTTATTAAGTCAAAGGCAGGCTTCAACCCTCAAGAGCTATACGTTTTCTTTCTACGACTAAGCTTACTAATCTTCAACCTTCTTAACTTGCTTATGATCAACCAAAATCTTTAATCTAGCAGAAGCTTTACTAATTCATGATCTATAGCTCAATCTCAAGAGTTAAATCTAGCAATAGATTCTTTATGAATCTATTAAGCTCAAACTTCAAAGATCGTACTTCAAGAACCTTCTAATCTTAAATGAATTCTAATCTTTCATCAAAGCTCACTGTTTTTACTGAATCCAAATTATTGGCATTATCTTTCTCACATATTTTTCTTTTTTTCATCAAGGTTTTCATTTGGGTTTGGTCGGATATCTCGATGAGAAGTGATGGGAAGAAAAAGAGGGGAGAGGGGATGAAGGATCGGCTCTGATGAAGTGCGGGGAAGGGACGAGGCAAAGGGAAATGCTTAGTGTCTAGAGAGGGAAAATTACTCTTTTTCACCCGAAAGCTTTTTTGGGCTTTTCATCTTTTATTGAGCATTCGCACGGTTCTGATATAGTAAGAGCGCTGTGTGGAAAACTGGAAAACTGAATACTTTCGTATTTTTGCACCGCCATTAAGTTACGATGCAAATTGATCTTTGTCATTTTACTTTATCATTAAATTTTAGCATATTTTATCCTAGTTTTGATATGCTTTTGAATAGATTTAAGTTAGAATTAATGAATATAAAGATAATAAAGTCATTTCCCCTTATCTTTACCAAACTAGAGACACACAGACCAAAGAAATTTACATTTATTCTGTTTAGATTGACGGAAAATACGAAAAAAATCATATACAGGCTGAAAAATAAGAATTTTCTTTGGGATTTTGGTTTGATTTTCGAAAATACACTTGACGCTTGTCGATCGATGTTTTGAATGTTTACCAAAAACAAATTTTAACCCAATAACTCAATAAAGCTTTATTGGTATAACTGTCACAGATAGAGATCAAAAAAAAATTAAAGTAATCAGATCAAATCTGAAATCAGAAACTTCTAAAACACTGCCTCAGTTTTAAATCTAGAATTGTGTCTGCTTTTGATGTTTGAGAGTTCCTTATTGTCAGTTCTCTATATTGTTTTCCCCAATCGATACTTAAACCAATCTTCTCTTGTTATTTCTTGACTTTAGCCTTCCTTCTTTTTCATTTCCATAATCCATCGCTTTCAGAAGAGAGATGAAAGTCCTTCTTTGTCGGAATCGGCTCTAAAGACCCCAGGTGCTCCTTTTCCCCTTTCTTTTTCCTTTTTCTCTTTTCAAAATTCAGAAAGCCTCCTTTTTCAAAGAAAAGCGCAAAAACTTCTCGTCATTTTTCTCCTCTTCACCTCGCGATTTTTTCGTCTTTCGAAAAGAAACCACTCTGAATTTTCGAGGGGAAAACCCGGGGCTTTACAATGTGTTTCAGTTTGATCAAATAACCAAATTCAAAGCGTACATAAAAATTCTGATTTTGAGTAAAAAATGACGTAAAAAATCCTAGCAAATTTTCTTACAAATTAGATTTTTCAGAAAAACGCTCTCTCCTCAATCTTCGACAAGGCTAAGGATGTTGTTGGAACTGCCGGTGAGAAAAGCTTGAATTGCTTAGCTGAATGTTTAGCTGAATGTTTACAATAGAATATTTGAAATTTTTGATATTTGAATATTATTTGGATTGAAATATCCCTTGAAAATCCTTTAGCTGAGGCCACAAAGGGTTACGCAAGCCAAGCGCAACAAGCGATCGGGAAAGTGATCCCCGGGATGAGTGTCGATCATTCGGCTCAAGATCCGGTGAGTCAATGGAAATCGCTTTTGAAAACTGAAGATAAGCAGTTAATAAGAAAATGATAATTTAGAAATTATTGCATTTTTGAATAGAAAAGGGACTAGTGTCTCCATTCGGTTTCAATTTAAGAATGATAGGTAAACAAGCTCGAAATTCAATGTTCTTCGTTTTATTCGTATGCTTTTACAATCAAAAAAACTAGTAAGGTAATAATAATAGAAATTACAAGTAAAACAGATCGAGATTTCAACTTCGTTGATGAGAAATTGATTATAAAATACGTTGTTTGGATTGATTGAATTGGAAAGAAAGGTTATTTGAATTGAAATTTCTTTAAAGCAAATATGAAACAAGGAAAAAAAAGGATTAGTAATCTGTAAGCATAAAAAGAATCAAAACAATCCCCAATTTTCTTTCAGTCAGTCGTTCAACCAGCTGAGACGGCCGCTCCCGCTCCTCCACCTCCACAACAATAAACAAAAAAAGAAAAGAAAATGCACTCAACTTTAATAAAAACTCTTTCTGCCAAAATGTTTCTCCTTTAAATTTCCTCTTTCTTACATAATTTTTCAACTTTTTTTTCTTTTCGTGATACTGAATTTTTCTTCTAAATAACCAGAATTTTGATTATCATAGTGTTAAAAGGACTCGCTAGTAGGAAAATCTGACGTAGATTTTCAAAAAATAAAAAAAGATTTGCCTATTATTCACTTTTCGACTTTTTTCTAACAAACAAATCCGAGTGAGGACCGAAGAAAAAACAAACGATTAGAAGGAAATTTTTTTGCTCTTTTTTTTAACCATTACCCTATTTTTCTTTAAACAAAAATCACTTTCTGTGCTTAAGATTAGCTATATTTTTGAAATAAATTATGTTTTTCACGAGGAAATCTACAGTTACAATAAAGTTACAATAAAGTTACAATAAAGTTACAATAAAGTTACAATAAAGTTACAATAAAGTTACAATAAAGTTACAATAAGGTTACAATAAAGTCACGATAAAGCTACAATAAAGTTACAATAAAGTTACAATAAAGATTATCAGTAAAGATAAAAGATCAAGAAGTAAACAAGAATCAATTGAAAAAAAACTTCTAACCGAAGAAGAATTTTTACGCAGAATAACCCTTTTTTCTTTAGAAAAAGCTTAATATGTACAAAAAAAAGGTTTAAAAATCGGGATTTTTGTATAGAATTGAAGGTTCTTAGAATAGAATTCTCTAAAGTGTAAATTGACTACCGTAAATCAGTTACAGTAACAAGAAAAACTTTTATTGGATGGATTGAACTTCCGAGCTGCCGAGCCACAAACACACGCAATACCAATACACCACAAATTCAAAAATGGATCTGCTCCCGATTTGTGAAATCTCCGATGTAATTTTTTGGTAGAAAAAAATGTTTGCTGACAGACCTTTCACTCAAATTTTACCCTAAAATGAACTCTGCTTAGGCAGTTAGATTCCTATTGACGTACGGTTTTAAGGCACTGGCACGAAAATGGCGCGGCGCGCTTTCTAAAGCGTGGATGCGCTACCGTACCCCGCACAAAAATCCCCCTTTTGCCATTCTTTTCATTTTTCGGGGTTGGGACAAATGTGACCTTTTTTTCGCTGAAAAAGACCTTAGGAAAGGCCGTAGAGCTTCAAAAATGTTTTCACGTAAGGGAATCTATGCGTAGATTCCGAATTTTGACAAATCAGACCTCGCTGACACGTCAAATTTGGGCTAAAAAGCAAAAACTACACAACTTCACGCTTTTCCACAGTTTTTGCCTTTTAGCCCAACGTGTCAGCGAGGTCTTATTTGTCGAAATTCGGAATCTACGCATACGATTCCCTTACATGAAAACATTTTTGAAGCTCTACGGCCTTTCCTAAGACATTTTTCAGCGAAAAAAGGTCAGCATTTGTCCTATCCCCATTTTTCTGCATTCCATGCTAGGATCGGAAACCTTTTCCGGCTTTTATGCCGAGTGCCGCTAAGTTTTCTCCCTTCTATTATGTTTTATGTTTTTATTTATTTGTTTGTTTGTTTGTTTATTTGTTTGTTTATGTTTTAAAATCTATTATGTTTTTGTGGCGCGCTTTTAAAGTACTCTCCCACGCCTCGTTCGTTCCCTCATTTTTATATTGTTTGCCCATAGTTTGTTGTTTAAAATTCTAATACGATTTTGTTTCGTTTTCTTTTCGGCTCTTTCCATTATTTTCAATCCGTTCACACATGCCGTATAAACTTAACCAATTCCTTTTACGCAAATCTAAGTAATCTGTCAAAACGCGATTTTCTTTCTTATTATTTCGTCTTGGGTTTCGTGTCAAATCATTTTAGAAAAGCGTTGATAAGTCTAATGGTGTTGGGTCAGGGAGTTAGTTATTAACTAGGCTTTATAATATCATTTTTGTACTGCACCTTTCGAGATGAGTTATTCCTTTAGTTTGTCTTGTCTATTTCGTGAACCCCATCTCTTCCTGGACTACGATACCTTTCCCACTTGGCTCTCATTCAACTACAAACCACATCTTTGTCATTCCTTTTCTCTCATTTCCTCATTTCGAATGAATAGCATGACAAAAATGACGTCATTTAGAATTTGCGAGAACATTCCCGTAATTTGCGAGAATTTCCCATAAAACAGCTGCTTTTCCGAATAGTCATCCATTTTTGAAAACTTTTCAATATTAAATTTGTTTCTGATTGAACTTATCGTTTTGTAGTGATGGCTGAATTCCCGTCTCTCGGACAACATTGCGGTGTGGATCTTTGCAATCAATTGGGTGAGTCGCGCAAATTACAGTACTAAAACTAGTACTGTAATTTTGTAATTTCTTTTTTCTAAAATTACAATACTAAACTAAAACTAGAATTAGACTTCTAATTAGTTAATCATTACACATCTCGTAAATCATATAAAACTTCTGATTTTAGATTTTCTCCCAGTGAAATGCGACGCTTGTCACGGGACTTTTTGGTGAGGGATTTTATTGGTTTTCGATCAAATTGAATACTTTTCAGTATTACACATTTCACCTATGACGGACACGAGTGCAAGGAAACACACTCAAAGGTTTGTCAATTGGAAATCCTATAGCATGCAATTTATTTGTAATATTTTTATGCAGTAAGTCCAGGCCCAGAAGCCCAGGCTTGACCTAGCCTGTAAGCTAGACTAGAGCCAGCTCGAAGTCTACCTAAGCCTTGAGTTTTGACTTCAATTATCCCTTGATTGAGTTTGATACATAACGCTCAAATCCTCTTTTCAGAACGTGCAAGTACCCGTGTGCCCTCTATGCAATCAACCAGTCCCCGTCGGGAAAGGAGCCAACATTGATCAAATTGTCAACCAACACATCGATATGAATTGCCCGACTAAGCAAAAGAAGCGGATTTTCAAGAATCAGTGCTCGAAAGTCGGATGCAAGAAGCGAGAGGTTGGAAGAGCTTTGGAACTTTGGCATTAAAATCAAATAATACTTTGTGATAATAATTCGATTAAAAGTAAACAAATTTCATTTTAGCTTGTCCCTTTCACGTGCAATCGATGCTCAAAGAATTTCTGTGTCTCACATCGACATGAATCGGATCATGATTGTGAAAAAAACGGACCGGCCACGAGTCGAGCTGGGTAAGCAATTTCTTTGTGAAATGAATCAAGTCAAGCAATCTTTGAAGTTGAGCAAGCAACAAGATTACTATTGTGATCTAAATTTGAAAACTAAAACAAATTTTAGACTGGCGGCGGTCAACCGAAATGCCCAATCGTGTTCCCGGCAAGCACAAGTGCGTTTTTGCAAAAGTCAAATGATAAGCAATAGTTTTACAATGTTAAATTGATCACGATTTAGCTATGAGAGTATTTTCAGGTGAGCGAAGACGAAGCTCTGGCCCGTGCACTCGCCTCTTCACTCAACACGCAGACCTCACCCGAAGAAATGGATCGCCGTTTAGCCGAACAACTCCAACAAGAGGAATACGGGTCAGAAATCTTCTTGAAAACAATCAAGGCTAACCCGGTGGATGCTAGGAATTGAAAGTAAGGATAATTGAATAGGGGGAAATGGATTGGGCACTTGTTGATCTTGGCTCCGGATTTTACAGCTTCGATCTTACATTGTTAGCTTCAAATTTGAAACAAGTAAACAAAATACTGAAAGTATGCAAAAATTAGCTTACTGATATCTGGAAATGAGATCAACAAATGTTGTGTGTGCTGAATTATTATGCAAATTGCTTCGAAAAGTTTAATAGTTGATCTAAATTCTGTTTTCCTTTAGACAAAGACGTGCTGGAGCCGGTTCCGGTAACCAAGAGAACAAGAATAATCGATGTACTTGCTCGTGATATTGAGTATCTTTTATTTTCTAATTTCAGATAATTGTGATCACCGCCTTTCTTTCATAGTTGTGCAAAAGCTTATCACATAATTTATTGACTGTTTGAATTGATTTTTATTTTAATAATTTGACAAAATTTGTACTTTCAATTCGAACATTTTCATTTTTATATGATTTACTAATGAAATTAGTGCAAAGTATAAATCTGAAATCTTTTCTATCGTAGTTATTATCTATTTTGTGCTAAACTTGCTGGTGTAGGCTAATTTCCCCAATTTTTTTCCACAACTGGATCGTTTGCGAAACTCGCCATAACTTTTTTCTAAGTGAGCCAATATTTATGATTTTGGTTTCATTTTGTTGCACTTATTGAGATCTACAAAATGAAACCAAAATCATAAAGATTGGTCCACTTAGAAGAAAGTTATGGCGAGTTGCGGAAATTAGCCTACCCCAGACTTGCTTACAGCTCAAAGAGTTAGTGCAAAATAGAAAACGAATTACGCTAGGAATATTAGACTATTCGATAGACTATTCTTTTTTTGCTGTGATTTCTACTTTTCTCTAAACTTTTTCAAGTCTACTTTCCCCATTTTACGGTTATTTAGGGTTTCAACGAATTTATTCAAATTTCAATATCTATAAAAAAATATTAAAATCGATAAACCGGTTGTTTTTGTTTTTTTAGGAATTTTTTTATGCCAATAAACGAATGAACACTTTATTATCATCAAATCGGAAAAATGGGGGGAAAAAGGGAATTTTTGATGATGAATCGCCTGCCTTGCCGTGTACGCTTGAATGGAAATTTTGGGGAAAGATCTCACTCGGGGGGGAATTGCGGATATGCAAATTCGGTTAAAAAGAAATTTTTCTTTTGGCGGAAACACTTCTGATTGGGTCGGCGACGCTTGGAAAGCGGTGGATAAAAGAATCTTTTTGATGAATGGTACTTTTGAGAAGTCTGCCACAAATCTAACAGCTAAAAAGAAGTTTAGAGGGGAAACTAGGAAGATTTTTTTTTGATAAAAGATGTTGTTGAAATGGGGAAAAGACAGGGCAGAGCAGGTCGCCACCCGAAAAGAAAAAAAAAAGCGTGTTTCCTTTTTTTTGTTGGAGAGATGAGAAGAGGGCTTTGAAATGATCTGAAAGATGAAAATTTATTGTAAGTTTTGTTTAAAAAACAAAATTATATGATAGAGTTCTAGAAAAAAACAATTTCATATAAAACTTTTAAAATTTGAGGTTTAAATTGATCAAATTATTGGGTTGGTCAATTGAAAACTGCGGGACTTTGAACTAAAATTTATTCAACATAAAACCATCAATTCATTCGAAATAATTTCCATTATTATTGACGACTTCTGCCCATTTTACAGGCAATTTGCGGATTCCTCTTTCGTAGTAGGATTTGTGTTTTTTGCATTTTGGTTTGTGTGTGAGATAAGTGTGAGACTCAAAAATGGAAGACTAGAGATGTCCCAGTTTGGGCACTTTCTTCAAAAGAAACCCATTTTGGTGTCAATAGAAAAGTTGTAGAGAATCAAAAATGAGGCTTATAGCCAAATTTCCAAAAAGATTCACTTAGTAGTTTCGCTTAAAATGCAAGTTTTGTGAAAATTCGTAAATATCGCATTTCTTCAAAATCAGTTTTTGAATCGTTCTGAAAATTTGGATATAAGCTTGATTTTTGATTCTCTACAACTTTTCCATTGACACCAAAATGGGTTTCTTTTGAAGAAAGTGCTCAAACTGTCACATATGACAATAGCCGGCAGTTTTCAATTCGCCAACCCAATATATGCCTAGAGTTCATTTTCCATTAAAATTTTGTTGTTTTTTGAAGTTTTCTTCAGGGATTTCAGAGTAGAAATGAGGATTTTTGTTAATTGAAATGTTTACATTGTTGGCTGAAATTTTGTGAGTATTGCTCGATTTATTCGGTGAGTAGATCTTCAGAGCGACTCGGAGATTTCTCACTCGGTTGCACTTTTGCGATCTCTTCCATCACTGGCACTGGGCCACTGAAAATAAAAACATTTTTGCTTTATTTGCTTTATTTTTGCTTTATTTTGCTTTATTTTGCTTTATTTAGATGTTTTATAAGTTTAATTTGAAGTTAGCAATGCTTTGATCCGATTCACAAACCTTCCCGCCAACGAGGCCCCACTCTGGCCGGGATAGATTCGAATTGGTGGCTCATTCGGGGAGTTCTCCTCGGAGATGAAGCTGAAAAGAAAAGTAAGTTATAATAAAAAGCCCTTGACAAAGTACAGTGCAATGAATCTAGGCAGGATCTAGCCTTAGGAATTTAATGTTTTTATAGTTTAGCTTTCATTTATAAGCTTTGTGCTACTGATTCCTGAAAATTATAGCTAATATAACTTTTTTAGAAAATATTCTAATATTCTAACGATTATTCGAAAGAATTAAACTCATTTCGATAATAGATTTTCAAATTTTAGCTTAATTTTAAGCTTTCAATTTGCGAAACTCACCCAGCCAATTTCTTCGATCCAATGCATTGAGCACAGAGGGGGATCATCAACGAAAGGGCTAAGATTGAAGCGCCAGAAGCAAACAGAATGAATCCTAAAAGTTGATTAAGATAAAAACAGATATCTAAATCATTTTCGGTAAAGATCTTGCTTTATTCTTACCTGCAGTCTTCCAGTGTCTCATTGGATCTTTCATAAAAGAGATCATCTTCTCGCTTGGGATGTACAAATTGCCGTCATCGTCCTGAAAAGCTATTATTGATGGCTGGCTTTGTGAAATCATTTACAGATTTTCTTTTTACTTACGGTATAGATGGCGATGTGATTGATGGTTGCCTCGACTCCTTCATGAGGCCATGTGTAGCCGATGATGATACCGATTGCACCGCTCAACTAAACGCAAAGTTCAAATTTTTCAAACAAAGCTAATCCCTTTATATTCTCAAATAAGCGCTTTAGGGTTGTTCAAAAGTTTTTTTAGAGACTAGAAAGCAGATTCTAGTCTGGCAGAAGCCAGTATTGACCTGGTCAGGCAAGGCCAGGCAAGGCCAGGACAATTCTTGACTCACTCTGGCACCTTTTTTATAATTTATCTCTTTTTTTCAAGTATCCAAATGCAGTTTAAAGCAAGAATTGTGTGTGATGATTGTAAAATATTACTATTTTATTTTACGAACCAAGAGGAAAAGCCCGAGCACGGTGCAGATTCGGCACACGAAGAGACCCCGACGTTGTGATGGTGGTGGGGGAAGGAGGTACCTAATTCCACAGCTTTAATAAGTTCTTTAATCCATCCATTCAGTTTTTTGTAGATTTTTTAATTCTTTCTTTTTTTAAATGTTTTTTTTAGAAATTTCCGAATATTGGTCAGAGTTTAAGCATTGAGAGAGAAAAATCACTTCCTCAAAGAAAATCACTTCCTGAATGGTTTAGAAATTGTGATGAGAACAATTTCCTTTTGATTTCCTTTCCTACCATGCTCCACTTTGTTCAATGTCTTCAACAGTTGGTGAGTGATAGAAATTATGAAGATAGCTCTTGATACCAAAACCGCTTGGAGGAGCCGTCACTGCATCCACCTAGAGAATTATATACAGTAGGGTCCAAAAGTTTGGAACAATCACCTTCCGGAAACTTTAACTCGACGTAACTTGCGTTAAATACATTCAATTTTTTTACTTTAAAAACTATTTTTGTTGCATTTTTTGTGAACTTTCTGAATGTCTACTTGATTTTATTTGATATTTGATCTTTTTTTGTATGTAAAATTAGGTATAATATTGTCCTAAATTCACATAAAAATCTAATTTCTTGATTTTATAAAATATAAGTTGGGGTAGGCTAGTTTCCGCAACTTTTTTTTGAGCAACAGGATCATTTGCGCAACAGGATCGTTTGCGCAACTGGATCGTTTGCGCAACTCGCCATAACTTTTTTTCTAAGTGGACCAATATTTATGATTTTGGTTTCATTTTGTAGATCTCAATAAGTGCAACAAAATGAAACCAAAATCATAAATATTGGCTCACTTAGAAAAAAGTTATGGCGAGTTTCGCAAACGACCCAGTAAAATATAAGTTGCGCAAAAAAATTGCGGAAACTAGCCTACCCCTATAAGTTATAATAAAAAGCCTTTAACAAAGTACAGTGCAATGAATCTAGGCAGGATCTAGCCTTAGGAATGTAATGTTTTTATAGTTTAGCTTTCATTTATAAGCTTTGTGCTACTGATTCCCGAAAATTATAGCTAATATAACTTTATAAAAAAAATTTCTTCAACTCACAAGTGCAGTAGGCTTTTGAGCGGGAGGACTGAGCTTCTCAGTCTTTTTTGCAGCTGTCCCTAGTCGAAAGCCGGTCATCCTCGCATCCAAATGAAATGGAGTAACGGGGATACACCAAGCCTATAAAATCAATATGAAAATAGGATAAGAATAAAGATAAAAAGACAAATTTACTCTCAAAAGATAAGAAACAGATGAAAATTTTCAAGCAAAACGCAAGCTCAGCTGAGATTCTTGAGTAGAATTTAGAATACACTTTTCCCGGTTGTCGTCTACATTCATGGCGGTGGTTACACGAGTGGAAATGGCTATATGGACAACAATCAAGCTAGAGAGGTTGGTGATAGGTGTTGGACCTGGGAATTAGAATGTTTTCCTTTGCATAATGCATTTTTTAAAACGCACACTTGGGAAAAATTATCGTACTTTTAGCGAAAATTATTGCAAAAAAATTGGCGCAACTTGGTTCATTGGTTCATGTACAGAAAGTGGTTAAAAAAGCGATGCTAAACAAGTTATGTGTTGTGGGAAAATACTAGAGTGTGTTCCTCGCGAGTAATGCCTTTTTTTAAAACGCACGCTTAGGAAAAACTTTTAGCGAAAATTATTGCAAAAAAATGACACAAAAATCACGAGCCACGACTTATATATGACTCTTTTTAAAGATATTCAGCCGTTTAACTGATTTGGTGGCAAATTCCCTTCACATGTAAAGATATTCATTTTACGCGACGTGTAAAGAGGATTACTCGTAGTTGCTCGACAAAAAACGTCGATTAATCGAGTAAAAATTACTCATGCAGATTTTACTCGAGTAATTACTTACTCGACGAGGAATGCGCTCTATTCTTGAGTGCTTTAATCAATTTTGCATAAAACAAATCTGAGAAAATGATTTGATGACAAATAGCTATATTTGACGACTTAACGGGGCTAATAAATGCAAATCGAATTGCAAATGAATGTCCGTATAGAAAGAGAGAAGGAAAGGGATTCAATTAGAGCGATGAACAATCGACTTGTGGCATGAAGAAGTAAGAAAGTTACACGTAGAACGTAAAGTTACACGTAAAGTTACACGTAAAGTGTTCATTGAGATTTTTTTGTATTATTTTCAAAGGCGAAAGCTTTAAAGCAAATGAATGAAACTTTATTGTACGGCAAAAAGCTTTTTTTCTTCAAGCTTAGACCAGGAAATGAAACAAGTTTAGAAGCCAGAGCTTTCCCTGATCTTTCACTTTGTTACAGATCTAGCTGATAAAAGTTCCTGAGTTCGTTAGAAGGGACTAGCCTGGTTCTGGCCTGGCTTACAAGCTCTAGCACTCGATTGGATCTATTCCTTGTTTCAACTGGCTTCTAGAATCCTAGAAAATCCTAGAAAAAGCTTTTTTCTTCAAGCTAGACCAGGAAAGAAACAAGTTTAGAAGCCAGATCTTTCCCTGATCTTTCACTTTGTTACAGATCTAGCTGATATAGTTCGTTAGAAGGGACTAGCCTGGCTCTGGCCTGGCTTACAAGCTCTAGCACTCGATTTGATCTATTCCTTGTTTCAACTGGCTTCTAGAATCCTAGAAAATCTCTTAAAGTGTTATGTAACAAAAGCTTTAACATAACATTTCCATATTTTGGTATTCAGGCCATAAATTACCTTGAAACAAAAAAACAGGACTACGTGAGAGCTGCTTTTGAAAGTTTTGAATGTTTTGCATGTTTTGCATGTTTTCCAGGTGATTGTTTTACCGTAATACCTCTTATAGTTTTTTTCTAAGTTTATAGTTAACGTTCTACCGTAATACCTCTTGAAATAAGATTTCTGAACACTTTCAAAAGTTTTTTTTATAGTTTCATTTTTGTTTGTCGAGTCAAAATTTGATGTGAAAAAGTGAAATTCGTATGTGGCACTATCAAATTACTCCAAAAAGATTATGAAGAAGAAAAAGAACGAAAAAATAATGATGTGAAGAAGAAATTTGTGAAAAAAAATGGAATAAAAATGAAATAAATGATAAAGGAAGTGATGGAAAATGGAAATTATTTGAAAAACTACACAGAAAACATTTAAAAAAATACCGACTGGGGCTACCAGTGGTGAATTTATCGCATACACGAAATATACAACACAAACAACGCACACACAAACAGGCAATCTTAACAACCCACGTCATGACAGACGGCCCCTAACCCTAAGCCAATGGGGAACTAAATAGCTTTTTTTGGTGGTGAAGGGAAGGTGACGATGAAGGATTTTGAAAAACAAAAAAAACAAACACGAGAATTCCCTTCTGCATGGGGCATTTGTTTTTCTTTGGGAAAACTTTAGTTTAGTTTTAGTAATTTGAAATCTAAAATATTTATTAGATTAGATTTTGGCATTAATTAGATAAATGTTAATGCAAAATTTGAAATTTGATATAAAATTTGGTATCTAGTGGCCTCAATCCCTACTCACTCACTCACTGAACACTCACTAATCGACTCTTGCGTTGTGTTCAAAAAAAAACGAACATCTTCTAGCACACTAGATTATTTTTTTTAAAATATGTCTGCCAGAAAGGGCGCGAAAGTCAGAGCACAAAGTACGGATGAGAACATCAATATTTTGCTTACAATTCGATGATATCCTTAGCCTTGAACCCAATTGACTTGACATTGACTCTGAACTAAAGCCTCTTCACTCCGAACTTTAGCCTTTACATATTGCAATCTTTGTGCCCTTTGTGCCAAGTTAAAAACATCATCTAGCATACTAGTTTTCTAGATCACTCTATTCGAAAGTATCCCAGAAAGAGTGCGTTTATCAGGGTACAGGCGATCATTTTATGGGTTGGGACCAAGAATACAAAACAAGATCGGCGCCGGGATTCGAATCCGCGGGATCTCTCGCTTACTGAGCGAACGCTCTACCAAGCTACATGTATTCCATCGCCGCTAGGGTTAGTACCTTATGCCTTACTGCACAAAGTACTTTAGACTTTTGAATGGACTCCTGCACTCAAAATAAGCAATGGATAGCAATAGAAATAGTTGTCATGGTCTCCAATTTCTCGGAGTTTGGTCAAATATACGACTAAGAAAATGTCGACATGTCATGCGAGGCTGAGCACGAAATCTTTGAGGATCGAAGCGAAAAAAAGGAAGGATTGATAGAAATACTACAGCTGTTTTCGTAATGCAATCTATATGAAAGATGAGGGAGTAGGAAGAGAAGAAGATCGCGCAAAATCGGCTAATAGTATTGGCGGTGAGGGGATGGGCTGAATGGGTGAAAAGGAATTGAAAGGAGTAGAAATAGAAGGGAAAGGGGTGACTGAATTCAATGGAAAGGATGATGTGTGTGGATGTCTGTGTGTCTCACTGAAACGGCAAGGGGCCCTGGAGGGTCCTCGACTCGGGCCTCTCTCTCGATCTCTTGTGCTCCATCTCTCTAACATTTTCTCTCTTTCTTAAGCCTATTTTTTTCATTCAACTACTCTTGATCTCTAACTGTTTAGATCTCTTCTTGCTTCTTTATGTCTCACAAAGGCCCTAGAGGGCGCTAGACTTGGGCTCCATTTCTCTAGCCTATTTCCTTTTCTTCTTCTACTATTCTATTCTATTCTATTTCTCAAACCTCAAGCTATTCTTGATCTCTCACTAGATATCTCTTCTTATCTCAATCTATATTCTTTCACTCATAGTTCTCAATCTTTTCCTCATCAGCTCTCTTCTACACACACTCTCTCTCTCCCTCTCACTCTGCCTCACTCTGTCAAACATCGTTAATCGGCTATTTTTGTCTTTCACATACACAATCTCTTTCCCTATAACCTGCTTCTTTCCCTCAATCCACCCTTTTCATCGTCTCCATCTTGAATCTCCTCTCCTGGAGACACAATCTCTTTCCCTACAACCTGCTCGTTCCCCCAAACCACCCTTTTCATCGTCCCATCTTGACTCTCCTCTCCTCTCCTCTTTTCAGTTCCCAAACGATCAATCGCCCCACCGAGGCCCTTTTCTTTCCTCCTTTCCTTTTAAAAATTGAACACCTCCTTTCAAAAGAACTAAATATTTACTCAAGAAAAGAGAAAAAAGAAAATTCATAAATTATCCTTTCCCTCTGGAATCGCCTCTCCTCGCAGCACTAATGAATCTCGGGGTTTTAATATATAAAGAGTGTATATTGAGAGGCTGGAGGGATTTTTCGTCAAAAATGAAAAGGATACGAGTTGCGGGGTTTTGAAAAGAAAAGATTTGGAAGGTTCAAAGACAGAACAAGGCAGAAATTTTGTGTTAAAATTTCTACATACATTTCTGTTAATAAGTAACTATAGCCAAAGTTTTGGAGACAAAAAAACGCTGAAATTGGGCTGCACTGTTCTCTCTCAAAATCAAAAAAATAGAACATAGAAAAGTCTAAAGTTTAAGGACTAGGTAATTAGTCTTTCATAAAGTTTTATTTACTTATTTTCCGAGAAAACTTTATTGATGTTTATCCAGGAATAGAAATTTCTAGACTTTAGACTAATTACCTTAAGACTAATTACCTTAAGACTAATTACCTTAAGACTAATTACCTAATCCTTAAACTTTAGACTTTTATTATACTGTAGAAACCGTATCAGGGGTACAGTAACATATTATAGGGTATCCGGAAAAAAAGGGGGTAGTCAAAACAGTGCCATAATAGAAAACGTTCAAAACAGCGCCGTCAAATTTCTCAAAATCCAAAAAACCAAGCCGGTTCAAGTTTTATACCAAAAAATCCTTGCGTTCTTGGCTACATGATGGGTGAAACAGTTTTTAAAAAAAGTTAATATTTCATAGATAAAAAGAGCACTCAAAATGGGTCTCTAAAGATATTCAGTCAACCAACTGAGTATCACTCGATTCGACAACTCGTCGACGAGTCTCTAAAGATATTCAGTTAACCAACTGTGTACCACTCGACACACATTTTGAGTCCTCTTTTTATCTATGAAATATTAACTTTTTTTAAAAACTGCTTCACCCATCATGTAGCCAAGAATGCAAGGAATTTTTTGGTATAAAACTTGAACCGGCTTGGTTTTTTGGATTTTGAGAAATTTGACGACGCTGTTTTGAACGTTTTCTATTATGGCGCTGTTTTGACTACCCCCCGAAAAAAGTGCTCATCGGTTTGAGTTTGAAAACTTGAAGTTTTTTTTCTCGTGGTTTTTTCAAGGTTCATCGTGGTGTCAAAAATGGTTTTGCCTCAGCGGCCACACAACAAGATGAAGTTGATTTTTTTGTTGAAAATCCCAATTGTTGAGATATAAGTTGATCAAAAACAGAAGTCCGATTCAAAACCGAACGTGTTTATCTATTGAATAAATTCAATAACGACTAAAATTATTCAAAAAAAAAAAGATTAACTGACTAAGGGTAAAAACCTGATCACATACCTGACAAATGGCAAATTTGAATAAGAAAGTAAAATCTGATAGAAAGAAGATTTCAAATTGAAAACAATCTAATCAAATTGCTCTTTTATAGATTGAAGCGAATCGCAAAATAGGAAGAAAAAGATGCGTTGATCGGTTCCAGGAAAAGAGAAAAGAACTCTCGATTTTCTCTCCAATTTTTTTCTGTTTTTTTTTTTGAGAAACTCTTTTTTTTATCCCTCCACTCTTTGATATTTTCCCCATCTCGACCATTTTATTTATCCCAACTTCAAAACGATTTGTATCTTTCTTTTACCATCAATTTTTTAGTAATCTCTAAGCGATTGGGTAAGAGATTGTAAAAATATCAAAGAACAGGGAAAATCACATGATTTTAAACAAAAAAAAGGTTTTGAAGAAGCTTTTCTTTGACTTTTCGAATCAATGGAACTTAGTGGATACTTGGAAGAGTCAAAATCGAGAGATTTTGTTGGATTCGGAGAGGAACTTGCTTTGTTTAGTGTGTATATTTTGAAATCAAACAGATACTTGGAATAGCTACCGTAAATACTGTAATAGTACCCGACTCCTATAATGACGGTGCAGAGTGTTGCGTAGTCTAGCTTTGAACGAGTTTTTCTCGACACTGGTTTATGCTACAATGCGCGCTTAGGTATCAAAAAATAGCCCTGAATTTCAGCTATTTTTTGGTACCAAAGACGCGTTTTTTGAAAGTACGGACGCTTTGAAAAAAATGAAATACTAAAAAACTTTTGCGACCACACGACTGTACGAGGGGGTGGGTTACTTACGTAGTATTTACGGTAAGTTATCAAAAAATTTTCAGTACGCAAGTCACGGAATGGTGGTCGTTTCGATCAACTATCGACTCGGGCAATGGGGTTGATTTTTATTGAAATGTAGAATATGCCGCTTGAAGTTTCCGTTATCTTTTTTTGTTTGAAAGAACTTACAAGACTGTACGAGGGGAGTGGGGTCCAATTACAGTATTTACGGTACGTTTTTTGAAAGTGCGCTTGTAAAAGTACATGAAAAAGATAAACTTTTACTTTATTAAAGTAGATAGATTTCAATGTTTTTTATGAAAAAAACCCCACATCGATAGGTTCTGATAAGCGCTTTTCGAGATTTCGAGCAATTTAGGCAACACTCAGGGTGCACTACTATTAGAGAGAAGACGGTAATTAAGCTCAAAGCTTCTTAATCCAGCAAAAATATTAAATGTAACCAATCTTTTATACAACACTGGAACATTTTTGAGCAGAGAGAGGGTTTTAATGGTTTAGAAGGTTACTGTAGCCTTGATCAAGTCAACTTTGTAATAATAAATAAAAATCATCTATAGAAGTTTCTATTTCCTGTTTCAATTGATTATTTAAAGTCCTGAAAACGATCGATTGAATCGTGATTGAATCGGTTCGATTCGGTCTCTTTCGAAGTATCAGAGTGATCTTATTACCGTATTTTCTCTAATAGTAGTGCACCCCGGCGAGCCGAGTTGGTGACTATTTTACGGTTTCCAAGCTTTTGCAGAAGCTCAACACTCAAATCCCCCACTAGATCTCATTGTCAGCTACATTTCCCGACCCCACATCGATAGGTTCTGATAAGCGGCTCTCGAGATTTCGAGCAATTTAGGCTTTGGGTACACTACTTTAGAGAGAAGACGGTATATTATTCCAGGTTAAGCTAGTAGATCAGACTGATCTGAGATCTGAAGTCGCTTTTGAAGTGAGAAGTTTTTTCGGGATTGAGGCCCTAGGTGAGGGAGGGGGAGTGGATGGGTGGGCGAGCCGAGTTGATGACTATTTTACGGTTTCCAAGCTTTTGCAGAAGCTCAACACTCAAATCTCCCACAAGATCTCATCGTCAGCTACATTTTCCGACCCCAAATCGATAGGTTCTGATAAGCGCTTTTCGAGATTTCGAGCAATTTAGGCGACGCTCAGGGTGCACTACCATTAGAGAAAATACGGTAGTATATTAGTATTATAGGTATTATTATAAGTACCAGCGGAAAAGGCTCACTATCGTGCTGGGCGCTCGGGAACACAATCGAAAGAGCAAATTACCGTATACCCGCTTAAGCCATGCCCCTTTTTGAAAATGAAGATCAAAATCAGATTTCCCATAAAAACCTCAAGAGCTAAGCTCCGCCCCTTGTTTGCCGATGGCACCGTTAAATCGCGCTCGTGGCATTTGAAGCGTCGCGTTTGCGCACAGATAGACAGACGGACGTCTCTTCTGCTTTATATATAGTAGATTATAAGTATATGAGTATTCTAAGTTGCATTTTTTATTGATAAATCATTTCAAAAAGAATCAAATTCTTTATTCAACAGAGTACCGTCGTAAATTCAAAAATGAAGAAAGCCATTTTTCGACTAGACAAATCAGATGGATTAAATGCAAGAAAAAAAACAAAAATAAAGACAATGAGAAAATGATAAGTGAACTCAAGAAAATCTGTTTTTATCAAAAAAAATATTTTTTTAAAAAGTGAAAGGCAGTTGTCGCAGAATATTTGGGCAATTAGGGAGAGAAAATTATTGCGTAAAGTTATCGAAAAAAAGGGACACAAATTGGAAAATTGCCTAGCAAAAAAGAAAAAAGAAAAAAAAGAGAGAATCTCAAAGAAAATCAAATCATTGGAGAATTGGGAAAAATTGAAAAATTGAAATTGAAGAAAAAAAAAATGAACTAAAAGATGGCTATTCACAACCCGATTTTGGTGATGATTTTTCGGGTTTTCGGTAAGCAAAAAGGTAAACTTTGAATGCTAGTTTGAGTACGTGAATTCTCAGCTACAGTAAGGCCAGTAAAAGTATCGAGTTTCTTATCTAATTCTTTCAAGATTAAGATTAAGATCAACCTTGATTCCAAAAAATCATCACCACATTTTTTGTCTTGATTATTTTTAAATGCTCAAAGTGTTTTATCAGGCTACCACGCTAGTTTCTTTCACGTTTTCAGATGAAATTTTCTGCTGAAAAAGAAAATTTGAATCGAAAATGATTATGCACTAAGATAGATCTCATTTCTTTTGCCCTAGAAGTAATTTACACGATATGCACAAGTGAAATGGAAAAGAGAAATGGGGAAATGGGGAGAAAGAGAGCTAAATGAGAGTTTCTTATTGTGGTAATCTTCGGGAACGTCTCCTTCTTCGTCGACTAAAGATTGGATCGAATTTTCGGAAAGCGTCAAACCAATCCCCGTGCACGATGTTGAAGAGATCCGGATTCCCGTTGATCACCAAAACCATTGTTGTCTGAAATGAGTTTTTGATCAATGATAGACAACGCAGTTCAGTCCAGTTCAGCCCAGCCCAGTTCAGTCCAGTCCCAGTTCAGTCCAGTCCAGTTCAGTTCAGTCCAGTTCAGGCCAGTTCAGCCCAGTTCAGTCCAGTTCAGCCCGGTTCGGTGACTGGACAAATTTCAAGGCAAACAGAACTGAGCTTAGCTCTCTAGTGCAGTCAATACAATACTTGAAATTTGTAGAAATCGAGTACAACTTGATAAATTATTAGAATACCAGAGTCTTTTACGATAAAAAAGAAAGTGAGATTAGCTAGTATTCGAAGAGCTTGCCTAAACATTGCTTTAAGCATTTTTTGATTTAGGTCTTCGCACTTTAGAGGGCATAGATTGACCTAAATTGGTCTAAATTGAGTGAATCGTTTTGATTTTTCTGGAGTTAACTCTTAAATATATATCCTAGAACGGTTTCCATTATCTAATCGATTCAAACTTTCAACTTTTTTTATATAACCTTCCAAAGTTGAAAGCCGAGTGCCAACAGCAACTCATTTATGGAATTTTGAAAGCTTTTTTAATAAAAAATCTTTAAGATTTTAATGATTTTCAATTAATTATGAAATATGAATTGTTTCTTTATGAATTTTAAAAGCAATAGACAAAAAAAATAAGCTTTTCTTGTTCTTTAGTGACTTTTCTGAATAGCTCAAGTGAAAACAGACGATATTAAGTGAGTTTTAGTGAGATTTCTTAAGAATTTTTGTAATTAAACTGCGTAGAGTATATGGAATTTCGTTTATAAACATAATAAATTCAATTTTAACGTGTTTTTGACAAGATTGCTTTCAAAAATCCCATAAATGAATAGCATGCCGGCACTTGGCTCTTAACTTTGGAGGGCTATATAAAAAAGTTGAATGGCTTAAATCGACTAGATAATGGGCAATTTTTTCGAAGATATATTTAAGATTTTTCTCGGGCAAAATCAGAACGATTGACTCAATTTCGAGCAATTTAATCTAGGCTATCTAATCTAGGCTATCTAAAGTGCGGCCCTATAATTGTGGGCTTGTAGTTAACGTTAAAATTAAGTTAAAGAACTGCATCTTTTGGTTAAGATCAAAGACAAAATAGCTATTGAACTATGACATCCATCTTTTGCATTGGTAACGATAAAGTGGTCAACTGTTTTCTTTACCTGATCATCATCGATAAATTCTCGTTGCACGAGCTCGACGAATTTCCGATAAAAAAGCGTATGCAATTGGCCGATCGTATGGGCATCGCCAGCGATAAAGCCTTAAGGAAAAAAATGATTTAAGCGTTTTCTAAAAGATACTAAAAGACAAAAAAATTACTTTAGAATTTTAAATTCCAAATTTCAAACAAACCTCCAGAGACGACAGACCAGTTTTGTCGGTAGAGACGATCGATTTTATAGCTCGAGATCGGATCATGGACAGGAGTTAACTGAAAGCAAAATTTACATTGAGTTAGCTATAAATGTATCAATACCTTGATCATTGATACTTTTCCCTTGGGAAAAGTGGGACGCCAGACTCCATCAAATGGAAAAACGTCGGCATTTCCATGCCCATAGCCGGCATCGATCCACACAAAGAAACCGGAGTCGAAGGGATTATCGATCTGCAATTCTTGAGCTGAATAGACCAAATGTAACTGGTTCAATTAATGCTGCAATTCTTGAGCATTAATTGAACCAGTTACACAAGTTTCCATTAATTGAATCTAATTTAAAATATACAAAAATTACCGTCACATTATGCAAGAAATGCGTCTTCGAGTTGACCAAAATATCGTATTCAGCACTCTTCGCCTCGGGATGTTGCATCATTTGCGGATCCCAGCCACCATTACGGTATCTAGATAATATTTAACTTATTTATTATAAATTCAAACGAACCTGAGCGTATCATTGTGCTCTTTTCCGATCACTTCTTTTGCAAAATCGTGATAGCGCCACAAAGGAAGGGATTCAAGAGTGATTTGGTAGACCTAAAATCAGAAAATTTGCTTATGTAATAGTAATTTGTATTTAAAAGTTACTAGTTTTCAAAAAAATCTAAAGTTTGCCCACCTTTGTCTTCTCCTCAACTCCCATCTTCTTGCGGTACTCGACGATGAAATCGTAGCTCTTATCATCGGTGAAAATGACCATGTTGTTGCGAAGACTGGAAGTTTTCGAAATCAGCTTTGAAATCATCATACTAACTAGTAATTTTGACTATGATTCACCTCAACAAATTCTCCATAAACTCATGATATTTCTCTAACGGTCGTCGATACTCCCACCAGTCGCCTCGTCCAATATCCATCAACGCCGTCACGATTGTGATATCACTAAATATTTTGAGCTTGTTGATCAGCTGTAATTGCCGAGTCTATTTAGAATCGTAGCCTGTTTTGCTAAGCACAAATAAATAAATATTGATTAAGAAACCATTGAAACAAACAAATAATTAACAACTGCTTAAGATGTTGTAGCTTAAGTTCCGAGCCACTTGCAATCGTCGCCACATACAGAATCAAACTAGCAAGAGGGACAGCCAAAGTATCAAATACCGAAGAACAATTACTGAAGCTGGCAAATAGCTGTTACAAAAAAACACTTGCCAAATTTTGCAGAAACGTCACCACAATCCCTTTAGTGGTGGAGTATTTAGATGGCGGCTTTGCCTTTGTTTTTAAGAAGTTAGAAAGCAAAAAGAAACCAACTAACCAACTAACTTAAAACATAACTATGAATGAAAATTTTTCTTTTAAAATAGCTCTTGTCACACTTGATTGGAACCAAGCTACTTTAAAAAAATTAACTTGACTACAAAAATTACCACAATTTCAAGGATTTCGGCGTGAAATTGGACTGGGAACAGTCCTTAAAAATAAAAATATTTAAGGAAACAATATTTGTAAAGTAAATATGGTTGAACTTTTCGAATCTAAAACCTGTTTTCCTATAACTTTTTTGGTAATATCCGTAGCAATTCTTGCAAATGGCTCTGAACTTTTCACGAATCCTGTATACTTACAAAATATAAACATTACAATAAAAGAAAAAGTGATCCCTTTACCCAATGTACATCTCTTGATGAGGCGGTGGTGTGTGAACTCTTCTTCTCGGAGTCTCAGGTGTTGTCCTTGTTGTTGTCCTTGTTGTTGTTGTTGTTGTGGTTGTTGTTGTTGTTGTTGTCGTAGGCAAAGTGGTGGTGGTTGGTGGTTGAGTGGTTGGTTCAGGCTCGTCAAATTCTAGAATCAAAAAGAATCAGAGCTATTGTACAATTTCCAAAGAGGATCTATCTTTTAAATCAAAATAAAGCTCACCATCAATACTCTCCAATGCCTCATCATCGTCCTCGATCGGTTCACTGTTCGGGATTCTCAGGGTTGGCCATTCGGGCGTTCGAGTGGATTGAATGACGATTGGTGGCTTTGCCTCATTTTCCACTCTTTGTTTCAATCTCGAGTCTCCATATCGTAAATCATTTGCAATTCTTTCTCTTCCCCATGGATCCTCGTCATCAGGAAGTGGATGAGACTCAAAAACGAAGGGATCATCTAGAAATAATGAAATATTAATAGAATGCTATAAGCTTTTTAAAATCTAAAAACTTTTTAAAGAAAACTACCCTAAAGTCTCGAGTATAAGTTCATCCGAGTATAAGTTCTGCCTTAATTTACATTCGCTTTACTCGCTTTGAATTTCTTTTTGTTGGGTTTTTATACATTTTTATTGTTATATAAACTTTTATTATTGTTCTTGGAGCGCGGGATACTACAGGGTGACAGCCTATCACCATTGCTATTTGTTATGTGCATGGATACATTCAGACGATAGTGTTGAAGAAGACGCTGGAAAGCATCTCTTTCGACCGTCGACGTGGACTTTGGCCAGATGAAGAGGCCAGGGAGGGATCCATAAGACTGAGCACCGGAGAGGAGCAGGGCGGACGCGCTGAGCCACGCCCGGAGCAACAAATAACAGCATAAAATTGCTATAACCCTCAATAAATTTACTCCTATTATTGTTCTTAAAAAGCAAAAAAATTATGCTGCAGCGGGGTTCGAACCCTCGACACACCGCACCGGAGACAGCTGCCAATTTGCATGCGAAAACCAAACAGAACTTATACTCGCGACTTTAGGATAATTTGACTCACCAATTGAATTCTTTCGTTCATCGAATGGCTGTGGCTTTTTTGTGGTTGTGGTGACTTGGTGATGCCAAACGTTTTGCCGATGATCGTGCGAATGACCCGGTCGCTCGTGTGGTGTTTGGTGTGGGTGATGGGGTGATCGATCTAACAATAACCAATAATATTTATACGCTGAACATTCATAACGTATTTATTCTAATAGAGAAGACCAAGGTCTTCTATTTTTCAACCTCCACAAATCGGTTGGCCGAAAAAAGTAGGTAAGGGTTTCCCTGTAGGAATCAAAGATTTTAAAATTGTTACAAACTATTTTAAACAATAGCCCTTAGCATAAAAAATACCAAAAACGGGTTTAGAAGTGAAATTATTTTCATACCTAGACCCCATAAAAAAAACTAAAAAAAAAACTTTTTTCAAAAAATTATTTTCTTTTTTTCAAAAGCTACATTGCTAATTTTACTGTCAAAGCTAAAATACATCTATTTACTCGAATAGAAGACGGGGTCTAGGGAGTGATTGAAAAAATAGAAGACCGGTCTTCTATTCGAGTAAATACGGTATCTAAAACTTTAACTAAAAATAAATCCTAAAAAGTCTTGATTTTGAGGAGTTAAGGGAATGATCTTCTATAAATAGGGTACCTTGATTGTTTTGGTGTTGTTGTTGCTGGTGATGTTGTTGCTGTTGTTGTTGCTGTTGTTGTTGCTGCTGTTGTTGCTGCTGTTGTTGTTGCTGGTGATGTTGTTGATGTCCCCATCGTTGTCGATATCGATCATCAACTGGATATGGATGACCGCTGTAGCCATGAGCACTGAATTGATCTAATTTTATATCGATTCTATATTGACTTACTGATGTCGATGAGTTGTTGTCGCAAGTGTGGTGGTGGTGGTGGTTCGTTGTTGATCCCATTGGTGTTGATGTTGATGCGGGAGATGATGGGGACCTTAATAGAGCTATTTTGAAAGTTTATCTTTAGTAGATCTGAATCAAGACGGTACTAGTATGTCCTATCTACAAATCGATTATTTTACCGTGTACATAGGTGGGTCGTGTAGGCCATTGAGTCCTCGGAGTTGTTGTTTTTGTTGTTGTTGTTGTTGTTGATGTTGTTGTTGTCGTTGTTGTTGTTGTTGTTGTTGTTGTTGTTGTTGTTGTTGTCGGTGGTGGTGGAGTTTCCCGGCTTTTCTCCGGAGTTTTAGCTGTGCTTTTCTCTCGACTCTCCCATCGATGAGGCAACAATTCATTCAACGGATCTTTCACACGAACTCTAAAGAATTTTTGGATAGAAAATGGATTAGCTAGAAGGTTTTCTATCCTTTTTCATGTTAAACAAAGCTAATTTTCTAACAGTTGCAAACCTTTGTTGTGTCTGTGCTCGTATCCTCCAAGTGGTAGCTGTTCTATGAATTGGAGTCTGATTTTCCATGCGAAGCGTCGAGCTCTCCACTTTTTGAGTCCTGGAATTTGAAATTACTGTAAGAACGAGCATATTTCAATAGATTATTAAAATATTTAGCCAGCTTGTTGCTGACCATCCTTCTCCAAGCGATAGACTACTGAAATTTCAAAGATGCTCTAGATTACTGTAGCAAAATAGAGAGCCAATAAGTCTTCCGACGATTGAAGATTGAAGACTTACTCTTGATGTTTATGATGTATATGAATGATGTGATGTGGATGAGCAGTTGTTGTAGTTGTTGTCGTCTTCTCATCATGTATCCGTGCCGGTTGTTGTCCTCGAAGAATCTTTGCCGGTGCAGAAGTTGTTGTGGTTGCGGATGATGAAAAGGGTTTAACCCGTATCACTGAAATTTCTGAATCACAAAAACTAGGTAAATTCTCACATTGTGTTGTTGTCTCGATCTTCTCCCAATTCCCAGTGGTGCGATCGAACTTGAAGCGAGTGGTACTCGATGGAAGGGGCTCGGCCTCTGAATTCAATGCTAATTCTTGCTACAATTCTTGCTATATTCTTGCTATTATTGTTTCTTTCATCAAAAACTTTCAAACCTTTCGGTAAATTGTCAATCTCTTCCACTTTATCACCGGAAAGCTCGGCATCGTCGGAAATAAGCGGTGGATGGGATTGACGAGTGAGATAGGTGATCAATTCATACAAGACATACGATAATGGGAGTAGAATGAGAAGTGCTGGAAATGGAATTGAAATTCAAGATATTTTGAGAGTTTTACTAACTTTAATCTATTATAGCTAGGCTGAGGTCTATTCTGGGTAGTTAAGATGTTAAGATTGTAACTGATTTCTTTGGGTTATGCGATTTTTCTTACCCAATCAATTTTCTTTTCAACTTTTCTAGAGTTGAAATAATAATAAAGTGAAATAATAATAAAGCAATTTTAATAAGTTCAATAAGCTCTTTCAAACTGTGGATGAGCTCAGCTGTAGCTCAGATTAGAACAGATTAGATTAGATCAGTTCAGATCAAATCAATTGGGTTAAGTAGAAAGTCTTTCATCCAAATTCATTTTCATAATTGAATCACTCTCAAGCTATCAAATAAAATACGATTTTTCATTCGATAGCCCAATCATTTCTCTTGCAAATGGCTTTTGAAAGTTTTTAAAAAGCTTTTTTTTGAGAGTTTTCCATTAGTAAGAAACCGATTGTTTAAAATCAAAGATCCAATGATCCGATTTGAAACGTTTCATTCAATAAAACCTATCTTATTGTCAATAGATAAACGATAACGGATAAAAAGTTAGATTTATAGATTTACAACGGAAATTTCAAAATAATTCGTTTATCAATTTTCTTTCTGTGCTCATTTTTCAATATTATTTTAAAATCCTAAAAATTGATTTAAAATAACAAAAATGAAACGAAAACGATAAACATTAAAGGGAAGAAATCGTTTGGTGTTTAGTAGTTTAAAACATGTTCATATAGATAATGAAATGAAAAGTGCAAGATTTAGTACTCTAGATTTAGTACTCTAGATTTAGTACTCTAGTTTTAGTACTCTAGTTTTAGTACTCTAGATTTAGTACTCTAGTTTTAGTACTCTAGTATTAGTACTCTAGTTTTAGTACTCTAGGATTAGTACTCTAGTTTTAGTACTCTAGATTAGTACTCTAGTTTTAGTACTCTAGTTTTAGTACTCTAGTTTTAGTACTCTAGATTAGTACTCTAGTTTTAGTACTCTAGTTTTAGTACTCTAGTTTTAGTACTCTAGATTAGTACTCTAGTTTTAGTACTCTAGTTTTAGTACTCTAGTTTTAGTACTCTAGTTTTAGTACTCTAGTTTTAGTACTCTAGTTTTAGTACTCTAGTTTTAGTACTCTAGATTTAGTAACTGATCTACAATTGAGCTAATAAATAATTTGAAAAAGCGTAATATAGCAGCGGAATAATACGAGTATAACGCTTTATTACGCTTTCATCAAATGATGCACTAGCTCAATTGTGGATCAGTTTACCAATCTTCAAACCATTTACCTATCAAAGCGACACATAAAGTGCGTTGTGTTGACCCACGTCGTTGTCCCATCACTTTCGTAATTCAATTATTAGGAATAAATAGAAAAAAATACGGCTAAACCGTATTTTTGAGTAATCTTTTGCCTCAATTTTTGCTCTATCTTCGCACCAATTTGCTGAGCATTCTAAAATGATTCTGATTGAGAAATTGAGTAAAGTTGAATGAAGAAAATGGCAAAACATTGAAAACAAGACACTTTGAAAGATTAATTCATCAAAATGATTAAGTAATTGAAGGGCAATGATTCTCTTTCGTCGATCAGATGAAGTGAGAGATGGGTATTTTGATAGACTTTGAAGCAAATTGGTCTAGTCCCCTCTTTGCCCAGTTCATTTGAAGGGAGTACTGTTTGTTCAAGTGGTTCTCTTCCCTTCTCGCCTCAAACGGATTCTCACCGCAAAAATCTTTTCCCATTTCTTTTTCCTTTTTCCCTTTTTTTGTTTCCCCTTCAAAGTCTATCCAATTTTTTTTGTGCGGCTCTAAAAAAATGCCTTTTCATTAAAAAAGCTTGCGGTGGATCCACAGAGATTTTTGAAGACAATTTTTGTTTGAAAAATAGAACTTCTAGAAGCTAGAAATAGATTGGTTAGATAAAAAAATTATCAGAAATGTACTAAATTGACCAAAGGTTTTGAACCTTCTGATCAGAAGCTGATCAGAAAGGCTTTTGATCAGAAGCTGGTCCTTGACTTGATCTGGACCCGATCTGACCAGATTTTGGTCTATTTTGGCTTAATTTTAAACGAAAGAAGCTATCTTAGCCCTGAGATTTTTGGTATTAGTTTTATTGAAAAAGAAACTACCGTAAATATTGTAATAGTACCCCATCCCCTCGTACAGTCACGTAGTCGCAAAATTTTTTTTACTATTTCATTTTTTTCAAAGCGCTCGTACTTTCAAAAAAAGCGTCTTTGGTATCAAAAAATAGCCCTGAATTTCAGCTATTTTTTGATACCTAAGCGCGCATTTTAGCATAAACCAGTGTCGAGAAAAACTCGTTCAAAGCTAGACTACGCAACACTCCTCACCGTCATTATGGGGGTAGGGTACTATTACAGTATTTACGGTAGCTATACTTGAATGCAGTTGTTAGATCTGCAAGTTACAAAGACGAGTACAAATAAAAAAGACTAAAATGTTTAGCTACAGATGTTGGATATAAAAAAAAAGAAAAATTTGGATTTCATTGAACGATTCTGTACGTTAAAGGCTTTATTCTTGAATTGATGAATGAAGAATGTTGGTGGGTTTTGTGAAAGAAATGGACGGCTGTGGGTTGGATATGATGTGAAAGGGTGTCTGATTTCCAAGTGAAAGCATGGCTCTTGCGCTTTATATCGGAATTTTCAACCATTTGAAGGGATTCGATTTCTTTGCCCAATTTCAAATGTTTATTTGTTCTTTGAATTGCAAATTGATTGTAAATTGAATGTTAATGCAAAAGAGGTATTCGGTTTCGTGAAAATAGAAAAGGTTTAAGGGAATTCATTGCGGAAATGGAGAAACTGATTTTAGCTCAATAAGAACTTTTATCTTTAGTCAGGGAAGCTTTAAAAAGTCGATATTAGTAAAGTAAAAGAGTAGAATTTTAGTTTTTACAAAAGTTTTTACAAATAAGAGTAAAAAGTTTGCAAAAGCTAAAAAAATTAGAGTTGAGTAGCTACGCACGGAGAAAAAAAAGAAAAAAGAAAGCAATGGTGAAAAAAGTAACAAACTGCGCAATAGGGACACTCGCTGAGAGGGGAAAGACAAGGATTTACATCGGAAAGTAAATATGAAAGGATGAGGATCATAAAAAAAATCGTTGGAATGTAAAGAAAGCAAGATTTTCCACAAGAAGCAAGAAAACAAAGCGGCTCTTGTTCATTATCCGAGATTTTGAATGAATAGCAGCGCTTTACAAGTTCACAACTTTGTCCAGAGATACTGTTAACTTTAAAGAGAACATGCAAAGCTTTAAAAGAATTTGATTGGAATTAAAATTTGACAATTCTAAGAATTCTAAGCAAGCGACAAGACGCTCATCGAATATCATTAAAACCCTCAGAAAGTGTACTTTATGTGCAACCTTGTGAAGTACTTTATGCACTCGCGTAATCGCTCTTCATCTGGCCTACCCGTCCAGCATAAGGGACTTTCCTTTCAGAATCGCTAAGCTGGTTGTCAATGACTGAGCCCATCCACGGGGTTCTCAAACCGCTGTTCGCATTAGAAATCCGCATTAAATTGGGACTAAATGCAAAGAAGAAAGTTGATAGATTTGTTTCTAAAAAAGTTAGCATTTCCAGCCGCAATTTTAGATTTAAAACGGGTCTTTTAAGTAGCTGATAAAGGGCTTATGGGAATTTGTGTGCGAAAGCAAAGAAGTACCATTACTCACCAAGTCAAGATAAGACAAAAAGGTAAACTAAGTATTCCCTTGAAGTCAAAGATATAGTTATTTAAAATTTGCCAGAAAATGATGATCAGTGTCAAATTTAAAACACTAAGACTGTGGAAATATCGGGGATGGGTTGACTTTTCAGAACTGCAATCCCCTTTTCCCCAACAAAAGCCAACAAATGATGGGTAAAAAAGACGGCAAAGAAATGCAAAAACTCGTACTGATATCGAAGAAAAGGAGTAGATCAAGAAAAGAAAAGAAAAAAGGAGAAGAAAATGCAAAAGAAAAAGGGTTGAGACTGCACGCGAATTATGGCGTGAAACGAAATTGAAGGGAGAAAGCTATAAAATTTCAAAATCTTGTCAAAAATTTGTGTTAATGTTAATGATTTCGAGAGGCCTGTTTCCAAGAAAATCTCTTGAAATGAAGTTGAAATTTTTATCGTCATGAAAGTGAATGAGTAAAATTTTTTCATCTTTTTCATGAGTATTCCACAATAAAATACGAATAAAATATCAATGAAAAGAAAAAAAAAAAAGGGAAAGAAGGGAAGGAAAAAGGGGGTAAAACTTTCGAATGAATGAGCTAATTTGGGTGAAAAGAGAGTGAAAGATGAGGGAAATGATAGAAAATGATCGAAAAAAAGGAACAAAATGATCAAACGAGCAAGCCAAGTCTCTGTTTGAGCTAGTACTTTGTGTTCAAAATGCAAAAAACGCATCCTCTTTGGCGCACTTTCTCTTCTCTCTTCACTTTCCAAGTCTCTTTTTGCGTGGAAGTGAAGAATTGAGTGCACTAGAAAGGATGGGTTTACATTTTCGAGTATAAAGTAAAATTGGGTACCGTATTTTCTCTAGTGGTAGTGCACCCTGAGCGTCGCCTAAATTGCTCGAAATCTCGAGAACCGCTTAGCAGAACCTGTCGATGTGGGGTCGGAAAATGTAGCTGACGATCAGATCTAGTAGGGGATTTGAGTGTTGAGCTTCTGCAAAAGCTTGGAAACCGTAAAGTAGTCATCAACTCGGCTCACCGGGAGATATTAGGGAAATAGATCAGTCTGATCTACTAGCCTAACCTGGAATCATATACCGTCTTCTCTCTAATAGTAGTGTACCCAAAGCTTCGCCTAAATTCCTCGAAATCTCGAGAGCCGCTTATCAGAACCTATCAATATGGGGTCGGAAAATGTAGCTGACGATGAGATCTTGTGGGGGATTTGAGTGTTGGACTTCTGGGAAAACTTGGAAACTGTAAAATAGTCATCAACTCGGCTCGGCGGGGTGCACTACTATTAGAGAAAATATGGTAAGTTAATCGGCTAGATTCTGGCTGAAATATCTGATTTTTTTTTGAGTAATTTAGGAGAAATCTTTAATGAATAGGATGAGAATAACGAAAGTTCATGAAGATTTTCCTCTAAGAGCTTAAAACTTTAAACAAGAAAAGAAGATATTTGATAAAATGCTTAAAACAAGAGAGCAAAATTGACCAAGTCACTTTTAAACTTTCATCGCTATCATTTCAATCTAACGATCCCAGATTCCCCGATAAACGATCATAAATTTGCTTTGGCAGAAAAAAAAATGCACTCAGTGCCAAGACGAAATACTTTCACAGGATCAAAAATGGGAATTTGTGAATGGAAAAAAAAAGGATGAGAAAAAGAGTGAGTGACCGCTCCCATATTTGAGCGTCGTCTGTTCCCTTTGTGCGCCCGATTTCTCTCGATCTTTCTCAATCTTTCAACACCGACTTTCTCTTCCCCATCGTCTTCATTTTTTTTCCTCTATCTACTATAGTAATTTTTCAAATTTCATGTTTTTCGAAATTTTAACAAGCGGTTATTGAGTGGCTGGCTAGTTGGGTAGTTGGCTAGTTGGCTAGTTGGCTAGTTGGCTAGCTGGTTAGCTGGCTAGCTGGCTAGCTGACTAAATCGGTTTCTGATTACGACATTTTCTTTGCAATTTACTATCTTAGTTCTTGGTTTGAGTAAAGAAATGTTGCATTAACTGGATTGAATAAACTAGGATTGTTTTAAAGTACTTTATCAGAGTTAGACAAGAGATTGGAAACAGCTTCTGGTTAGAAGAAAGCTGACGTTCTTGGATCTTCTTCTTGTCTTGTCTAGTATGACTTAAAGGCTTGGATAATCCCCAATCAAAATGTTCTAAAAGAAAAACTGAATTCAATTCAAAAATTGGAAAGAAAAGAAATCTATAGTTGATGTTGATTGTTTAAGAAATCTATAGTTGATGTTGATTTTCATCTCTCTCATTGAAGTTTCCACAAGGCTTCAATTCCCAGTGAAGTACCAGATAATATTTGTGTTTTTGTTGAGCGATCATAACTTTCGAGAAAAGAAACCGTGCGAATTTCGCGCACATTTCCATGACCACATTCATTCTTCATAGCAAATATTGATAAATGTTTGTCTAGCTTGAGACAATTGGCCTGAGGCTGAGAGGAGGGAAAGCTTTCACCATTTCATCATCATTTCCGCACACAATTTTCTGTTTGCACATCATTTGCACCATCGAAATGAGATGAGATGAGATAAGAATAAGGAAAAAGAGAGAGAGAACTTTTTCAATCATCCATGCAAAATCAAATCATTCAAATCATGAAGGTCAGCTTATTTGAAAAATCAGGGAAAGCTTCTTAGATTTGCTGATAAGTCCTGCTCGTTTTTTCAATTCGTTTTTCTCAAAAGTCTCGTCTGTTTTTTTGCTAAAATCCTACTACAAAAGAAGAATCCGCAAATTGCCTGTAAAATGGGCAGAAGTCGTCAATAATAATGGAGATTATTTCGAATCAATTCATGGTTTTATGTTGAATAAATTTTAGTTCAAAGTCCGGCAGTTTTCAATTCACGAACCCAATAGTAAAAAGTTGCAAATTAATCCAGAAGAATGGAAAAGAATCTCTGGAAAAAAAAAGAATCTCTGGAAAGAAAAAGAACGAAAGATTTCTTTTTCATTTAAAAATAGATCGATTTTAAATTCGATTAGACAATGGGAAAATTGATGATCATTATGAAGAAACGTGTCAAATATGCGATGAAGGGGGAAATCGAATCGAACACAAGAAAAAAAAAACAAATTGATGAGGAGAAAGGAAAAAGAGATTGAATTCAAACGACAAAACGTTCGTCTGGCCATCTTTTTCCCCCGGCTTTTAAAACAACCGAGATTTTTATAGAGTGCCCTCTTTTCTGTCTGTTCTGTCTTTTTCTTTTCTCCACCAATAATGCAAACATTTCATTGAGATTTCTAATCTCGAACGGCTTCTTTTCTCTCTTTTTTTCTTTGAGACAAAAACGAGCAATATTTTAATCAATACGGAAAATCTGAGATGATCTTAAAGGATTTAAGGATTTCATTTCAATAGCCTGATTCTCTAAATTGAAGACAAGGCTTGAAAAAGGCAAGGCTTGAAAAAGGCAAAGCTTGAAAAAGGCAAGGCCTGAAAAAGGCAAGACTTCTATGCAAGACAAAATTATCTAGACTTGAAATTGAAATTTCGAGTTTAGATGAAATCAAAGCAATGTTTTCTTCTTTCTTTTATCTTGCATACATCAAGATCAAGATAGATTTTGAGAAATGAATCGAATTTATGAGGCGGATGTGTGAAAGAATTGAAATATGAAGTGAAACAAAGAAACGAGTTTAAGGGAAAGATCGACTAGAGAAAGTTCGATTGAATTTTTGAATAATAGTATATCTAATATCTGGCAAAATGATGCTTTCAACGTTGATTCCGATACAGCTCGCATTCAGAATCATCTTGAAAACTTTATTAGGTTTGATCTTGACTTCTTTCTTTTGATTCTTATTGCACAAATGAAAAGTTGAGCTTTTTGGCGAATAGCCACTAAAAAGTTACCTAACTCTGACAGCCTAAAAATTGGAAAAGTATTGCGGAAATCCGTGCGCCTTCATTCTATTAGGTTGTTCGGATATAAACAAGCGTTAGTAAACTTATTGTTGTGAGGGAAGCCTTTTTAAAACATGTCTTTCTGTACTTTCTGTTTTTAAAAGTACATTTAAAAGTACAAGTAAAAGTAATAGCTAGTAGATGTTGAGCATATGCTGCAGTCCAGTTATTTGTTATGTTTGGTGTTTCTATTAGGTTGTTCGGATATAAACAAGCGTTACTAAATTTATTGTTGTGAGGGAAGCCTTTCTAAAACATGTCTTTCTGTATTTAAAAGTACGTTATCTTGTGTATATTTGGAATCTTTTTAAACGGATAATTTCTTATTTTTAAGATCTTTTTTCTTGCTTTAGATGACCGACTTGAAATATCAAGTTCGCGTCTGCCTACTTTAGGCCTACGTCTGCCTACTTCAAACTGGGCAAAATAGTCGCGGAATCCCATCGAGATTTGGTCAAAGCATTTGGGAATGATGTATTGTTCGAAAGCCAATATCGAGCCTGGTTCTAACGCTTTCGGAATGGTGTTTCATTGTTCTTTCGTCGAGTTCTTTGGTCTCTTTCGGAAGTCTCGAGGATCATGAACACTCTCGTCAACCTCAAGCGGTAGACAACGATATTTTAAGGGCCGCAATCGAATCGGATTCATGCCAAACGACGCGTGAACTTGCTCAACAGTTTCTATGTTCAAATTCTACCATTGATGAGCATCTCCACGCCATTGGAAAGGCGATCAGATGCGGGAAATGGCTTCCTCACGAGTTAAGCAGTGCAAACGCTCGTTTATATCCGAACAACCTAATATTTGGCGCCCCAAATCATTTATTGTTTTGTAGCTTGTTAGAATATCTTGTGTTAAAGCTTATATAAGGTAACTGTTAAAGTTCATTTGTTGTTTCTTGATTTTATTATTTTCTGCTTTTCCTTTCACCGTGTGAAAGATGTGTCTTAAATAGGACGAAATTGTTGGGAGTGGGACAAATGCGACCTTTTTTTTGCGCTGACATTTGCGCACCTTTTTTTCCGCACCTTGCCCATTAGCGCACCTTTTTTCGCGTTTTAAAAAAGCTCTAAAAAGCTAATATTAACCAATTTCTATTCCAAAAGTTGTTTTTCTAGGTAATTTTAGGGTGTAGAATCAAAATTTTGACATATCAGAGCTTGTGGAAACAAAAGGACGGAGTTATACAAAGAGAAAAATCAACAATTTTCTGTAATTTGTTTTTTTTGCCGTTTTGTCTTTCAAATTGGTTCCACACGCTCTGTTATGTCAAAATTTCGATTCTACGCCCTAAAATTACCTAAAAAAACAACTTTTGGAATAGAAATTGGTTAATATTAGCTTTTTAGAGCGTTTTTAAAACGCGAAAAAAGGTGCGCTAATGGGCAAGGTGCGCAAATGTCCGAGTGCGCGAAAAAAGGTTGCATTTGTCCCACTCCCAAATTGTTTCTGTTTTTATCGTCGCTTTTAGTTCAATTATTGATTTTGTGTGAAAATTGCTCAAGTGAGAGCGCAAAAATTCAGTCGTCGTCTATTGAAACGTCTATTGAAACGTCTATTGAAAGTCAGTCGGCTATTGAATAATAGTGTCTTAGTTCAAGTGAGATCAGATATCTCGAAACAAGAAATAACGTGTGCTTGGGTGAAGAGTACCAAGCAAGCAAAGCAAGCAAAGAATATTTCTTTACAGGCTTTGTTTTCGGTTCTTTATTTCATGTGCTAAGCAATAGAAGATATTAAAAACAAAATATCATTCAAATACCCGCAATAATCTTATATTAAAGCTTTAACGAATGTTCAAAGAAATGTATTGACTTTAAAAAGTCATTTTGAATTCAGTGAAAGTTTTAAGCAGCGAGAAATGAAAGAGTTTAAAAACAGAAAATTACAACCGACTTATCAAATGTCGAAACGAAAAAAAGAGTATTGCTTCCGAACGTTGCAATGAACTTCAAAATGCATGACTCATTTTCTCAAATTTTAACCCCTGAACATCCCCTTTTCCCCATCTTTTCACTCATTTCTGTGCCCTTTCAAATTTGATGCATTTTTCATTCAAAAACGGTCACAAAAGGGGACAAATGTTGAAAGAGGCAATTCATTTGAAGAAATTTTGAAGACTGCCGAAATATTTTCGAATGTTTTCATGTCATTCATTGGATAGATCATTGATTGCGACGGGCATTAGAAAAAAAAAATGATTGTATCTACAGAACAGTCTATCAAGTCCGCTCTGGCTTCTGGCTGAGCGAGCTAGTTGATTTGACTAGAGGCCAGCAGTAAAAGCTAATTGTTTATTTTCCTTAATAGTAGCAAGCTCTAAATTGTTCGAAATCTCGAAAACCGCTGATCCGCTGATCAGAATCTATCGATGTGAGATCGGAAAATGTAGTTGACGATGAGATCTTGTGGGGGATTAGAGTGTTGAGCTCTTGCGAAAACTTGGAACCCGTAAAATACTCATCAACTTGGCTCGGCGGGGAAAATACGGTAACTCAAAGGCCTCAATGTTCGGCAAACTGAAGTTTGACCGGATTGCCTAGTACCCAAGAGCATTGGTATGTCAATCAAGGGTCAATCAAATCAAGGATGTCAATGTGATCAAAACAAATCAAAGGCAGAGTGCTTGACCAAGGTTGTTTAGTGATCAAAAAAACTCCAAAGTCGTGATCAGTGAAATCTCAGGAGTAGCTGCTGATGAGTTTATCATAATACGATAAACATAAACAGCTAAATTTCTCATTCTTTGAAAAACATCATAATGGAATGGTCAAGCTTGAGAGCAAAGAGAAGCTGACATAAAGCGGAGAGTCTCTTCTCCTGAATGAAGACTGTTTGCTTAAATTTTGTCGAGAATCTTTTCTCAAGCAAAACAAAAGAAAACGAAGAAACAAATGAATGAAATCGGCTCTTGAAAAACGTTTGTTTCTTTTTTTTGCCTTCTCGGAAGAAAGAAACCGAAGACTAGCAAAGACAAATAAAATGAGTCAACAAGAAGGAGTGTGGCGAATTTTTGTGCTTCTTATGCAAATTCTTGTTGGGTTTTGTGTAAATTTTTGAATAAAATGATAAAATGGGAAAAAAAAAGATGATTATGGTCTAAGGAAAATGATTTGAATCGAAAATTTGCACCAATATGGTTTAAAAATTTACAATTTACCATTCAGTTATTTAGTTTTTTGAAATTTTGGATTTGTAGATTGTGTAAAATTGTACATTTAAAAAAATTGTACATTTGGATACAAGTTATGTGCAAATAAATCGTTTTTTTTTTAAAAAGAACTTGCAGTCCGAATATCTATATCGATAAGGAAATGAAAGATACGTCTTTCCATTTGGTTTAGAGTTTTGTGATTTATCTCATTTCCTTTTTAAACAATTCCGTTCTTTTTTTTATTTGGCCAAGTGCTAGATGATAGTAGTTGTAAATAAAGATTTTTAGAAGAAAAAAAAAAGCTTTTAAAGCGATGAGTGAAACAATTTTGGGAATCAAAGAATTGAAATGATCGAGAGAGATTATGAAAAATTAGTTCTTTCGTAAATATATGAAGAGATTTCTTGTCGATCAGACCGTCAAAGCAAATACATTTTTTTTCGGTTTTTCACATAGATGAAAAAGAAATGGAGAAAGAGGGAAAAGAAAGAAAAAGAAAGAAAAAGAGAGAAAGAGAAAGAAAAAGAAAGAAAGAGAAAGAAAAAAAGAAAGAACTGACTGTGACTCAAAAGTTGACAGGAAGTTGTAAAAATATAGAATAATGGGTGAAGGAAAGGTGTAAGAAGGGAATTTTATTGGTTACAAGAAACTTAGCTCCCTCTGACGCACTGATCTCCCATCAAGTGCGTTTTGGTTTAACGGTTAGCACAGTTGCCCGGTAAGCGGAAGGTCGCGGATTCAAGTCCCGGCGGCTGCGTTAGCAGCTGAAAACTGCTCGTCTGCTCGTAATCTTATATTGAAGCTGAACGAATGTCCAGAGATGAATTCAAATTGACTTTAAAAGTCAATTTGAATTTATTTGAATTTTTAAGCAGTGAGATTTTAGGTAAAATGATGTAAAGCTGAAAGAAAAATGCTGAAAGAGTTGGATAAGCGTTTCAGATAAAAATTTGTTCAATTTCAATGAGAATTTCATTTTCACAATCGATCGGTTACTTTCTTCTGTTCTTAAACTCTTGTCGTTGGCTTCTTGTCTCTCAATTTTTGATTTATTTACAAATTCTTACAAACGATATGAAAAATTCAATAATTGAACATAAAGAAGGGAATAAAATGGGGATTTTGTTGATGATCCAAGCAAAAAAAAAACCTAATTCTGATTGCTAGTGATTGAAAATGATTTTTCAGTTTAATTTCATTACATTTAAAATTGAAATCTATAGCTAGTTGAAAGCAGTCGACACGATGAAGAGATGAAGAGATAACTCAAAGATTTCCCTTTTACCAGAGAAGCATTATTGGGGAGGTGAAAGAGGAGGATAAGTCTCTTGCAATAAGAAGAATAGATAAAAGAAGAATAGATCATAAAGTAAGTCCTTTTAATACTTTGCAATGATTTAGTCTCATTTCAAAAAGGCTACGCTTACAGAATGAAAATCCCGAACGTGATCGAGGATCAAGACATTAAAACTCACAAGGAATTTCAGCCAGCCCACTTGATCGACTAAGTTTCAAAATGTTTCAAGTGGTGGGTCTTTCTCTCTTTTTCTTCAATAAACATCAGAACATGCTTCTTCATAGATTTTCGCTAATGGATGTCAAACAAAACCATTGAAAAGGGAAAAAGGAGAAAAAGAAAGAAAAGGAAAAAGAAGATGTTAAGAGTTAAGAGATCCAAATGGTATGTCATTTTTAAACCCAAAACTAACTATAATATAAGTGATTTAACAGCTTCATAAAGTTTCTGATCAATAGATTAATTTCTTAAACTTTGATCAATAGTTGATGTAATTCTGAAGCTATACAATCGAGCGCCAAAATTTCAAAGAGATTTTATATGAATCCTCAAGGCGTTGAAATGCAAATTTGAGTGTGAGCATATGGTTGATCAAAAAAATGGGAAAAGGGGAAAGGGGAAATGGACAATCAAGCAATTCCACCCACCTTGTCATCCCATTTTGATTTAAACAATGAAAATCGGTATTGAAATGAAAAAAATTGGAAGTGGAGAGGGAAATGTTGAAACGGCTAATGCCGAGATATCTTTTAGCAACTATTAGCATACCGTATTCCCTCTAATAGTAGTGCACCCCAGCGAGCCGAGTTGATGCTTATTTTACGGTTTCCAAGCTTTTGCAGAAGCTCAACACTCAAATCCCCCACGAGATCTCATCGTCAGCTACATTTTCCGACCCCACATCGATAGGTTCTGATAAGCGGTTCTCGAGATTTCGACCAATTTAAGCAACGCTCAGGGTGCACTACTATTAGAGAGATTATATGGAAAATTTTGGGGACTAAATTTGAGCTAAATCGATTGTGCTACAATCAAAGCAAATCAAAGTAAATCAAAGTAAATCAAAGCAAATCAAAGTAAATCAAAGTAAATCAAAGCAAATCGAGGCAAATCAAAGCAAATGAAAGTAAATGAAAGTAAATCAAAGTAAATCAAAGTAAATCAAAGTAAATCAAAGCAAATCAAGGCAAATCAAAGCAAATGAAAGTAAATGAAAGTAAATCAAAGCAAATCAAAGCAAATCAAAGTAAATCAAAGTAAATCAAAAACTCTGTGATTTCCCGAAATACAGCTCAACTATTTTAACTATTAACTCTCAAAAAGAACTCAAATTTCAAACAAAAAAAACTAATCAAAAGTTTAAGAAAATCGAAATGTTAAAATATTTCCCAGGTTATCACTAGTTCTCTCCGTTTTTTTTTTGTGTTCATTTGTCCGCACTATTTTTATGGGTTTCTTTTAGATCGGAGAATGGGAAAGGAAAAGAGAAAAGAATTGACTGGGTGGGTGGCCCAAGAACAGAAAATGAACAAGAGACGTGAACAAAAAAAACATTAATACTTAAGCTCTAATAATAACGTCAAAATTCTTCAAAAAGATCTTATTTTTTGTTATTATACCGGGAATTCTGTGGGCGTAAGCGGCTTATTTGAGAAATCAGCGAGAAATCGCAAAAAAAAAAGGAGAGGAAAGATTGAAACAAAGGGTGGTAGAAATGGTTTTCAAAGAGGATCTGTAAAGAAAAATTGTTTCAATTTTTACGCTAACTTTTCCCAAAGCTTATTTGTCTGAGTTATTCGGGAAAATGTTTGCAATGAAAGCTTTTTATGAGATCGAATTGAAGCAAATAGGTGAGCAAATGAGTGCAGAATCTGTTAGAAATAAGAAAAATAGTAGGTTTCTTTTAAAAGACAATAGTTTTCTTCAAAAAAACACTAGTTTTCAATAGTTTTCTTCAAAAAAACACTAGCTTTCAATGATTTTCTTTAAAAAACACTAGTTTTCAAGAGTTTTCTTCAAAAAACACTAGCTTTCAATAGTTTTCAATGATTTTCTTTAAAAAAACACTAGTTTTGAATAGTTTTCTTGATAAAAACAATAGCTTTCAATGATTTTCTTTAAAAAAACACTAGTTTTCAAGAGTTTTATTCAAAAAACACTAGCTTTCAATAGTTTTCTTGAAAATTTTCATACTAAGACATAGATTTTCGTTTAAACAGAGCTAAAGTTGCCAAAAATCACTTATACAAGTATTTTTTGAAATCAAAAACCAATAAAAACTGTAGCTAAGAAATAAAAAAAGAGTGTAATTGGGCGGAAATCACTTTTTTCTTTAGGGTCAAAAGTGCCAAAAACCCAGCCAGTCGGGTGTCTCTTAGCTATTAGGTTCAGTGCAAAAAAATGAAAGAAAGAAAAAAAAAGGGATAAGCAATCACTTTCGAACTCGCTTTTGCTTTGCTTTCTCTTGCTTTCTCTTGCTTTTCTTTTCCTTTCTCCGATCAAGTCAAGCTAATTTTTTTCTAGATCAGTCCCAATCTCTTTTAACCGATTGAAAATTTCGATTTTCGATTGAAAAAGTGGACTTAGGCTAGTTGATCAGACTGATCTATTCCCCTAATATTTCCCGCCGAGCCGAGTTGAGCACTATTTTACAGTCTCCAAGTTTTCCCAGAAGCTCAACACTCAAATCCCCCACTAGATCTCATCGTCAGCTACATTTTCCGACCCCACATCGATAGGTTCTGATAAGCGGTTCTTGAGATTTCAAGCAATTTAGGCAACGCTCTGGGTGCACTACTATTAGAGAGAAGACGGTAGATTATTCCAGGTTAGGCTAGTAGATCAGACTGATCTATTCCCCTAGTATTTCCCGCCGAGCCGAGTTGAGCACTATTTTACAGTCTCCAAGTTTTCCCAGAAGCTCAACACTCGAATCCCCCACTAGATCTCATTGTCAGCTACATTTTCATCAATAGGTTCCGATAAGCGGATTTCGATTTCGATCAATTTAGGCAACGCTCTGGGTGCACTACTATTAGAGAAAATACGGTAATAAACATTTAATTAAAGCAAGCAATTGATGATTTTTCTATATATTGCTATACTTATTTGCTATTTATATTTAAATTTCTTTTGCAAAAGTATGAAAAAAAAATAATAACATAGAACAAAGCAATCTAAACACCGATCATCGAAATCTTTTCTTTTTTTTCTTCTCATTGCCAACTAAATCCATTGATTTTACATAAAATTATTTCTATTTAAAATCATAATTTAGTTAGTTTAGTTTGGCAGGATTGTTGTCTAGACTAACGTACACTAATTTCAAATTGTTTTAAGCTTTATAAATGAATTCCTTGATCTATCAAATGTCAAATTTTCACTCACCAACAATCACCCGCTTGATAAACATATCCATCGGGCATTAAATACCCATTCACTCCATATTTATACGTATTATAGGCGATTGTGCTGAAATGCATGATCGACATTCGTGGTGCAACGAAATTCAGCTAAAAGAACATATATATATATACCGTATTTTCTCGAATAGTAGTGCACCACACCGAGCCGAGTTGATGACTATTTTACGGTTTCCAAGCTTTTGCAGAAGCTCAACACTCAAATCCCCCCACAAGATCTCATCGTCAGCTACATTTTCCGACCCCACATCGATAGGTTCTGATTTCTTTCAAGCAGTTCAAGAAGTTGAACAATTTATAGCATACAAATTTCGTATTTCCTTTCAGCTTCTTGAAAATGTATTATCAAAAGATTTTATCACATTTAAATGCTAAAGAAAGAAAGCAAGCATATGTTTTCTGTTTTTCAACATCATGCTATGAAAAGTAAAGCCAGCAATTACACACAAATTCTGTAGAAAGGCATTTAGCTGTAGTTTCAACATTCCATGTTCCAAGACTGCAATGAATCCGTCAAAATTCAAGATGAAACAAACCACCTGCGTGTTTGTTAATTTGTTTTGTCTAATGAATGCAAAACTAAAGTAGATCTACCGTAAATACAAGAATACAAGAATTTTTACGTTTTAGAAAGAAAAATTCGCAAGTTGATCTAAATTCGCTTGAAGCCAAGTGGTGTTTAGTTCCGTCGATTCGTTTTCTTTTCCCATGAAGCTTCGTGAGTTCGCTACTTGTTTTATGTAACGCAGTCCGATCAATTTTGAAGAGGTACTCTATCGAATGAGGTATCACTCATCCCAAACGATCACCTTAACTTCGGGCAATTCCCTTGTCAGAGATTTTCAATGATGAGCTTCAATTAGAGTATTTACGGTAGGTATCATATTTTTTATAGAAATTTTTCTCTTATTAATTAAGATAATTATCTGGGTAAGCCATCTTGCATTTACGTTTTTTTTTCTTATTTTTCTGTGATATGACACGAGTCATCTCTCCAGCTGTGAACAAGATTGATCACTCGCTTTCGACGACTAAAATTGCAATTTTTTTTGCAATTATTTGAAATCTTTAAAGCCAAGAGAAAGTTCAGCAAAAAAAATTGAAATATAAATTTTATGATTTGTTTTTTTTGAGCCTTTAAAAGCTCTGGTTTGTGACTAGCGTTGAGTCTCATCACAATGTACAGAACAATGTACAGAAAGTGTCAGGGAAATGCTAGAGTTTTGCATGGAAACAACACACAAAAAGTTACATTTTGCTGGCTTTGAAACGTTCTCTTTTATTGGATATCTGGTCAAAAAAGAAAACTCAATCTGTCTACCTGGTGCGCTTTTATAAAAACGAACGTTTCTGTAAGAAATATATACTTTGATTTATATTTTGATTTATACTTTGATCTTTATCATTTCTTGTGAGACCGTGTCTCGGTGTGGTTCGGATGGTAGATGTCTTGAAAACGCACAATTTATCAAAACTTTCCCTTATTAGGGCAAACTTCGCTCAAACTGGAGCAACCGGGCACTATCACAATTACTTTAACACTTGCGTGTGAAAAAGGGATGAATAGAAAATGAATAGAAAAGGGAGCCACAACTGACTCAAAACAAAGCTTAAATAATGGGTTTTTAAGTACACAAGCTACAACAAACGGACATCTGAATCTCGTCTAGTGGCTGATTACGGTAGTTTATCCATCAACTTTGAATTTTAACTTGTGTATTGAATTTTGATTAACTGCAGGTAACTCGTCACAGTTTCTTTCCTGTGAAAACGATTTCATTTCACGGAAAAAACTGCTGACTAGAGTGCGTTAAATATCAGATTTTGAGAGATTTTCTTTTTAAATCTATCATTAGTGATTAGATCAAAAGCAGACTGGCTTTAACCTGAATGCCAAGGCCAAATCATAAACTTATTTAGCTTTAGCTAACGATAACTGATACCTGAACTTCACCTGGAGCCAATTTTAGAGTTTAGGCCTACCTGTGATCCTTTTTGAAACACTTTACTCACCCCATTTTTCTCTTTATTCACACAAAACACATACTACAGATCTCCATCCCCGTTCTTTTCTTTGCATGACTCGTCTCTTTTCCCTTCTCAACTCTTTTAAAGTCTGTTCCAAAATAGATAAGCCGTGTCTCTCGGAAAAGAGTACATAAACTTTTTGATTCAACATTTTTGTGCATTTTTGTTTAAAAATGTTTACAGTTTTTGATTCTTCCAAAGCTCATTGAAGAATTTTATTACCCTGTTCACTTTTTTTAATTCTTTAGAAAAACTTTATTGTAGAGCTGTAGAGCTGTCTGACGAGGGAATGATACTAGGTCATTGTGGCTTTTTCAAATGAGACCTAATCTATCCGCAGTTTTTTTACGCTGGTTTCGAATCCGGTTTTAGCTTTTGCAGAACGCATCGGAAACGCGAGACATTTGGCAAAACAAGTAGCTATAACCATTTAAGGCCATTTTATGGAAGCTTCAACAGTGGTCGTGGTAGAATGAATAGTAGTACTGTCTACGAAGCCTATCAAAAATCTTTTGGCGTGAGTTCGTATCCTTTAGCTGTATATAGCTAAAACTTGTTTGTCAAAGATCTCTCGTTTCCGATGCAAAATACAAATGCAAAAACATGAACTGCAACTGCAAAAAAAAACTGATCTCTCGTTTCTGACGCAAAAACTAAAACCGAATTCAGAACCAGCGTAAAAAAAAACAGCATCGGATAGGCTTGGTCTCAACGGCCACGGTGACCTAGTACCATTCTCTCGTGAGCATCATTATCTTATAACATTTTTAAATATTCTAAACCATTCTTGTTAAATTCTTGATTTTCTTTCAAATATATAATATTTCAAATACTAGTGTTAACTTTTTTTTGTTTTAGATTCAACAATGGTGATCAAAGGAGCCGTGTTCGATTTTGGTGGAGTCATTATGAGCTACGGAGCTATAAAGGATCTTTTTATCGACTTAGCTCACCAACTTGGAGTCGAGCCGAAGGTTTTTTTCGAGAAGCGAAAAGAGGTACTTTATTGTAAGCTTCTAAATTATATTATGATGTTGAAGGTATTTAATTGAATAGCATTATTAGCATTTTGACTTATTACAGAAACATTTTTAGGTATGGGATTTGTTCGCGGAGGATAAGCGCTTGATGTGCGGTCAAATCAGCGCTGAAGAGTTTGAGGAGGGAGATTTCCTCAAAGCGATTAATACTGTGGTAAATTTTTATCATTTCTATATGCAAAACTATCTTCTGTCTTAAGTAGGCTTTTAGTTTTCTTCTTAGAATTTATTGACTCTCAAATTTCAGTTCGGCAAAAATCATACGGAGCCGTTGCGTTGGTTGGGGAAACTCACCGCTCCTGGTTTCATTCAATACGTGAGTAGAAAATTGAATCATCTTTAGAGAATGATTTCAAGACGTTTTCATGTTAAATTTGAATTTCTGTCGTAAATTTTAAAAGTTAATTTTTGCGCGACGTCGCATTCCAATTGACGTCTCCGCCATTTGAAGGTAGTCGATAGGAGCGCCGCGTCGTCGTTCATTTTTTCTTTTCAAATCATTTTTTTTGTCAGATTGATTAAAATTATTTTTTTACGCGATAAATTTTGTGTTTCTCTTTGAAATGAGAAAGAAATCTATTTTTATTTGCGAGCCGAGTGGAGAATCCGGAACTTTTCATAGCTTTTCACAATGAAGGCCAAAACTAGTTATAAGATGATTTTGGGAATTGAATGGAAACAACGAAAGCAAAGTTCATTTCCTGGACCGTTACAAAACTACAATTTACTTTATCTATAAGGTAAAAAAAAGTCAAAATTCAGTGGCTACGGGGTCGAACCCGGCTCGTGTGGGCCATAAACAAACGCGCCCCCGACTATCCGGAATCCGGAACTTTTCGTAGCCAAACCACAATGAAGGCCAAAACTAATCGTAAGGTGGCTTGGGGTGTTGAGTGGGAAACAACGAAAGCAAAACTAAATTATTTTTCTAAATTAAAGGAGTTTAAATTCTGAACTCAGAAATAAATTTAATCTAATGTGTTTGATTTCAGAACGAAATCATGCTGACTTTCATCAAAACTCTTCGCGAAAATGGCGTCAAAACCGGGCTACTCACGAACAATTTCTTCATTGATAAGGTAAAAGTTTAAATAGAATATTGAATAGATAAATAAATAGTCTTGTAAAAACTAGCAAAACTTCAAAAATCGCTTCAGGAACGCAAACTCGAGTCAACACCGGTGGATCGAGCGCTTTTCGATGCAGTTGTCGAGAGTCGTCTGGAAGGAATCGAAAAGCCCGATCAGAAAATATATGAAGTAAGAAAATCAAAGATAAAGAGATTCAGTAAACTTTTTTTTGACTGACCAAAGTTTACAGTATTTTCTAGCTTTGCCATTCTCGAGTCGTTGCTGCGGCGCCTGAAATCGAGAGATCCGAGGTGATATTCTTCGATGATATGGAAACGAATTGTGAAGCAGCCAACGAATTTGGATGGAGAGCTATTCATGTATGAAATTTTAAAATAAAATATCTCTTTTAATTCAAAGTTTTAATGAAATCATGATTTTCCAGGTGGGAAAAGACCCAAAAGAGGCAATTCTGCAAGCGATTGAGTTGATCCGACACGAGAACGATTTGCATTTAGAGATCGAGACTTAATATCTTGATAAATTAGAATTTATATTGATATACTAATGTATGTATGGTCAAATAAATATTTCAATATTTTACAAAAAATAAGTCCCAATAAGGTTCCAATACGGTTTCAATACGGTTCCAATATGGTTCGTTTTAGATCTAATACGGCTCCAATACGTTCCAATACGGTTCCAATACGTTCCAATATCCAATAAAAGAAAATTCTTCCTTTCTCCATAGAAACACGTGTTAAAAGCAAAAAGAAAAGATTTTTTTTCGTTTTTCAAATGCTAATATCATTTAAAGATGTTAAAAATCTCAAAATTCTATTAAATTACAGTATAAAGATAAAAATTTGATAATATTTACTGAATTGTACTGATAATTTATAATAGAAATTGTTTAGAATAAGTTACAGTTGGTAAAACGCTCAATAAAGCTTTTTTTGATAGCAAATACTGCCTATCCTACAGCATAAATCTTTCTTATGTTTTCTAATCTTTATCTAACTTTTAAATTCTTTAAAAAAACATTTTATTAAACCCTTTTCTTAAAGCAATAAAGAAATCGTCTTTCTTTTTTGTCAGAGAAATTTGTGAATGAAAGATATGAATCGACGTGGCTTTCTTTCTTTTTCTTCTTTTTCTTTTCTTCTTTTTCTTTTCTTCTTTTCATTTTCTTTGCAAAATTTACCTAAAACTTTCACGTTTTTCATTTTTCAATCAAAAAATACAAGTTTCTTATCGATTTTCTCTCTAAAAGTTCAACGTTTCTTCATTTTCTTTAGTGTTTTATTGAACTTTTTTGCCTTTCTCAGCTGTTTTCTTTTAAAAACTTGGTTTTAATAGGATCTTCATTAAATTTGGCTATGGAAAAGTAGAATTTGTTTTGTATACTCTTTAATAAAAACATAGAGAAAACCCGTCTTGAAGATTAGTGCGCTAAAGTGCCGTTTTTCTGTAGTTAAAATGGCATTTCTTTTCCTTTTCTTTGCAAAATTTGCCTAAAACTCAGTCTTTTTCATTTTTCAATCAAAAAATACAAGTTTCTTATCAATTTTCTCTCTAAAAGTTCAGCGTTTCTTCATTTTCTTTAGTATTTTATTGAACTTTTTTGCCTTTCTCAGCTGTTTTCTTTTAAAAACTTTATTTTCTAATTTTATTAAAATAATATCAACCTATATATAAGTATAATTTATATAATTAGAAGAATATATTAAAAAAAATCAGTTTTAAGCATCCATTGAGCATCCATAAAATCCATTGATCAAAACAAACAAACAAGCGCTTTTCCATAAACCCCACCATCAAATCTCCTCATCGATTTTCCTGCTTCAATATTGATTCAGCAGCTTTTTTTACATTCATTCACTCATAAAGCATTCATTTTTGTGATTGATTTCACTAATAAATCCCAATTTTAATGAAGAAATGATTCCTTCATAACAAGCATTGCAATGAAAGATTTCTCAATGCGCCAGAAAACCCTCTTCATCCTGTTGATTCTTCTCGTTTTCTGGCGAATGTTTCTGCGGAAAATTGTAAGTTCTGAAAGTCCTAATGCTCTATAGAAATTCTTATTTTTATGGATTTTTAACGATTACGATGATGATCAAGAGAATTTGGTCATCACCAAATATGGGCCGATTATTGGGAATTCTTATGTGTTGCAAGATGGAGTGAAAGTCTACGAGTTTCTCGGCATTCGTTTTGCCGCACCTCCAACTGGAAAACTGAGATTTGAGGTAATGAAAAATGCTCTAATAGTACAATAGTTGAATAGTTGAATAGTTAAATGCTCGTTGCTCGTTGAATGCTAATAGTTGAATGCTCGTTGCTCGTTGAATGCTAATAGTTGAATGCTCGTTGCTCATTGAATGCTAATAGTTGAATGCTCGTTGCTCGTTGAATGCTAATAGTTGAATGCTCGTTGCTCGTTGAATGCTAATAGTTGAATGCTCGTTGCTCGTTGAATGCTAATAGTTGAATGCTCGTACAGTCCTCCATCTAACTTCTTTTTAAAAAATCATTTCTTTTCAACTAAATTTTGGTACCAAAAAATACTAGATTTCAAGAGCTATCATTTGACACCATGTAGCACACTATAGCTTAAAGTAGGGCAAATAATGGGTCGTTCAAAGTTAGACTACGCGACTGTACGCCCGTCATTATGGGGCTGGCGGTCTATCTGAAGACGAAAAAGCAGCAATCTGAAGCTTTATATATTTACTTTGATTCAAATTTTTGGGCTGAAACTAAACTGGTATATCAATTGTAAGCTTTTTAGGTAAAATATCATAAAAACCCTGATCCTGATTGTTAATTTTTATCTAATCTTATCTGTCCTTTCACTTCTCGTTGAGTAATTTCCTTTTCAACTTTGCCTGATTTAATTATCAATAAAATATGATCGTTGTTGAATAAATTTCAAGCAAAAACATTTTCTAGAAGCCCCAAGCACCGAATTCATGGAGAAAACCGATGAAAGTGCAAGCATTTGGGCCATCCTGTGTTCCATGTCAAGGGTAGGCCTTTGTCTACTGTCTACCATTGTCTACCTTTCAAAAAAAACTCTACAGAAAACTTCTATATTTGGTTATTCATGTTATTTTTATAGAGGTTTCGCGGAATTCTCCGAGGATTGTCTTTATTTGAACATTTGGACTCCGTCGATAGCGGTTGGGTTTAGTTTGCTAGTTGATTTGACTAGAGGCCAGCGGTAAAAGCTAATTGTTTATTTTCCTTAATAGTGGCAAGCTCTAAATTGTTCGAAATCTGATCGAAAGCGCGCAATTTGTTAATCAACCAGAAATGAAACTGTCAATTAACCAGAGATGATAACTTAGAGATAATATAATATAATATAGATATAGATATAGATATAGATATAGATATAGATATAGATATAGATATAGATATAGATATAGATATAAAAATAAAAAAAAAAAAAAAAAAAAAAAAAAAAAAAAAAAAAAAAAAAAATTATAAATATATATAGCTCTATTTTTCAGATTTCAAATTACCCTGTTGTTGTCTACATTCATGGTGGCGCCTATCTGGCTGGATCGGGGGAACAGGATAGCGAGAGGATTAGAGAAGTGATTTTTAAAGAAAAAAAAATCCTGTTTCTAACTAGTTTAAGACCTCCTTAAACCTTTTTAAAAGCTTAAAAGTCTCAAAGCTAGCTTAAAGTTTCGATTTTAAGTTAATTTTTCAGGTTTACGCCCGAAATGGAATCGTTTTCGTGTCGATTCAGTATCGTCTCGCGTTTCTTGGTAATCTATTTGAGCATCAATGCTCGTGCTTTTGCAAACACACACTTTCTGGCATACTTACTATAGATGATCATTTAGGCTTTCTTACTTTAAACTCCACCGAATTACCGCCAAATTTGGGGCTTTGGGATCAAAATTGGGCTTTACAATGGGTACAGCAAAATATTCACAATTTTGGAGGTGAGAAAAGCTGAGAAATGCAGAAAAACTCGTTGCTTTCAACCATTTGAAATTATTGAAAATCGAATGAAACTCAGGTGATCGAAAGCGAGTCACCATTTGGGGTCAATCAGCCGGTGGGAGTTCAGTGGGACAACATACCGTTTCTCATAAATCTCAAGGTTTATAAAGTATCAAATTTTATGCTCAGCTGATTTTCTTTTTTGAAATCAAATTTCAGGCCTTTTCGCTCAAGTCTTTGAGATGAGCGGTTCACCGTTGGCTGATTTTGCACGCGGTCAAGATGTCGCTGAAAACAGTCGTGAAATTATAGCTCGACTGGGTTGTTCGACTAGAGAAAATGTTAAAGAGTAAGTAGAAGTGATAAAAATTAAATTAAATAGATAAAAGTCTCAATTCGGCTTTTTTCAAAATAACAAAACTTTAAGTTGCCTTCGCTTGAAATCTCTGAACGATTTTTTCGCGGCCGTCGGGGTTAGTTCAGTTTATTTAATTCAATTCAAATCATTTTTATTAGCAAGTCAACTAAAATCGTTTTCTTTTAGACTTGCTTGCCAAATGATTTCAATTTTGCACTTTTCAGTCCAATGGTTGATGGAGATTTCTTTGAGGAACAGGTAGACAAGTATTGGGTTGGTTAATTGAAAACTGCCGGACTTTGAACTAAAATTTATTGAACATAAAACCATGAATTCATTGCGAAATAATTTCCATTATTATTGACGACTTCTGCCCATTTTACAGGCAATTTGCGGATTCTTCTTTCGTAGTAGGATTTGTGTTTTTTGCATTTTGGTTTGTGTGTGAGACAAGTGTGAGACTCAAAAATGGAGGACTGGAAATGTCCCAGTTTGAGCACTTTCTTCAAAAGAAATCCATTTTGGTGTCAATAGAAAAGTTGTAGAGAATCAAAAATGAGGCTTATAGCCAAATTTCCAAAAAGATACACTTAGTAGTTTCGCTTAAAATGCAAGTTTTGCGAAAATTCGTAAATTTCGGATTTCTTGAAAACGAGTTTTTGAATCGTTCGGAAAATTTGGATATAAGCTTCATTTTTGGTTCTCTACAACTTTTCCATTGACACCAAATTGGGTTTCTTTTGAAGAAAGTGCTCAAACTGTCACATATGACAATATCCGGTAGTTTTCAATTCACCAACCCAATAGAAAACTTTAACATCCTAGAAAAACAATCAAATTTAGATCTTTTCAAAAAATTGATTTTATTTTAGCTAGATCAATATTAGTTTTAATTTGAAAAGTCAAAAAAATTCAGCCAGAAGAAGGTATGAAAAGACTGGCAGCAGTCCCAACGCTAATCGGTCTCAATCAAATCGAGGGACGATCATTCAGCAAGTTTTATTGAAATATAATTTGAGATGAAAATCTTTTTTTTTTCATTTATCTTTCAATTTCAGCTTTGAGTAAAGGTTTTCCGTTCTCTTTGTCGCCAAAAATGTTCAACAAAATGACAAACGAGACGTTGATTGAATGGATTAAAAAATGGGTGACAAGTAAAGGATATGGAAAAAAAGCAGATCAAGCAACTGAGGTTTTTGAAGTTTTAAATGAATATTTTAATTTTACCGTTTCAACTTCAGATCTTTTAGGATATTTTCAAATTCTATGCTCATAATCACTCCAACTCTAGCTCCAATTTCTGGGTGGAACAATATGCAAAGGTGTTACGAAATCCTGAAAATTTACCAAAAAAATACTCAACATTTTAGCTTTATAGCGATTATTGCTTTAATGTGCCGCAAATTCGTGAAGCTGTATTGAAATCGAATGTCAGTCAAAAAAAAGGGAATCAAAAAAATTTTAATCTCAAACTTTAGGCAAAAGCAAAAGTCTGGGCTTTCCTTTTCGATCACTACAATCCAGCGAGGTGGCCAACAGATTGGCCATGTCAAGGTTTGCTGTAGTTCGAATAGTTCTATACTATCAAATAAGGTTTATAACTTTGTTTAGAGATTTCTACAAAATTGAGAGAACAAAAATATGCAAAAACTCTTTGTTCTTTTGTTCTTTCAGGTTCTGCCCACTCCACCGAAGCCCCTTATTGTCTACGGAAACCTTTCTTCGAAATGACCAACGATGACAAGAAAGTCTCCAAAATGATGCAGAATTTTATTCTTGAATTTGTGAAAACGGGGTGAATTTAGCTATAAGTAATTCGTAAGCAAAAAAAAAACTAAAAAAAAACACTAAGTGATTTTACAAGTCTCATTTAATAACCTTGACTTGAATCACCGATTTCAGGATGCCTGTTATTCCATCGATAACCTGGGAAACGTTTTCCGATGAGTCACTAGCGTATCTCAGCTTCAAACCAACACCAACAATGGAGAAAGGTATTCAAAGAAGAAAAAAATGCAACTTTATAGACTTATTAAACTTGAAATCTAAGATATTAGGCTATTTCCTCGACAGTTACACATTTTGGACGAAAACGATGACCAAGTATGACTACGATTTTATCACAAGAAGGAATTGGAGTCGATGATTGAAGACATAGAGTTTTCGAAGTGAATTAGGAATAAATATTCTATAGGATTTGCATTTTTGTACAATATAACATTATATTGATACCCGTAAACATAAATGTAAAAGATAATAGTCTAATAGTGCTTCAAGTAGGTCGGCTCTTTGCGTCGCCAGAGGACTTCACTGAAAGAAAACACGGATATCGGTATTGTTTAAAAAATATTACGCACTAGCTATAAGATTATGAGCATGGTTGGCCCTCCAGGGCAGGTCAGAGTCAGGCTAAAGTTCTGGGCATGTCCAAGGTCAGGCCAAAGCTCAGAAAAGTCGTTATCATGAAACGTATCGTTATCGGCCAAAGTCATGAAAGGTCTGACTCTGATCTGTCCTAGCCTGGATAATCCTAGATCCAGCCCTAATTATAGGTCTAGAACCTCTTTATGATAAGAACTTAAGAATAGAAATTAAAACTGAGAAATTATAAGTACTAGAATTTGCATTATTTTTGTACCTGGTCAATTCATTATTATCGCCGACTAAACGCCGCATCTTGTCTCGGCTCTCATCTTTGTCTTTATACGTGTCGTAGCTAAAAACTTGCATAAATTAATGATTAGGCTTTGCTTTTAAATATTCTATCTATCTTGAGTTATATTTAGCCACAATAGAAAAACTTACGCCGTCAAAAGGTGGTGTCGTTTCGGTTCTCGATTCCCGGTGCGGCTCATCTTTTCACCCCTGAAAAGTGGGGTTAACGGGTTTAGATATAAAACGCAAATAGATATTTTTATTTTCAAAAAATATTGTAGTACCTAAAGCCAAGGCCAGTCCTTTCTCCGCCGATCAACGCTTTTTCGCCCATATCGAGCGCAACGGGGATCACTTTACCCTCTCGGCCGCTACTTCCCAGACCAACTCCCGGCATCCAACCCATGCTAAAAAAATCGTTTAATATAAATAAAAAAAAATTGTTTTTATAAAAATTAAGTTTGTTTTTTAGTGAAACTCAAGATATTCAATTTACTAAAGTTCAAACCGTTTCATGAGACGACTTCCAACTCGTTTCGTGTACTGTTCCACATCGACAACATCACTTCCCGAATAACGTCTTTTTCTTGTCTTCGACTTTTCCGAGGGCTTCCGGAATACGGACTCGGCGAGAGAACCGGTTCTAAAATGTTATTTTGAAAGGTTAATTGGAGTGCAAATTTGCGAATCTTTTAGATCTTGGCTCTGTTGATGTAATTCTAAAGGTTGTGGAACATTTGATACGCACCTCGCCCCCTTCGTCATTGGAAATCCAACTATGAGCTCAAATTTCTTGGTGTTGGGCTGTCTAATTTAAATAGTTTTTCTACCAATCGACAGAGAAAGACTTGGCGTATCTAATGATACCAAGAACATTTAAATTGAGACAGTCCAACACCAAGAAATTTGACCTCAAATTTGGATTACCAATAGCAAAAGGGTCGGGGCGCGTATCAAATGTCCGAAAAAGCAATTCTAAAGTGATATTCCCCTGAAACTCTCCCCACCTTCTCCCCTCATCTTCTCGTATCTCGACAGCCTGTTTCGAGTCGATATCGCCAGCTGATTTTCCTTCATAATAGACCGAATAGTCAACATCCCAATCATCGGCCCACAGCCAATCACAATCGGTTCCCTAAAAAAATATTAAAACTAGTTCAGTTATCCAGATAAAACTATACCTTTTCCCTTTCGTCCCAATATTCTTTGTCCATATTCCAAACGAGACCCGGTCCTCCTTTCTCCCAAACAACCTGAAATTTACTAGGTAACTGCTTCAAGAACTTTAAGTAAAATAAATATGATAGAATTGATCTTACTATATCCTAACTTTTCCCAAACTTCTACCTCCATCTCCTCTTCATATTTCTTTTGCTTTGTTCGATCTTGTTCGGTGACATCATCGTAAAGCGCTTCATGTCTAAAAAGAGGATTTTTGAAATTTGAAATTGAAAATATGTTTTTAAGGATCAGCCAAACATTTCAAACCTCTCCCACTCCTCGCATTGATCGTCATCATCGTCGGCTTCCTCGTCGGTTGGCAGGGCTTCTTCCTGGATTTGTTTTGTCAAGTTTTGCAATTTTACTAGTTAAATGTAAGGTTATGATATTAAAAATTTAACCATTAGTATCTTTACGTAAAATCTTGATATTTTAGGTCTCACATTTTCCGAAGTGCTCTCTTCCTCTCGCTCTTTGTCGGGCCCAAATTTGACTCCCGAGCGGCTAGTTCCTGGGGCGTTTCTTGATTTATTTCCTAAATATTTAATATTTATAATATTCAGTCATATTTTGTAATTCCTAATTTGTGAATAAATCTACCATATTGAAATGGAACAGCCCCGAATTTCCGCCGTCTCCGCAAGCGTTTCAGCCCGAGTTTTGTGATGATTGATGGTGGGAGCTTGCAAAGAGAGATCTGGAATCTTGGTGTAATGACTGCTATAATGAACTGCCCTACAGTAACCATTCTAAAATTTATTCAATTACCTGTTCAAAGAAATATTCAGTCGGCGTTCCCACATTCCCTTTCGGCATCGCTTCGGGTGGGCGGAGTTCGATCATTTGAAGGAGATCCGTTGCTGACAGTTGGCAGTCCTCTGCTTCGCTCTCGTTCAACAATGTAGTTGGCTTGGTCTATGAGCAAGTTTTAAACTGATTGATAGTTTTCAATTGATATCTGTTGTATAGGGTCTCAGGTGTAGAGGTGTCTCAAAATTATCCGGACAACTTTTTAGAAAAGTAGTTATCGAACGCTTAATTTATTTCAAAGTGTCAAGTGTCAAGTAGAGGATTGTAGCCCTTAATCTTGGCTACATCTATCTGCTGAAAACTTCCCAATCGGATGTATACAGCTCATTTAACAAGTCCTTGAATGAGCACCAGTCGATCCCTATCCAGCGCTCTGTCATTTTTGACGATTTTCTAGATAAAATTTTTTACCTAAAAACGATTTTATTCAGTACGATTTGTGTGCATTTTGTTTAGAAAAGTTATTTCCAACAATTTCATAGCGCTACAACAACTAATATAACGAGATGCTCATGTGAACTAAATATCGAAAAATGATCAATTTTATTTTTTTCTTTGCATCTTCAAAGAAGCTAGTCACCAGCTTGATTTTGGTTATAGCAGGTTAGCTAAAACAGTTGAAAGTTATCTTTAACATTATTAATGGTGTTAAATGATATTTTTGCATAAAATAAACCTTGACAAAAACTTGTTCGGACAATTTGTTATGTAGAAAATCGTTAAAAATAGTAGCGCGTCGGATAGGGGACTTGTTAAATGAGCTGTATACATCCGATTGGGAAGTTTTCAGCAGATAAATGTAGCCAAGATTAAGGACTACAATTCTCTACATAGCACTTGACACTTTGAAATAAATTAAGCGTGCGATAACTACTTTTCCAAGAAGTTTCCCGGATAATTTTGAGACACCATGTAGATCTTTGAGAATGCAGCAAATGCAGCGGTCAGCTCAAGTAAATGCAACTCACATTGATCACTTTGATCGGAGTGATGAAGCATCGACGGGCGATTCGAAGGTTCGGTCGGTTGAAATCAATCCAATTCTCTCTAAAATCTGTACGTTAAAAGTTTAAACAAGCTTGCCTTAAATGTCACGTTAAATAACTCACTTATGATAATCTTTGATGAATTCTTCTCGATCTTCGGCTTTCGCAAAACGGACCACACAGCAAAAAGTATTCGTTTTCTCATCGTTTTCCCTTTTCTGAAGATATCATTCGTAAAATAACATATAAAGTATCACACCAACCTGAATCTCCGGTCGATGCTTGAAATGGAAACAGTCAAAGCGAGAGTTCTCGATAAAATTCGAAAAGAATGCACGTAGATGAGCCGATCGAAATCCCGATGGGATATTTCGGATCAGGGCAAAGAATTTTCCTGAATTTTTTTAACGTATTTTAAGCTTTAAACAAAATTGAACCTGAAATCATGGGTGCTTCGAAAGTTTCTTGACTTGTTGATGGTTTGAGATAGTGATCCATGATGGATCTCATTGTGAGACGAGGTGGATTTGATTCGCTCATCTAGAAATAAATGGTAAAGCCGAAGAATTTTACAGAAGTGAGCTGTTGAACAAAAGGAAAACACAGTTATGAAAATGATTGGAAAGAGTACGCGATTGAACAAAGAACACAAAATGGAAAGAATTTGAGGGCGTGATTGAGGTCAGCTAAAAGGTGAAAGAGAAATAAAACGAAAAAAAGAAAATTTTCAAGTAAAAAAGGTTTTCATAGTTAGAAAGCTTATAATTTAATAAGAAAATAAATAACAAAAACAAAAATAACAAAATTTTATACAAGGTTTTTGTTTTGAATTTGAAATTTGAAACCAATTTGAAAGACAAAACGGCTAGATCAAATTACAGAAAATTGTCGATTTTTCTCTTTGTATAACTCCGTCCGTTTGTTTCCACAAGCTCTGATATGTCAAAATTTGAATTCGACGCCCTAAAATTACCTAGAAAAACAACTTTTGAAATAGAAATTGGTTAATATTAGCTTTTTAGAGCTTTTTTTAAAACGCGAAAAAAGGTGCGCTGATGGGCAAGGTGCGCAAAAAAAGGTGCGCAAATGTCCGGGTGCGCAAAAAAAAGGTCGCATTTGTCCCACTCCCAGTCAGTCTATTCAAAATTACATGAGATATTCAGTTAAAGAAATGAAAAATTTGTCAAACAAAAACTTTTCTACAAGAAAATTTGTGCTTTCCCAGTTCTTGCGTTTCAGAGTGCACACATCTTAAAAATACGTTTATTCACACGAATAATAATGGTACACAAGCACAACCCTAAATGTAGGAAAAAAGAAGCAATAATCTAGCCGGTGGGATCGAACCCCTGACCTCCCGACTAAGATACAGGGCTTTTAGCCAGTCGGCCATGGCAACGACATCTGCCCTCTGGCACTCACGTAGTACCTGCAACACTCTTTAGAGCCAAAACGGGATCAAAATTTGTATGCACATTCATTGAGCAATGTAGTTATTAACTAGAATTCCCCAGATGACGAGATCAGCGATCAACTTTGGAAAAAGATAACACCCGTTCTTTGCTGCCACGGCTTATCGGGTGTTTCGGGGAGAAAGGTCGATCCAAGAAATCCCTCACTTTATTCCAAAAAGACAAAAATGTTGAGTGCTTTTATTTTTCTTGGCTTAATTGAAATAATCTTTTCTCAAAATCCATTGGTGATCACAAAATATGGTCCTGTTGTTGGTACAACATACACAACGACGAATGGGGCGAAAGTCTCCGAGTTTATCGGAGTCCCCTTTGCCGCGCCTCCAATTGGGAATCTTCGGTTTGAGGTGGGGTTTGAAAAGGATAAAAGTCGATAGATTGAGATTACGGTAGGTCTTGAAAGTTGACATGTTTTAGAAAACGAGGCCCATCTATGAGTCTTTGTACTTCAAAATTTCGTTTAGAAACCCCAGACACCAGTGCCATGGACTTCTCCATTGACTACGAACAAGTACGCGCCGGGATGTATCCCGTGCTCAAGGTTGGATAATTGATAGATATTTGAATTGAACAACTTCCAGAGACGATAGCACATCCGAGGATTGTCTCTACTTGAACATTTGGACTCCATCTTTAAATGTAAGTAGTACCTTTGATCAGCTATTGACCAGAAAATTTAGAATACACTTTACCCGGTTGTCGTCTACATTCATGGTGGTGGTTACACGAGTGGAAATGGATATATGGACAACAATCAAGCTAGAGAGGTTGGTGATAGGTGTTGGACCTGGGAATTAGAGTGTTTTCCTTTGGATAATGCATTTTTTTAAAACGCACACTTGGGAAAAATTATTGCAAAAAATTGGCGCAAAAAAAACGAGCGGCCACTTATATCCGAATTCTTTTAAAGATATTCAGCCGTTTAATTGATTTGGTGGGAAATTCCCTTCAAATGTAAAGATATTCAATTTACTCGACGTGTAAAGAGGATTGCTCGTACCAAAAGTTGATTTTTGGTCTAAACAAGTAACTTTTTAGATCTATGCTCAAATGGGAATCGTTTTCATCACAATCCAATACCGACTCGGATTTCTTGGTATCATTTTATAGAACTTTACAAGAATTTTGCCTTTTTAGGTTTCATGACATTGAACGACACGCGTTTACCGGCAAATCTCGGGCTCTGGGATCAGAATATGGCGTTGAGATGGGTACAAGAGAATATCGGGAAATTCGGAGGTTTGGAAAAATCTAATTGTAAGGTACGTGTCTCAAATATTTTAGGCAATTCGAAACGAGTCACCATTTGGGGCACTTCGGCTGGTTCGTCGTCGGTTGGGCAACACACTTTGTCACCGAAATCACAAGGTTTCAATCAAAATATCCAGTATCATACTTTGCTTCTGAAATATTAGGTATGATTTTTTATATATAAGCACATAATATTATGGTAAAATTCTGGTTAAAGTACTTCTGGAGGAAAAGCAAGTCGATTACGTACCTTTACAATTAGATTCGTTAACCAACTTTAAAAGTTATACACCCTAATATTTATTGGTATACTGTAGTAAGCTAGATGATGTTGAGCATAATCATTATTTAAAAGACAAGATAGAAATTCTAGATTTTATTCTAGGTTTATTCCAACAAGCCTTTGAACAGAGCGCCTCTCCAGTGGCTGCTTTTGCTCGCGGAGATTTCAATGTGGAATACACGATGAATATTCTCGTTCAACTTGGATGCCCACTTCATGGGGATGTCAAGAGGTTTGACACCTTTATTTTTTTGTTACATTTCCAATGCCCTAGCTGCCTTCGCACCAAGACAATGGCCGAGTTTTGGCAAGTGACACAGGTGAGTGGGGTTGAATGAGAGGAAAAGCTTATGGGTTAATTAATCAATTGAAAGTAGATCTGAAACTAGCATAAATGTGGCGAATAGCCGCTACAAGTTGGGGGAAATTGTATTCAAATTACGTCTCCATTTTGTCCTCAATACAGTAGCTTCTCCGTGGCAACTGAATATCTTTGCGTAGACTTTTCCCTCATTTAAGCTGTCAAATTTGTTGTTTCGGGTTTTCTTTTCAATAGTTGCAAGTTAAATCGACAAAATTGTGGTAAATTTTGTTTTCCCTTTACCTCTTGCTTGGCAAAGAAAGTCGATTTTTCATCATTTTTCAATCATTTTGTGCTAAACGCTGGTTAATGCTAAAAATATGTGTTATATCTCAAAAAAAATTACCCATTCTCTACTTTAATTTGTTACCTAAGCGCGCAGAAACAAACGTATTGGTGTCGAGATATGAGCGTTTGTTTGAGAGTAAACTTAGACTATGCGACGCTCCCATAGAGGGTGCTTCTATAAGAATATTTACGGTAGTTGGCTATGGTTAAGAGTACTAAGTCTAGCAGAGAAATATTTCTTACAATAAACTGAAATAAGTTTAAAATTTTCAGGGTTGCACGATGAGCGACTTGGACTTTATCCCGCTTTCACCGATGGTCGACGGGGATTTCTTCGCAGAAGAAGTAACATTTATATTGTTTTAGATTTGACCATTCTATTTCTTAATTAAATTCTAAAAAACCATGTAAGTTTTAGCCAGAACAAGCCATTTTACACGCTCCAGTAATCCCAACTTTGATCGGCCTCAACATGAACGAGGGACGATTGTTTGGTTTGTTCTAATGAATGTTAAGCCAAATCTAGCCTATTCTTGTTCAGAAATCGTTAAATTACCATATTTATTCAAATTGAAGGGCCCTCTCTATTAGAGGAGCCCCCTTTAGACGTAATTTTTCATTTTTTTTCGGATTTGTCAACTCATAGAAAGTTAAGCATAGAAAAATGCTTAACTTTTTAAAGACTTCCAAAGGCTTTAAAGAATATTTATCGACTAAAAAAGGCTTTTAATAACGTTGAAAACCGGATGAAAATCCAACAAAAACAGAATACATGAGTCGGCTTTTCTATTAGAATGTTTATGGTAAGCTGTTCAGCAAGTCAAAGCAAACAACAACCCAACACTTTAGTGCTTCAAGTAAGCGAGCCATTCTCGATCGCGCCGAGTCTCTACGATATAATGACCGATGATGTTTTCTATGATTTAATCGAGCAATGGGTTGCCAATCGAGGTTACAATGAACAAGCACAACAAGCTGCTGAAGTGAGAATATTGAGTTGATTGGTTTAATTAGTTTCGACAGGATATCTTTCAATTCTATGCTCAAAACAATCAAAACGCGAGTGATCACTACTTTTGGATCGAGCAATGGACAAGGGTTGGAGAATCGTTTTTTCAGAAATTTTCTGATTTCAGCTCTTCACCGACACTTTCTTCAATGTGCCTGCGGTGCGAGAGGCGGCATTGAAATCTCAGGTTCGATTATTTAATTGAATTGGATAAAGATTAGAAAAACTGAATATACACAGATTACTGGACTTGAATAAATGCCTCTTTAAAGAAAAGAGTTTTAGCTTCATAATTATTTAGGCGCAATCCCCAGTGTACGCCTTTGTGTTGGACTATTTCAATCAGCAGACGTGGCCGGCAAACTATCCGTGTCAAGGTAAAAGAGCTGTAGAACAACGCCTAGCATTTATCTTCAAGTTTGAAATGAAGAACGTGTGCCAGATAGATTGTGTTTTTGTTTTTGATTTTGAGCATGAGGAAATCTTCATCTTTAGGCTCCACCCACGGCTCCGAGGTTCCCTATTGTTTCGGAGTGGGCGTCAATTTCACGCCCACACAAGAAGATATCACTGTGGCGACTTACATGAGAGATTTCATCATTCAATTCCTTAAGACTGGGTTTGGCAAGCAAAATTTTAGCTGATCTAGCAAAATCTCTTCAGAAATCCGAACATCGCCGCTTTCAAATGGGATCCATTCACTGCCAATCAACTCCAATATCTCAGCTTTAAACCTAAACCTGCAATGACAACAGGTTGGCAAAAGTTATACCGATGGGATATTTTGAATTAGGAAAAAGAATTTTTCTGAAATTTTTAGCGTATTTTCTAATCTTTCATGTTTTTTTAGCTGATTCATTCCATTTAGGTCTCTTTGATGATAGCTACAATTTTTGGACAAAAACGATGCGAAAATATAATTTTGATTTTGTGACAAGGAGAGCCTGGGATGCTTGAAAGGAAATCGAAAATTTGGATTGTAAAATAAATAGTAAAAATCTCAAGATATAAACAAAAAAATAATCAAATCCTTCTTCTCAGAAGAAATTCCTTTTTGTTCTTATCAGAAACGGGTTTCCGTCTAGAGATCGCCGTTTGAGGCTCTTCATTTTGTGCAATTTTTCAAATGTTACTCTTTCTCATTTTCTTTTCCTTAATTGAAATAATCGCTTCTCAAAATCCATTGGTGATCACAAAATATGGTCCTGTTGTTGGTACAACATACACAACGACGAATGGGGCGAAAGTCTCCGAGTTTATCGGAGTCCCCTTTGCCGCGCCTCCAATTGGGAATCTTCGGTTTGAGGTGGGGTTTGAAAAGGATAAAAGTCGATAGATTGAGATTAGGGTAGGTTTTGAAAGTTGACACGTTTTAAAATGCAAAATACTTTTTAGAAACCCCAGCCACCGATCCCTTGGACAGCTCCAAAACATGTAGTCGCTTATCAACCAGCATGTGTTCCCTGTGAACGGTAAAATGAAAACAAAACGCAAATATAGAAATCTTAGAGAACAGTACACTTTTTCTGAAGATTGTCTCTATTTGAACATTTGGACTCCATCTTTGAATGTAAGCAAGGATTTTTGATTAGAATCTTTCAATCTTTTTCGATCTTTCAGAATACCCTTTTCCCTGTGGTTATTTACATTCATGGTGGTGGGTATATCAATGGAGCTGGATCTATGGATAATCGACAAATGAGAGAGGTTGGATATCTTAAGATTTGAGATTTACATCTGAGTGCTGACTATCAATTTTCTTGTTTAGATCTACGCTCAAAACGGAGTCGTTTTTGTGTCGATTCAGTATCGACTTGGAGTTCTTGGTATAATTTTTACTAAAACTCTTACAATTACTACTAGAAACTTAAAAATAGAGAACAAAATGGTTTCGGTTTTAGGTTTTATGACATTAAATGACACCCGTTTACCGGCAAATCTCGGGCTATGGGATCAGAATATGGCGTTGAGATGGGTACAAGAGAATATCGGGAAATTCGGAGGTTCGGCATAAAAAAAGTCATGAGATTATTTGCAACAAAGCTTACAAAGCATTTAAAATCAATAAGCGGTTTGTTATAGGCGATTCAAAGCGAGTCACCATTTGGGGCACTTCGGCCGGTTCGTCGTCGGTTGGGCAACACACTTTGTCACCGAAATCACAAGGTTGGCTCAAAATGTTAAGCTATTTAATCCTATTAGATTGCAGGTCTATTCCAACAAGCTTTTGAACAAAGCGCCTCCCCGATTGCTGCTTTTGCACGCGGTAATGAGAATGTGGAATTTGCGATGAATACAATCATTCAATTGAGATGTTCGACTCATGGGGATGTTAAAAGGTGTTAAAAGATATTCAGCTAAACAACAAAATATTTAGTTGTCTTCGTACCAAATCTCTTGATGATTTTTTCAACGTAGGTAAGGGTTGTCATTACAATGATCTCACAATTTTTGCGACTTCTCCGATGATTGACGGGGATTTCTTCACGGAACAAGTTCTTTATAAAGATTAGACTTGATTAATAAAATTTCAGCCTGAACAAGCCATTCAAAGTGCTCCAGTGATTCCCACTTTGATTGGTCTCAATTCAAATGAGGGACGATTGTTCAGTTAGTTTTCAGATTGATTTTAAGTTTGAGAAAAGATTTGAAACTCAAATTCAGTCCTTCAAGCAGCACTGCCCTTTTCACTTGCATCCCAATCCTGGAATTCGATGACCGATGATGTTTTCTATGATTTAATCGAGCAATGGGTTGTCAATCGAGGCTACAATGAACAAGCACAACAAGCGGCTGAAGTGAGAAGATTGAGTTGATTGATTGAATTAGTTTCGACAGGATATCTTTCAATTCTATGCTCAAAACAATAAAAACGCGAGTGATCACTACTTTTGGATTGAGCAATGGACAAGGGTGGGTGATTGGATGATGAATGAATGTAGTGAATAGATATTCTAACAAAATTCTAAATTCTAGCTTTTCACCGACTTTTTCTTTAATGTTCCAGCTGTCAGGGAGGCAGTGTTGAAATCACAGGTTGTTTAAGTACATAAAAACGTTAGATAACAGTTGATCAGGCCAAATCCCCAGTTTATGCTTTTGTTTTGGACTATTTCAATCAAGAAACCTGGCCAGCTAATTATCCATGTCAAGGTGAAATCTAAGGAATAATTAGCTAATCAAATAGCTAATCAAATAGCTAATCAAATAGCTAATCAAATAGCTAATGTAAACCAAGAAATGATTTACCATAGAAAGTCTAGCTCTATCGTAATTAATTTCTTGTCTTATCGTATTATAAAAGAAATTACAATGATTGAAAATCTAGGTCTTTAGGTTCAACGCACACTTCCGAGATGCCATATTGTCTGGGCGAGAATGTTAATTTCACTCCCACACAAGAGGATGTTACTGTAGCCAATTTTATGAGAGAATTTATCATTCAATTCATTAAGACTGGGTTTGACAAGTAAAATCTTAGCTCATCTAACAAAATCTCTTCAGAAATCCGAGCATCGCCGCTTTCAAATGGGATCCATTCACGGCCAGTCAGCTTCAATATCTCAGCTTTAAACCTAAGCCTTCAATGTCGACAGGTGAGCAAAAGTTATAAAAGAAAATAACAACATTTTAGCATAATTTAAGCTAACGAATCAGTTTAGATCTCTTTGTTGACAGCTACAATTTTTGGACGAAAACGATGCAAAAGTATAACTTTGACTTTGTGACAAGAAGAGCCTGGAGTGCTTGAAGAAATGAAAGATTTGTGCCACAAAATGCTTATTTAATTAAGTACACTCTTTACAAACAAATAAATATTTTGCCAGTCATTTTCCTTATCAGAAACGAGTGACGTCTCTCTCAGTTTTCTCTCCGAAAATCATTAATTCGTTTTCGAACTTTATTGCTTCTCACGATCAAGGCTAAATCCTCTAAATGTTACTCTTTCTCATTTTCTTTTCCTTAATTGAAATAATCGTTTCTCAAAATCCATTGGTGATCACAAAATATGGTCCGGTTGTGGGTACAACATACACAACGACGAATGGGGCGAAAGTCTCCGAGTTTATCGGAGTCCCCTTTGCCGCGCCTCCAATTGGGAATCTTCGGTTTGAGGTGGGATTTGAAAAGGATAAAAGTCGATAGATTGAAATTAGGGTAGGTTTTGAAAGTTGACACGTTTTAAAATGCAAAATACTTTTTAGAAACCCCAGCCACCGATCCCTTGGACAGCTCCAAAAAATGTAGTCGCTTATCAACCAGCATGTGTTCCCTGTGAACGGTAAAATGAAAACAAAACGCAAATATAGAAATCTTAGAGAACAGTACACTTTTTCTGAAGATTGTCTCTATTTGAACATTTGGACTCCATCTTTGAATGTAAGCAAGGATTTTGATTTGATTGATTAGATTGTGATTGATTACTGACCGCCGGGGCGCCCGCCGCAGCGGGGGGAATGGCCATACCACATGAGCTAACAGTTTTTGGCCATTTTCCAGCCTAGCTGAGGCGGCAGGACGCTTGGCTCATTGGGGGATTGATTAGATTGATCAATCTTTCAGAACACCCTTTTCCCTGTGGTTATTTATATTCATGATGGCGGGTATCGACAGGGATCTGGAGTCATGAATAATCGACAAATGAGAGAGGTTTACAATGTGTTTTGTGATAGGTTTACCATGTCTTTCACATATTTAGATCTATGCTCAAAACGGAATCGTTTTTATTTCAATTCAATATCGCGTCGGATTTCTTGGTAACTTATAAGAACGGTCGTTTAGTGAAATTTCTTAAATGAGTCCAGATGAGTCCTAGATTTTGTCAATCAATGACAACTTTTAAGTACCTAATCGACGCTGTTAGCTTATGGTTTCAGGTTTTATGACATTGAACGACACTCGTTTACCGGCAAATCTCGGGCTATGGGATCAGAATATGGCGTTGAGATGGGTACAAGAGAATATCGGGAAATTCGGAGGTTTGGCAAAAAGACTTGACAAGGAAAAGGCAATAGTAGGGTGTGGCTAAATGAGATAAGCCATAAACGCAGAATTTCACGCTGATTCCGAATCTGCTTTTTGTTTTTGCAAAAGCGCTTTCTATAAAAAGTTATACGTGTTGAAGTCTTAGGGCGAAAATGCAAAAGTTTGGAGCCAAATAGGGATGCCTTTATAACGGTTCTTTCACGGATCCCAAACGTGACTTGATAGTATAGTTGATAAGAGGCTGGCATACAAAACGAGCGCTTCATTTTCTGCTCGAGTTCGATCGCTTTTTGGCAAAACTTTTGTTTCTCTTGTGCTATGGGCTAAATATAAAAGTTACAGGTGATTCAAAGCGAGTCACCATTTGGGGCACTTCGGCCGGTTCGTCGTCGGTTGGGCAACACACTTTGTCACCGAAATCACAAGGTTGGCTCAAAATGTTAAGCTACTTAATCCTATTAGATTGCAGGTCTATTCCAACAAGCTTTTGAACAAAGCGCCTCCCCGATTGCTGCTTTTGCACGCGGTAATGAGAATGTGGAATTTGCGATGAATACAATCATTCAATTGGGATGTTCGACTCATGGGGATGTTAAAAGGTGTTAAAAGATATTCAGCTAGACAACAGAATATTCAGTTGTCTTTGTACCAAATCTCTTGATGAATTTTTCAATGTATCACAGGTTTTGTTCTGCAAGGGAAATGAAAATTAGTAAAAATTTTTCACAGGCTTGTCATTACAATGATCTCACAATTTTCGCAGTATCTCCGATGATTGACGGGGATTTCTTCACGGAACAGGTTTATTAAATCAAAATATTGGGTTCGTGAATTGAAAACTGCCGGACTTTGAACTAAAATTTATTCAATATAAAACCATGAATTCATTCCAAATAATTTCCATTATTATTGACGACTTCTACCCATTTTACAGACAATTTGCGGATTCTTCTTTTGTAGTAGGATTTTGGTTTTGAATCGAAAAACTTCCAAAGCCAACTTTTGACTGCTTCTTCCGAATCGAAGTGTTCTCCCGCAAGCTCATTACTCATGATCCGGAATAAATAGTAATCAAAAGGGTCGAGGTCCGGACTGTCTGGGGAATGCGCCAAAAGTTCCCAAGCAAGGCTATTTATTTTAGAGCGAGTCAGTTTTGCTGAATTGAATCGAAAACTGCCGGACTTTGAACTAAAATTTATTCAATATAAAACTATGAATTCATTCCAAATAATTTCGATTATTATTGACGTCTTCTGGCCATTTTACAGGCAATTTGCGGATTCTTCTTTCGTAGTAGGATTTTGGTTTGTGTGTGAGACAAGTGTGAGACTCAAAAATGGAGGACTGGAGATGTCCCAGTTTGAGCACTTTCTTCAAAAGAAACCCATTTTGGTGTCAATAGAAAAGTTGTAGAGAATCAAAAATGAGGCTTATAGCCAAATTTCCAAAAAGATACACTTAGTAGTTTCGCTTAAAATGCAAGTTTTGTGAAAATTCGTAAATTTCGCATTTCTTCAAAACCAGCTTTTGAATCGGTCGAAAAGGAATTTCTCTACCCCCCATTGCACAAAAGGGTTTTTTTGAGAAAGGCTCAAACTGTCACATATGACAATAGCCGGCAGTTTTCAATTCACGAACCCAATAGAATACAAAGCTTTGAATTGAATGAATTTCAGCCTGAACAAGCTATCCAAAATGCTCCAGTAATCCCTACTTTGATTGGTCTCAACTCTAATGAGGGAAGAATATTCAGTGAGTTGTTTTTCAAAAGTCATTAAATTGGGCCTGAATTAGGGCCGATAGAATTGTAAAATATAATTCTGATGAAGTTTTATAGTCTTTTTTTTGCGACAATCTTTTCTTGGCTCCACAAAGAACTCTTGTCGCAGATTTGGGTTTTTTGTCGCAAATATTGTTGATGCCTTGCTTCCAAAGATAAACAAAATTCATACTCTCTTAAAAGAGACGAAACAAGCGACTTTTTGCGCTTGGTCCCGAGGCGATCCATCCTTTTTGCAAAAATCACTAACACCTGGGGAATCGAACTTACCATCCACGCTGGATGAGCGCCATAAACCACTCGTAGCCAGCGCCATAAACCACTCGGCCACCACTCAGCACTTTTCGCATGTCTGTCTGGGCCTTTTCTCGAAAATGGCTGTGTTGATTAACTTGAAACTTACAGTCGGCAAAAAAGTCTTGCACCATTGTCTCTCAGAGACTTAAAACAAAAATTTTTCCGTAAAAATAATCGTTTCAGAGAAAACTTTTTCATAACTAATTCTACTATTTTTGTCTAGTTTCCGGACATATTAGCCATTTTTATTACAAGCGACTCCTTTTTACGTAAAACAAAGTTTTATCAGAGACAGCCGGTTTAGAAAGCAAAAAAAGTCTTGCACCATTGTTGTATTCTGTTGTTTACTATGGTATAGACGACATTTAATGCCTTCTCCGTTTGTACTTTTAGTAACTGAGTCTGACTCAAAAACTATATTCTATACCCAACTTTTTCCCTACTTTCAGAATATCCAATCAAATTTTCAAAAAATTTAACCGTTTTTTCTTAAAAATTCGCTGTCTTGGTGGCCGAGTGGATAAACAGATAAAGATAAAGAAAAATGCCCGGACAGACATACGAAAAATGCTGAGTGGTGGCCGAGTGGCCTAGGGCGCTGACTACCAGTTCACGGTGAATGGCCAGTTTACGGTCGATCCCGTAGGTGCTAATGTTTTTTGCAAAAAGTTCAATTTGCAAATTCAAATTGGGCTTAAAAGTGGAGTCAGCGTGCTATTAACTGCCCTCACCCTTTATCTGTTACTCAATTTTGAAATTGTTTGTCCCAAAAATTGCGTTAATCGTGAGCTAGAGGGCTACTATTTTTTCCTTGAGTATTCCAAAAGGAAAGTACTCTATACCGGATGGGTTTGCCAGAAAGTGAGCGATTACACGGAAGCACAAAGACCATCTCATCAGTTAGGATTTTTTGCATTGTGGATGGTAAAAAAGACATTCTTTTTTTACGATCTACAATGAAGCTGTAAATTTGCAGTCGGGGTTTTTGAGATCACGAAATCGATTGGAGTTATTTATTTTATTGATTCCATCAATTGGAACTTCATTGGTCTAAAATTTAAAATACTTTAGCTCTCGGAGGTTCATTGCCCTTTTCACTTGCACCTCAATCCTGGAATTCGATGACCGATGATGTTTTCTATGATTTAATCGAGCAATGGGTTGCCAATCGAGGCTACAATGAACAAGCACAACAAGCGGCTGAAGTGAGAAGATTGAGTTGATTGATTGAATTAGTTTCGACAGGATATCTTTCAATTCTATGCTCAAAACAATAAAAACGCGAGTGATCACTACTTTTGGATTGAGCAATGGACAAGGGTGGGTGATTGGATGATGAATGAATGTAGTGAATAGATATTCTAACAAAATTCTAAATTCTAGCTTTTCACCGACTTTTTCTTTAATGTTCCAGCTGTCAGGGAGGCTGTGTTGAAATCACAGGTTGTTTAAGTACATAAAAACGTTAGATGACAGTTTATCAGGCCAAATCCCCAGTTTATACTTTTGTTTTGGACTATTTCAATCAAGAAACCTGGCCAGCCAATTATCCATGTCAAGGTGAAATCTAAGGAATAATTAGCTAATCAAATAGCTAATCAAAAAGGTGAAATCTACAATACAATTTTGGAATAACTATTCGAATCAAGTGAAGGAATTGGCAAGAAAAAGTAGATTTCTGGAGAGGGAATTGAAGCTTCGACCTTGATCTTTTGCTTTCAAGGCAATTGCTTTAACCATTGAGCTATTCGCTACCTTGATTTGCCTAGAGAAAGAGGGAAAGACAAGGGGAAGAAGAAAGAAATAAAGAAAGAAATAAAGAAAGAAATAAAGAAAGAAAGAAAGAAAGAAAGAAGACAAAATAAACCAAGACGACTTTAGGCTCCACACACGAATCTGAGATGCCGTATTGCCTTGGTGAAAGCGTTAATTTCACTCCCACACAAGAGGATATCACTGTGGCAAATTTAATGAGAGAATTTATCATTCAATTCATTAAGACTGGGTTTGACAAGCAAAATTTTAGCTGATCTAGCAAAATCTCTTCAGAAATCCGAACATCGCCGCTTTCAAATGGGATCCATTCACGGCCAATCAACTCCAATATCTCAGCTTTAAACCTAAGCCTTCAATGGTGACAGGTGATCGAGAAAATAAGAGTTTTAGAAGTAAGATGTATGCAATGAAACCGTTTAGGTTTTTTTGGTGACAGCTATAATTTTTGGACAAAAACGATGAGAAAATATAGCTTCGATTTTGTGACAAGGAGAGGCTGGAGTGCTTGAATGGCTTAAAAATGAGTGGAGTTTAAATTTTCAATATTAATAAACACTTTATTAAAGAAGATTTTTCTTTCTTTTATCCTCCACGTCCACGTCCAAAGCCGTATTTAGCTGAATAGTAGCGATCAGGGCCATAGCTGAGATATCGAGGACGACGAAGGAAAGCTGAAAGAGAATTTCCATTAACTGAACCTTTCCATCAAGGCGCGTTTAATTAAAACCAAAAAATTAACACAAATTTGTAAGAATCTTAAGTGAAATGCAAATATCTTATCGTAACAATTGTAGATTCGAGTTATTATTGGGTAGATTCGAGTTAGTATTGATCTTTATAAAATAAATAACGAAAGACTAACTCAAAAGCTGTTGTAAATAAGTAAAATCTAATCTTATACTCTGAATTATTCAATATATAATATAAAAATGTGAAATAAAAATGTGTTTTCCTTTGTTAGTGTTGCGATGTGCAATCGGCTCGCATTGCAATTTAAGATTTTTCGCATTTTTCTTAGCACCAACCCTTTGATTTTGATTATTTTGACTATCATTCGATGCAAAATAAAATTGTGCATCGCATGATACCAAAACCAACTCAAACAAAATAAATACCGAAAGACTAACTCAAAAGCTGTTGTTAAAAAGTAAAATCTAATCTTATACTCTGAATTATTCAATATATAATATAAAAATGTGAAATAAAGATGTGTTTTCCTTTTTAAAACTCACTCCCAAATCCACCAACAAGTCCCTCAACGGGAGCGGTGAAATAGATCAATGAGATCACCAAAAATAGCAAAAATGTTAGCTTCATTTTATCTGAAATAGAGAATTAGATAAAAAAAACTTTAAAAATCAATAGAAAATTTAAAGAAATTTAAAGAAATTAGAAAAAGCGGATGTTTATTCTAAATTTCTAAACTTTGTATAGCTTCTCTCGAAGTTTTGTCACAATTTTCAAAATCTTGCATAAATTCTTGCAATCTTATGGCATAAATTGCATAAATGGCATGGTATAAATGACATAAATTCACTCATCTTTATAAATGACAATGGGGGATAGGCTAATTTCCGCAACAGAGTCATTTGCGCAACTGGGTCGTTTGCGCAACTCGTCATAACTTTCTACTAAGTCGACCAGTCTTTATGATTTTGGTTTCATTTTGTTACACTTATTGAGATCTACAAAATGACACCAAAATCATAAAGATTGGCTCACTTAGAAGAAAGTTATGGCGAGTTGCGCAAAAAAATTGCGGAAATTAGCTTACAGCTCTTGCTTACAGCTTACAGACTTGCTTTCTTGCTTGCTTACAGCTTACAGACTTGCTTACAGCTCAAAGAGTTAGTGCAAAATGAAAACAAAAATAGAAAAAAACAAAGAAATCGGCTAATCGCCAAAAAAAGAAAACCTGGAGGGTTACGGTAGTTTAGTGCATTTTAGTGTGGTGCACAAAGATTTTTCTCTGAAAAAGCTTGAAAGTAAATTATTGGATGAGCCTACCGTAAATACTGTAATAGTACCGCACCCGTACGCATAATGACGGTGCGGAGTGTTGCGTAGTCTAGCTTTGAACGAGTTTTTCTCGACACTGGTTTATGCTACAATGCGCGCTTAGGTATCAAAAAATAGCCCTGAATTTCAGCTATTTTTTGATACCAAAACGCATTTGAAAGTATGGGGGCTTTGAGAAAAATGAAATACTAAAAAACTTTTGCGACTACGCGACTGTACGAGGGGGTGAGGTACTATTATAGTATTTACGGTAGTTTACTAGTTAACTTACTAGTTAGTTTACTAGTTAGCTTACTAGTTAGCTTATTCACTAAACTCAGTAAAGCTAATGGATTTTAGAAAAGCAAAGCGATGCACAAAAGAGCTCATCCGATTCGCTGAGGGGGGTGGGGGGCTTTACTGAGTTTAGTGAATAAGCTAACTAGTAAGCTAATTAGTAAACTACCGTAAATACTATAGTAGTAAATACTATTACAGTATTTACGGTGGGTATATTTATCAAAAAAAAACGAAAAATGATGTTATTTTCAAAATATTGAAGGTTTTCAAGAGTTTGGAGGGTTTTTCGGGGAAGAAGGGCCTCAAAAATAAGCCCTAAAAATGATTGAAGAGCTTTGGTTTGGAGAAGGGAAAGGGGAAAGGAGGAGATTTCTGAGATGATGCCATTCAATTCTTCTCCTTCGACATTCCTAAAGATATTTCAGAATAAAATAGTTAAAATATTGAAAAAGAAATAGGTAAAGCTTAGTTTAAAGCTTTTAAGGATGATTTGTTTCATTTTTGTATCAAACTTTTTGCTCGAAATACACTAAATACGTTTTTTTGCTGCTACAAGAAAAGTAATTTTTCAGAAAGTTATTCGTGTATTTAATTCATAAAACACAGCTACCGTAACCTAAAAATTTAATCAAATTGTTTACGGAGTACTTTGTGCACGAAATTCGGAACACAACCTTTTTAGTGCACTCATTTTTCAACCTCTTTCTTGCGACATCAAATGCGACACTTATGCAAGAAAATCAACAATTCAGTGCACCAGAAAGAGTGGGTTTTAGCTTTTAAAGCACAGTGTACATTTGAGAAAGAAAAATGTCCAGAACTTTAAATGTTCAAGAATGTTGCAAGGGTTCAAACACTGTGCCTATCATTTTTGTGCTCAAAAACTAGTCAGGTGCAAATTCTTCTAAAGAATGAGCATTACATCATCTGCTACAAAGCTGCAAAAATGACTTACGGATGAGAAATCTGCATGGAAAATGGTTAAATCTGATAACATTCTAGCAAAGCTTTTCATAAACAAAATCAGTTTTGCTTCAAAGTTAGCTTGCTTTTAGCTTTAGAGGTCTACTGATCGCAGTGATTTCATTCATCTCACATTTCCTCGTTCAACTGGCATCACAGTGTCCCCCAGAGAACGGCATAGTTCAAAAGCTTTTGCTCTAAAGTTATTCTATAGCTTTTCCAAAAGAAAAAATATTAAACATATCGAAAAATAGAAAAAAAAAGTGAAATTGAAATGAAATTTGATTGAAATTTTTGGAAAACAATAAAATGGGGCTTCAATATTGTTGTGAGTGGAGAGCTGTGTCGTGCCAATTCTTTCAAAAGCTTTGTTTTGAAAAGTTTTGAATGAAAAATATAGAAAAGTTTTGATGATAAGTGTTTTTAGATGAAAATCACTCACTAATGCATCCGAAAATGTTTAGCGATGATGAGGATTTCAATAAAATGGAATAAAGCTTTGAAAAACTTATTGTTTCTCCTAAAAAACTTATTCTTTTTCATTTCTGATCTTTGGGAATTACTTTAGAGGCATTTCTTGACCTTATATAGAAATTTTTATGGTTCATTTTATCGTTGAAGAAAGGGATCTTGGAAATAATGAGAAGTTGTTTTATGTTTTTGAAGAAAAGGGTTGTTCTAAAAGGGATTTTGTTTCGATACTAGTATTTGATTAAAAAAAAAATCTTTTTTAAAGCACTTTAATGGTTTATGATGTTGAAAAGTCACCAAAACGCTTAAAAAAAATCCAGAGAAGTTAGAGATTTTCAAAGTCTTAAGCCAAATTTAGAATTGCTAAAGTTAGCTTGCTTTTCTTTGCTTTTGCTTTTGCTTTTGCATAGTTCTAAAGCTTTTTTTGATATTTTGGAGGAGTGAAGTTCGACATTCGACATTCGACTCGACATTCGACTCGACATTCAACTCGACATTCGACTCAACATTCGACTCGACATTCGACATTCGACATTCGACTCGACATTCGACATTCGACTCGACATTCGACATTCGACATTCGACTCGACATTCAACTCAACATTCAACTCAACATTCAACCAACATCACGCATCAACCCAACTCAACATCAACTCAACATCAACCATTCAACTCAACATCACCAACATCAACTCGCATCAACCAACATTCAACTCAACATTCAACTCACATTCAACCAACATCAACTCAACATCACCAACATTCAACTCAACATTCAACTCAACATTCAACTCAACATTCAACTCAACATTCAACCCAACATTCAACTCAACATTCAACTCAACATTCAACTCAACATTCAACTCGACAATTCACATTAAGAACTTATTCGTGAAAAACTAGTTACTTTAAAAGCTTCAAAATTGGCACTTTCAGTTGAATATAAAAAAAATGTTAAAGAAATGACTTGTGAAAATTCCCCAGGAAAAAGCCAAATGATTAGCTCATTTCTCAATGTTTTTCCCTTGACAAAAACTTACAACTTTTGAAGTCTTGCTCTTGTGCAAAAGGTGATTATAGAAAAGTGTATCAAAAAGCCTAAAAATTTGTTTTGCCCAAAAATTGGCACAATTTAAGTGAAATTTGTCACTAGATTTGTACTATACTTTAGAAGAAAGAGAAACAGATTCAAATTTCAATGTTTGGCCGAGTCAAAAGGTTTTTCTTGAAATATTTAACGACTTTTTGTTCTCTCTTTCCCCCAGAGCTCTCGAGATTCACCGAAAGATTCCCCAAGGGCTAAATGGCCTCAAAAATGATTGATCTTTCTGGATGTCTCGCATTCTGATCATTTAAACAAGAGTTTATTTAGCACCCGATAGAATGAGATCAATCTTTGTTCTCTATACAGCTCCATGAAGTCTCATATGGCAAACAAATTGGAGACGTTCTTGTCGACTCTTCGGATCATTGACATCACAGAAAACATCGAAAAGTGAGAGGGAGACGGAATTTGGCTCCAGTACAGCCAAGTTGCTCAGCTGAATTGTTGAATTGAATTGAGATTTTGCTTGGTGGAATTATTAACTACAATAGTTCAAAAGGCAATTTGCAAATTGCTTGCAAATTTGCATATGAACTTTTGTTTGCCATTGGATTTGAAATCTAGGTTAAACAAGGGTTTTCGTCAATTAGTCAAAGTCAAAGTCAAAGCATCCAACCATATCCCTCGGAATCTTCTTGACAAGTGATCGCCAGGCCTCTCGATGTGGAGCGTTCTCTGGAGGAGACTGTGAGGCCAATTGAACGAGGAAATGTGAGATGAATGAAATCACTGGGACCAGTAGACCTTCAGCGACTTTCTGATAATTGAGACATTTTATAACATAACATCCAGCCGAAAAACGCCTAACAGCGGGTTTTTTCTAGCAGAATTTCTTGGGGATGATGAGTAGTTTGGCGCAGTCAGCAGCGTACTTGTCTACAACCCACACGGCCCGACTTCGACCCCCGTATTGGCCGAAAGAGTTCGTTTCCAACGCTCAAATAAGCTCAAATACTAGCCTAGCCCTACCTGTTGAGTCTAGTACTAGTAAAGTCTATCTCTACGATTATCTAGAGAACTTTTGGTTAAGATTGGCGAGATCTGCGTGTGTGCTTATTCGGGCGGTCACGCTTATTGGGTTTTGGAGGGGATCTCAGCATCAACAGGGTCTTCATTTTTTCAACTTTTATCTCTTAAATGGTATTAGATTTTGAGACTTTTAAAGTAATTTTAGCTTTTTTTGGCGTAAAGACGGCTGAGAAAAAGCCCATACAGTCCGACGAACCGACAGGGACAGACACTGCTCTTTTATATATAGCTAAAACTCTACCTTCGCGAGCTTGTGAATTCCGAACTGCACCGTTTGCTCCAATTCCTCAATCACTGCTCTCTCAGACTCTGGAAAAGGTTTAAATTATAAAAAGATAGTTGAATCTTATAATGAGAAACCTGGATATGGTGTTGGCACAAAATCCTCTCTTCTTCTCTTTCGCTCAGACTCTCCTGATATTAAATCATTGTCTTGTGCTCGCCTTTTCCCTTCCGCAATCACCCATTCGGATAAAACTAAGACCTAAAATAAAGATCTTATAAATATATTGTAGATATTGTAGATATTGTAGATTAGAATAAATATTATTAGTAGATTTTAGTCAGCCCTTACATTGACAACGAGTCGAGCAAGAGGCAACGCGTGTGGCGGTTCGTAGCGAACTTTGTGCTCATCTTCGACCTCCGGAATGAGATAATCAATCTAAAGGCTACTGTAGGATTTTTAAAAAAAAACAAATCGAGCAATAGAGAATTGTTTTTAAACAATACCAAACATTGGCATAAAGCCACCAGAGATCTCGCCGGGTCCATCAGTGCTGACGCTAGAATCATTTCTCCAGCAGCCAAAAGTTCATCGACCGTCTTATTTTTGAGCATATTGTGCATGAAGACCTAGATATTGAAAGCTTTTATTTGTATCTTCAAAATTCGTAACCTCAATCCAGTATTTCTGTCGACCCGCCCGATTGCAATGGTCTAACATCTTGAGAACCGGCGGGGAAACCCACGATTGTTTCTGTGAGTGAAACCAGCCACATTTCAGACTCTGTCTCTCGGGGATCTGAAATATTGAACTCAAATATTATTGCGTTGAATAACTTTTACAAAATCTCGAATGATTGGAATTATACAACGCATTTTACAAGCTCTCGGAATGAGCTCCGGCCTCTCTCCGGCGATCCGACATTTTTGACACTTTTGACACATAATGTTTTCATTTAGAAAAGGATTCTCAATCAAACTTGTAGTATTTTACTTTAAAAGTACCATTCAACAAAAATAAAATGCTAGAGAAGCTTATACAGCAAGATCTTTTTCTTAAATGAATATTCGAAAAAGCTCAATTTTTTTCGCACAGTTTCCAAATGAATCCAGAAATCAACCCCAATTTTGACTATAAAAGTTTGATAAAAGAGTTTCCTGTTATTCTTATTCCTTTTAAATGATATTAAATGTTATTTTGTCATAAAATAAATATCGACTTTTAACAATTTTTTATTAAGAAAGTATCAAAAAGGCAGATCGCCGAGGAGAGGCCGACTTGAGCTCATTCGAGAGCTTGTAAAATGGCTTCTATAATTCCAATCGGAAAGTTCTTTATAGAGAAATGTTGCCAAGATCAAGGGCTTTATTTTTCAATCTAACGCTTGACACTTTGGCAATTGGTCAGCCGTTTGCCAGCAACTTTTCCAAAAGTCCAAACTTTTCCCTTTTGCCAGCAACTTTTCTTGTCTGTTAATATCTTAATAAAATGTTTCTTGTTAATAGTTTGACCTGATAAGTTCTGATTGGCGGTAGCTTTCGCTCAGACATAACGATCACTGTATAGGCTAAAGTGTCAACAACGGGCTCATTCGAAAGCATTTCATCGACAACAAGATGGCATGATTGGCGGATGAATAGCGGTAGTGGGCTAGAAGTGTTGATCGAGAATGGTTGGCAAATTTGAAACAATCCTGGCCTCTTCCAGAACTTGTAACTTTCGCCTACTTGTTCTCCATTGGATTCAATTCGTCCATGCAACAGCGCAACGCTCGCACCATCATCGTTTTGACTTCTAAATTTTCAAAGCATCGTATGGCTGCTATGGCCGAAGCTATGCTATGCTACGGCTAAGAGAAATCGGCCTCTAAAAATCTCTTTAGCCATTTACCCGAATCTGGTTGACTGTCCAACCACTGTACAATGCAGATAACCAAAAATGATGCGGTGCTGAAGCTTCTAACAATGATTTGCTAAAGTTATGATTGTTGATAATCTTTGTAAATGATTACAAGTGAAATCTTATTCCAAAAGTTACTTTGAATTCATACTCGGCATGAGTTCGATTCTCGTTGAATTGATCGATGATCACTTCACAGATAGCCGGCATTGAGTTGATCACTTCAGCGTAATCAACCCTGAAAAAGCTTGATGCACTGTAATAATGATAATGTAAGTCTTCCAAGGGAGGTCACGGGCCAAATGAGGGTCAAATGAGATGAGCCACATATACTCACCGACGTCGAATTTTGCGCTGATTTCGAATCTGCTTTCCGTTTTTGCAAAATGGCACTCTATCAAGATTACAAATTACAAATCAAATCTTTCTTTCCCATACAAATCTTTGAGCGCTTATAACTTTTGATGGAGTGCTGCGTTGCAAAAACGGAAAGCAGATTCGGAATCAGCGCAAAATCTACGTCGGTGAGTATATGGCTCATCTCATTTGGCCACATCACTCTTGTGAACTTCCCTTGTTAATACCGAAATTTCAGTTCTACTGTTCACTCACGTGATCGGATCCCAGAAAAGACCTCGATCGCGCAAAAGGGCGAAATTCTCGCGGTTTCGTTCCTTGTCGTCAGCCGTCACCGGTTTGTGTTTGATCTAAAATTGAATTCAATCTATTTATATATTATATATCGAAGATAGATCAGAAAGTTTACAAAGCTCTTCTTTGTATAACCAACCGGTAATCCCAATCGTCTCACAGATTCGTTTGCCCATCGACAGAAAATCCCTTGATCCAAATTATCAGGACTGCATCCGTTAACGATTTCTTCAAACTTCTGAACAAGATTTATGCAAGTCGAGCGTTTCAGCAAAAATTTACCAAGCTTGTAAACGATTGCAGCATTCGATAAAGAAGTGAAAAGGTGAGATCAAAGCAATTTGCCCTTGTTTCCGAGTCAAGCGTTTGATTGGGCTTTTCAGCGGTGAAATTGAGTCTAAAAAAGTTTTCCTTTGAAATTTCTGATTCTTATCCGTTATCCGCTTTTTTTTTGAATCCCGCTTTGCATTTCCTTTCCAGTATTGTTGACGACTTTTTGCCTTTAAATAAGACACTTCGGGCTTTAACACTTCTTGGGGAAGCCTCAGTCGTTGACACTTCTTTCGCTTTACCTATTCTGAAAGGAAAGCCCCTTATGTCGGACGGGTTTGCCAGATGGCGAGCGATTACGATTACATTACAATTACGATTACAAAGAACAGTCTCAAGCCCTTTTAGATTGGGATTTCTCTTGCTTTGTTGATGGTACAAAAAAAAGCTATTCAGTTGTAAATTTGTAACCGCGGGGCTTTCGGGATCGGGCAATCGATTGGAGTCATTTATTTATTGAGTTACCAATTGAAACTCGCATTTAACTGGTCTATGAGCGCGATCTAACTTGAGCGTCTTGCCTCTTGATTTTCTTATTGCGTGATTCAATTTAATTATTTTTTTTTTCTATCATTCGAAAACCCCCGGATAACGAACGAGAGCCAAGTTTCTTTGAAATTCTAGCAAATTCCCGGATAATTCTATCAAACCTCGCAATTTTGTTGCTAAACTCGACCACGTTTCCATCTGAGCAAAAAGTGGCGCAAACCGAGTCAAAAGCGATTCCACCGCTGCCCACCATTTTTGAGAGAATACTCAAAAAAGCCTGAAAAGAAAATATTGTACTTTTTGAAATCTTTTATTTAAAGCTTACATCATTATTCCACGTTTTGATGATAACATTTCGAGCCTCGAGCGCTTTCCATGTCAGATGTTTTCGATGATCTTTGTGAACGTGATGGCTAAAAGGATTCATAGTTAATTAACAAAGGAATGTCAACAGGGTGTGGTGGCCTTAAACCTCAAACACAAACCATTCTAAATGCTAAAAGAAGCAAAAATAAAAGTCAAACGCCGGACTCGAACCCTAGAGATCTTGCCTCGTATTCAAGCCTATTGCCACTCGGTCATCACTGTCATCTTTTCCCCCTGGTCTGTTTTCTGTTTATTCCATACAAAACTTTGTAGGCTTATAACTTTTGATAGAGTACCATTTTGCAAAAACGGAAAGCTGATTCGAAATCAGCGCAAAATTCTACGTCGGTTAGTAGATGGCGGATGTCATTTGGTCACAGCTTTTTCGATCTACGTCGATTAGTATATAACTCATGTCATTTAGCCGCCACATCCTGTTGACATTCCCTTGTAAGCTCAAAGTTTTAACCAAAATCGAGCTTTCGACTTTAAATTTATCACTCGCATAATCAATAAATGCAATAGATTTTTGAATTCTTAAACACCGCCCGGATCTAGTCCGAAATCTGCTAACTTTTTGCAGACTTTTTGCAGAACGATCTTTATTAATTTATAAATAAGTATATAAAATTTCTCTTCTTTATTCAAGAATGACTCAATGAATCAGAAATGATCTTTGATGACATGAATGAATGAACGAATTGATCAAAAGCCTCTCTAAATGTTTATTGTTCAATAAATTTAAGCCCGTGTGTCAAAGCGGGGTTTTTTCATCAAGTGATAAGAATATTCCTCCAAGAACTTTAAAATTTTGTCACCTTTTATTCTTTTAACTTTTTTACGGATTATGTATCGTGAATGCGGTTAGATAGAATCACCCAATTGACGGTAGGAAATTTTGGACAAGTACGGTGATTTTCACAGTAACATTTCAGATCTTACTTGTCATCAGTTCTATTTTTCTATTTGGTGCATTTCTAGCGGACGATGTGATCACTTTGCTTCGTTTTTATGAGGAACCGGAGGAGTGAGTGAATGAGAAATTTGTCTAACTCTCTGACACTTTCAGGAGTCGAGATCAGTTAAGGCAATTGGGTTTCACGAAAGGTGTCATGCTTACTTTATGGCTGTAAGTTTTTCTTTCTTTTATATTTGTGGGCGATCATTTAAGTATCATAGAAATGTTTTCGATTTGAAGCAGTGTAGCTGGTAACTTAGGAAATTGGAATTCAAACAGGCAACTGTTTGGAAAGTTGCTAGCTGGTAACTTAGGAAATTGGAATTCAAACAGGCAACTGTTTGGCAAGTTGCTAGCTGGTAACTTAGGAAATTGGAATTCAAACAGGCTACTGTTTGGTAAGTTGCTAGCCGGTAACTTAAGAACTTCTAGTAAAAAGGTTTACCGGTTGCACACTTTTTTTTTGCCTCTAGCTACAAATTAAAAATTTTCACATATTCAATTCATTTAGAAGCATGTTCGTGCACGCAGTTCTTTACGTTACCTCAATTGTGTTAACATTTTTCGGAGTCTTCAGACGCTCTCGCTTGATCTTGTGGGCTTGTCCGATATGTTTAATCTATTCTCTCGAGAGTCTTTTGGGCTCTTTTACTGGCGGGATTTTCTCGGGTAATTGGGTTGATATCTTGACAGCGACAGCTATGTTGTTCGGCTCGTTGGGTGTCTTTGTTTGTGTATATTTCATTGATAAGCATATCTTTGTGAATAAACGGCCAAGGTGTATTATGTGTTTGCGATAAATGGTCCTTTTTGAAGTTAAAAGCAATATTAAACTCTAGACTTACACTTGAATCTGTGCACAAAATCGTTATCATCAAGCTATGAAAGCTTGTTAAAAACCCCGTCGTGCACTTGACGCCATGGCCGACTGGCTAAGAGCCCTGTGTCTGAGTCGGGAGCTTAAAGGTTCAATCTCTCCGGCTTTTTTTAGTACTCGTTTTTTTGCCTGGATTTTTGCATTTAGGGCTTGTATATCGTTTGTACTATATCATTCGTGTGAATAAATGTATATATATATTGCTAAATTAAATAGACTAGTGTTGATCATTGCTCAATTTAAAATCGATTGTCTAATGCACTTAAGCTTTCCTGTGGGCGGCTTTTCGAAAAGGGGAAAGATAAGGGAATTTGTTTAAGAACAAACAGTTCTAAGTTTTAAAGTTTTCACTCACTGACACGATCTAATGTTTTTTTTCATGATTTGAATCAATTGTTGAATGTTCAGAGTGTTTCATTTAACGGTAGGCGAAAATTTCATTTAACGATATAACCACTAATCATTATTTCAGATTTTGTTGAGTTTAAACTTTGCATTTCTTTTCGGTGCTTATGTCTGCAGTTATATCGTGGCACTGCGGAGATTATATTCTGTTTCAGCGGAGTAAGGGGATATGCTAGTGAAACGATGTTCAACTTGAGAGTTTAGTGTCCGACTTTTCTTGCGATTGCTTGGCTTTACGAAAGGCGTTATGGTCACTTTGTACATGTGAGTTTTGAATCAATCAATCAATTAATCTAAGAGGCTCGATTAAGATTGAAACATTGGAACTTTTACTTCATTTTCCCAAAGTTAAGTGTATCAAAAAGTTTCTAACTATTGTCTAGGTGCTCTTTTTAAAGTATAAATTACTTAGAACTTATGACAAATGTCTCCTAAACTGACGAGAAATAAAATAAAACTCTTATAGTTACCCGAAAACCCCGCCTAACAGGCTTTTCCGGTCGGATAACTTTGTTGTGGTCGCGCAGCCGGAAGCAGACTTGTCTACAGCCCACACGATCCGGTTTCGATCCCCCGTAGTCCCACTTAATTGAAAAATCTGACCTCAATTGGAAATTCCCCGACCCCGAAAACCTATAAGGCTTGCTTTTGAAGCTCTAGCTTCTCCCTTGAAAGTTGCGTACAAACGGACAGACACTCTTTTATATAATAGAAATTCTAAAGCAGGTCTTCCATCGAGGTAAAGAGCAATCTCAGCTACTATAATTCGATTTCAGAAGCATTATTGTGCATTGTATGTTATATCTGACCTCAATCATTATAACGCTTCTCGGTTTGCGCTATCGAAGCCGTCTAATGCTATGGGCATCGCCAATTTGTTTGGTAAATTTTTTAGATCAAATTCTAAAAACCGATTTTAGTTATACTCTTTGGAAAGTATACTCGGCGATTTTACTGGCGGAATTTTCTCGAACAGTGCCATAGACATAGCCACAACGAGTGCTATAATGAGTGGATCGATTGGACTATGTCTTTGTATATTTTTTATTGATCGAAAATTGTTCATAAACAGACCACCCCGGTGTATGGTTTGTATGAGATAAAAGTTTTCTGAACAGATTTGCACTAGATCTGCTTTCATGTTTGATCTGTTTCACCAACCCTCTTGCATTCGTGACATGTTCGGAGAATTGCTTCGAGATCACACCGGCTTCTGACAAAGTGACAAGAAAAACCAATAGTGTTGTTTCCTGATCGAAGAGATCCAAAATCTGGAAATGAATAGTTTCTTTTTTTTTACGATTTTTATGGATAAGTGATAGATAAAAAGATAAACAAGTTTTAATAAAACTAACATGTTTCCCTTCAGTGAGAACCTCATGAAGAATCCTTTCCATATCCTCGTTTGACCAGAATAGTTCTTGCTGAAAACTTTTGAGTGAAACTTATCTGAAACTTATCTGAAACTTTACCTTAATGGTAGCCAAGATTCTGGGCACTTTTATCAATAGAAATGAGTCGACAAACACGGATTTCATCTCATCCAACTAAAATGAGGGGATGGGTGAACAGATTTGACTTGAATTTAACTTGAAATTTGTCTCTTGATTAAAGCTACCGTAAGCTGACTTCAATAGGAACTATAAAGGAACTATAAAGGAACTATAAAGGAACTATAAAGGAACTATAAAGGAACTATAAAGGAACTATAAAGGAACTATAAAGGAACTATAGAGGAACTATAAAGGAACTTTAAAGGAACGAAATAGGAACTATAAAGGAACTATAAAGGAACTTTAATTGACTTCAATTGACCAGGGTACGGTAGCTTTTTTGTTGATCATGATGATTGCGCCGTATGGAATTGTCATTTACCAGGGCTTTCGCTTTGTGTGAGTCTGGTATCAAAATGTAGCCCTTCAATTGGGCTACATGATGGTATAGAAAACTTTTAGAAAAACTATTGTTTAGTAAAAATGGCCGCAAATTGAGAGCACCAACACTACGCACCCATACAAAAGTCGTAGTTGTTAGTGTTGCGATGTGCAATCGGCTCGCATTGCAATTTAAGATTTTTCGTATTTTTCTTAGCACCAACCCTTTGATTTTGATTATTTTGACTATCATTCGATGCAAAATAAAATTGTGCATCGCATGATACCAAAACCAACTCAAAATATAATATCTATGCAAAGTTATGAGGCAAAAGGTAAAGTCCCGCCCATAATCGGCGGGGTTTAGTTTTTAGCCAACAACTTTGCATAGCTATTACATTTTGAGTTGTTTTTGGTATCATTCGACGCATAATTTTATTTTGCATCGAATGATAGTCAAAATAGTCAAAATAGTCAAAATCGAAGGGTTGGTGCTGAGAAAAGCACGAAAAATCTTAAATTACTAACGGCAAAAAAGGAGTGACAGATGTTTTCGTTACAAGTCTACTCGAAGCCTAAGCAAGCTGTGAAATTGTCAGAAATTTTGAGCTAGTTTTGTCTGATAGTTGAACCCACCACCATGCACTTTTCTATTAAACTTACATGTGTCAATAGGCAAGTGTAGATGAAATCTTTTGCCATTGATTTCATTGAGATTTTCAACGTGGAGGCCACCATTCGAACCGTTGACACAATTTCATTCACTGGAGAAACGACTCGGAAACAGGAAAATACGCCGGCCAGGGTTCGCATGGCTCCCGAGTTCTAAAAGAGTATTTATCAAAAATTTTGAAGATCTAATCAAACCTCGTTCAAGAAGTTCCTCATGTAATCCATTGGTTCATAGGGTTTTAGCTTGAAAATACTGTAATTTTGGTATTAAACGAAAATTGTTTTATGGAAACCTTTTCACTTCTTGGCCCAAATACTGGAGCTTTCCGTTGTTGATTAGTTCGGTGGCTCGACAAATTGGTTGAACGATTGAGCTGAGTATATCTAAAAGTTTAAAAATTAAAAACCCTTTCATGTATAGCTTTGTTCTACCTGTATTTCCTTCTTGAAGTTGCAAAATATTCTCCACAAAGCCATCGTCTTTGCAGAATAGAAATGCATTAACGAGAAGTTCAAGCGAGTCACACAAATCGGGATCAGCGGCACATTTCTGAAAATGGCCATTTTGCTTTAATGTTTTAAGTCTAACAATTGAAGAATACAGTCATGGACAAAAGTCTTTTAACGTTGGTTTTTAGAAGTTTGTTCTTTGTATATCTTGATCCAAATCCGACCAATTTGATTTGAATGTGATCGAGAACTTATGGGCGTTTGTGAAGTCGAAATTGAAGGGGAAACTATTCGGATCAAAAGTGGAGCTTTGGTACTTCATCCGTCGAGTCTGGACAACTATTGGACCCCAAATTCTACGTGATCTGGTTGACAGCATGCTAAGGAGAATTCAAGCAGTAATTGCGGCTCGCGGAGGACCTACTAAGTATTGATTTTCATGTTTTTCTCATATCTTCAAAGACTTTTGTCCATCAATTTTTGGCCCAATTTTTGTTTTATTAAAAAGTTCATAACACCTGATAAATTGTCAAATCCATCTTTTTGTAATGTTAAAATTAGAGATAATAAGCTCTTTAAGTCTTTTAATCATTTGCAAATTGACTTGGATCTTGATTTGGATCAAGATATACAAAGAACAAACTTCTAAAAACCAACGTTAAAAGACTTTTGTCCATGGCTGTACTGTAATAATGTAGTTAAATATAATCAGTTTTATTTTTTGTTAACAAATCTGATCTACTAGTAAGATGTTTGGTGTTTGATTTTCCTGCTCACCTCAATTCCATTCGAGATCCAAATAAAGACATTTATTGTGGCGTCGGCGAGTCTTTGGCATTCGATTGGTTTTCGACTATCACATCTAGTAATGTTAAGTTTTATATCAAAAATTTCTTCTTCAACTCACTTAATCTCGCCATCGAGCTTTTGTAAACACAACAAAAGTGCTTGCAAACAACGTGGTTTGTCGAATTTTTTGAAATCTGTCACCGCGTTTAGAAAATCAGCCCAAGAGAAATGCTGAAAGTTTGAAATTTTGTCTTTTAAATGTTTTAAAAGATTTTTTGTGTTCTTACTTCATTGTGCATGAGAAATACGATACATCGAAATGCGCGAGGGTCGGACGAGCTGCTCAACGTGGCCGCTCGTAGTAATTCGGCTAAAATTGGCTTTTTAAACTAAAGTGTTCAAAATTGCCTACAATACCAATTAAATCTGAAAGATATGTGCCATTAAACGCATTCGTGCGCACATCTTCAAAGAGTCTCTGCGCGAATCGAGTCGCCTCGAAATCTGCCTTAAAGGTTGCTTTTTAAAATAAGAACCCGCAAAATTTTTTTATACCAAATTATTCTGCACTTTGCATCGTTGCTTTGGGGTTTAAGAATTACTCAAAAATTTCTTGGGGTTTTATTAGTGTCTCTGGCGTAAAAAGTTTTGTTGAATTTTTATAAAATTGATAAACTTGGCCTACTAAAGGATAAAAATGGATAAGCTTGGCCTGGTGAAGTGTAAATGTAGAATTTGAATGGAAATTATATGTTGCCTGTGAACATTTTCAAATTTTTTTATTTACGGTTAAGGTTTTAGCTTTTTGAGAGAAACGCTTACAAATTGTGTTGCTGACAGCTTTACGTTGATTAATTCCCTATGTATTTTACCGTTTACAGTCTGTTTTTTTACCTTGTTTTTACGTTTTTTTTGCGGATAAATATTTATTGAATACAAGACTTTTTAGATCCAATTGCAAGATGGAGGTGATGCTCTCTGATTTATCATTTTGGTAATTTTAAATTTGAGTTTTATGATAATTTTTAGTATAGAAATGTTGTTGGTTTTTTTTACGTTGATAAGCATGTTTTTTTAATAGAATATTGTATTATTATTAATGGTTACAAAAATCAAATTTGTTTGTAAACTTTATAAAAGCTTACTTTCCACATTTCCGCCACAAATCTTTTTGCCCATATTGTGGTGGGTGTTGTTTCCAAAGCAACCATCACCTGCCAGTAAAATTTTTAAGAAATAAAATGAATTCAGAATTTTAATGAAAGTATGCCAAATGCATAACTGATTGTTATGTCTTTTGAATGCCCGGCGTGAGAAAAGGCCACAAAATTGAAGTGTTGTTATTGTCTTTCGGCCTTGCAATCTGCCCTTTTCTGCCTTGTCTTTTTTCAACATATTTATCGAGTCTAACGAATTTAT